>CM035179.1:17886210-17887584 GCA_020233015.1 Callinectes sapidus
TCTTGTAGCGAGGGAGGGAGTAACGGAATGAAAGGTTCAGTACATTACCTGTCTCACATTAGGCTAAGAAAACTTGAAGACAATGACGTGGGGCTTACCTTTTTTTAGAATTTGAGGTTTGAAGACATTTTTCCCTGACGTTTTCTTCATTTTATTTTACTTGTAAGGGGACTGGCAGATTAGTGGGCTTTTTGTTTTCATTGTTTTTTTTTCTTTGACCAGCTTTCTCTTCAATAAAAAAGTGTGTTTGTGAATCTCTCTCTCTCTCTCTCTCTCTCTCTCTCTCTCTCTCTCTCTCTCTCTCTCTCTCTCTCTCTCTCTCTCTCTCTCTCTCTCTCTCTCTCTCTCTCATTACCCCCCCCTTCCTTACTTCTCAATTACCATATTGCCTTATGGGGTAATTACACATTCATGAATCTCTCACAATACTGCCACTCACTGTCATGTTGTGTTCAGTGCTCAGTGTTCAGTCTTACCTCCTTCAGTACCTTGGCGCGTTTTCATACTTCATCTCTTTATAATTCAACGATTTTATACAGATTTAGAAACTCATGTGAGGATCAGAATAGTACAGGTTCTAACTATTATTATTATTATTATTTTGACCTCCATAGACCCTTCCTAATGTCAATAAAATCGTCTAGTCACACCCAAAACTCATGGAGAAAGTATGTGAAGTGGTTAACAGTTTGGCACAGACATGGAGGCGCTTATTGTTAACTAGGCCCGCAATATAAGTTTTTTTTTTTCTGTACATTCCTTCATGGACTGTATCAATTATTAAACCCTTTGTTCGATACCTTTCGCATAAAAAAAATCGACCTCGTTCAGTTAAACTCTATTTCCACCCCAATTCCGTCTCCTATAACGAACAATTGCGAAATCTATACTAATATCCCCAAACGGCAGCGGTGTAGCAAAAATATTTAATTCCAGATAATTTGCGAACTGTTTATTTAAAGGAAAATCTCATTAGCATATATATCCGTCCAAACATTTACCTGAAAGAAAAATTGCATATACGTATTCCTCCCAAAGCGCGCAGGTGCGGAAAGGTGTAATAATGTATGCTTGTGTTATTACTCGCATTTTTTGCCTATCCTAAAAGGTATTTCATCAGGCGTGCGAGATTCTAATAAGCTGAGTAAATTAATCGTATCTAAGAACTTCTCATTTAATTATTGCATGTGCTGGCTGGTTGGCTGGCTGGCTGGGAACGTGCTGGGGAGCCTGTCTCGGGTGGAGGGAGGGATTGGGGGGGTGGGGTGAGGGGAAGAGTACAGCTGCTTCAGTGTGTGAGCGGGGAGAGAGAGAGAGAGAGAGAGAGAGAGAGAGAGAGAGAGAGAGAGAGAGAGAGAGAGAGAGATGAGAGAG
>CM035179.1:17921375-17932097 GCA_020233015.1 Callinectes sapidus
CTCCACTACAGTAATTACCTTTCTTGGACGCCTTCCTCCTGCCTTAGTTAATGAAGTCAGTTAGTACCTCCACTACTAACACTACCACCTACTTCTTCTTCTTCTTCTTCTTCTTCTTCTGTAGGTGGAGTTTCTCTTTCTCCTTCTCCTTTTTCGTTTCCTAATTCGCCTTCCTACTCTTCCTTATGGGATTAAAGTTCTCCCATCTATTGCTCCGAGTGCCAGCCAGCCAACCAACCAGCCAGCCACCTGTCCCTCATTATGGTGCCAAACTGTGTCTACCTCCCATCACATCCCACTCCCTCTCTCTCACACTCTCTCTCACTAGATGGCTCTCACTCTACTGTCTTACGGTCACTTTTATCCCAACTTCCACACACAGAATCACTCGTTTTCCTGCCCCCCCCTCTCTTTCTCTCTCTCTCTTTCCTTCAGTCCTCCTCCTTCAAGTATCTTCCATTGCCTCCTCCTTCCTATCACTCCTCTCACTTTCTCTCTCTCTCTCCTACACCTCTACTGCAACTCATACCCGCCCTCCACCTCCTTCTCCTCGTCCTCGTCCTCGTCCGCCTCTTCTCTCCACTCCTCTCCTCTCCAGCACGCATCCTCTCCTCGACTCCCTCTCCAGACAACTTACACAGCTTGATCGAGGGGAAGTTACGGCTGCCTCTCAGTAAAGTTGTACCAAGTTGAGGTCAGTGGAGCGTCTTTGTGTGTGTGTGTGTGTGTGTGTGTGTGTGTTAAAGGGACAGGTGTGGGTGTACGTGGGTCGTGGGTTGTGTGTGGGCAGTGCGTTGTAAGTGGGTAGTTGTGGCTTTGTAGTATCGTAAGTCTTAAGTTATGGAGTGAAATGAATAAGAACGGGGGATATGAATATGATTAGGAAAGGGAAGTGTTGCGGGAGAGAGAGAGAGAGAGAGAGAGAGAGAGAGAGAGAGAGAGAGAGAGAGAGAGAGAGAGAGAGAGAGAGAGAGAGAGAGAGAGAGAGAGAGAAATTATATTGGGATAGCAGTAGACATTATTCAGTCATATTGAAAAGTTAAAAAGAATGTGAAATATGAAATAGCTGTGGTATGATTTTATCTCTATTCTTTAAAGTCTTCCCATTAACCTTCCTATCAATACATATATGTAGACTCGAAACTACATTTTTTAATCATTTGCCGCCGCCTTGATGATTTAGCAGTACCTTGTTACGTCACCTCCCTGCCACGCCAAGTCCTTCATGTGAGAAAGTTCACATAACTGTATAAAAGAGGAGGAATACCAAGTTAATATTGTCTATGAAATGTTTAAGAGAACACTCCACTTTTTATCTACTGAGTATGATAACGCCTGGTTGAGGAATGACTTTATTTGACTTTTGCAGTACAGATTCAAACCAGAGATACTACAATGTTCTAACTGCTCCATCACTCACCCTCTCTTTCACGCCTCGTCTTTGGAAAGTACACGTTAAGTTTTCAATGAATAACTTTATGAAACTCAAGAAAACCCCTTGATAAACAAAAGTTAGGAAAAAGAAATGTGAAAATGGTATGAATTATTATGAGATTTTTCAGTGTTGAAAGAGTGAGCTAGGTAGTGGTTGGGCTGATTAGGACTAAAGGGATGGCGTAGGCCGCTGTAAGTGCAAAGGATAATATGTAGAGAAAGTAAGAAAAGAGGATATGGTTGACGCCGAAATGGTCACACCACTCATAGATAACTAATGAAAGTATCGTGTTATCCTCCACGGCAATGCTTTTTTATCCCTCTCTCTCTCTCGGTGCCGCCTCTGTCTAGTAAAGACCAACTGACTGGAAAATTCAGCGCCTCGCCACCACCACCACCACCACCACCACCACCACCATCGCCACCACCATCGCCACCACCACCACCACCACCACCACCACCACCACCACCGCGGGACTCGTTGAAGATTTTTCGTTTTCTGGGATTTGTTTCATATGGAGCGAGGTCGTGAGGGCGCCGCAGGCCGAGCGTCGCGTGAGAACACTTCACCGCACTTCACTGCACTTCACCGCGTACTGCCGCCTCCCTCGCCGCCTGGAATTGGATTTACGAGTATATATATATCAGTCGATTCGTGATCCTGAGCACTGGCGAGGGAAGACAGGCAACTCTCCACCAGCTGGCCAGAGTATCGCCGCCAGATAGTCAGTCCGACCGAACCCTTTCCTCGAGCCCTCTCCACTCTCTACCACGCCCTTCAGAGGTTGTGTTGCATCGCTTTTACTGGGAACAACACTCCACCAACTTATGAACTGAGATAATACTTTAACAGAAGACACTCCACTTGTTTTTATCACTATGGCTCAATAACAAATGTGGACAATAAAGACTTAAGCTCCATACAAAAGAGACATTTCTGATCTAAAGCACTGCCGTCTGATACATCGCTCCTCTCCAATATCCATTTAACACTCTTAGCAATGTTGCCACCAGAGACTACCATCATGTGTGGGGAAGGAGAGGCAGGAAACGCTGATCATTCTGGTTCACTTATTTGATTGTGGTTTGCGATGAAGTGTGACATGTTTTTCTCGTACTCCAATCACAGAGAATACCTTCAAGCCTTTCTTTTCTTTATTTTCATTATGGTTCGATGCATTAGTCGTAGCTTCAATATCCTCAGCGGAAGTAAAGTGTTTTCATCATCATCGTCTAGACATGACAGTTGTTGTGCAAGTTTCATGGCGTCGGTTTCGTAAGAGCTATTGCCTTGTGACCTATAGACCGACCTTTCCCGAGAATAGCGGGTGACGTTAGCGTGGCTTTGTGTTGTTGCTGGATGATTCATGTGCCACCTGTATGCCACCTCACCTGGCTCGTTCCACCTGCCCTCTGTGCTAAGCTGGAGGTGATAAGCTCCTCTTTAGTTGATTCGCCGACATCAGTGGTAAAAAAACCCGAGTTGTTAGAGATAAGTGAGAATTATCAACGGGTTTATCATTAATGCATGGACTAAAGTGGTTTTCTCTCTCAGTGGCGCGGACAGCAGCGGTGGAAGAGAGAAGTCTGTAACCTTGCTTACCCTAAGTAATGCCCGTGGTAGCCAGCCTGCCTCTGCCGCCCTGTGTGTGTTTTCTCCTTGAAGGGTGACATGACGAGTGCACGCCCACTGCCTTGAACACTCATGGTAATCTTTGTCATTCACTATTTGGTGCGGAGGTACGGGGGGGGGGGGGGGTTGCGGACATGAAAGGCAGAGAAGCAACTATGTAGTAATGCTCTCTGAAAAAATTGCAACACCTCCGCTGCAGCAGTAGAGAAGGCAGCAGCACGCATCCGTGATCTCATAAAAACTTTTTACTCTTGCCAGGAGCAAGCCAGCCAGCCAGCCATTCGCCGTGATCAATGCACTTCACGCGTCAGTAATTTAAATACTTTCACTTGCCTGAATGCAAACATAATTTATTCATATTACCATTGCTTGATATTTCATTGATATTTAGAACTCTATCTAGAATTTTATGTATTGCTTTGTATTTCATCTATCATTACTATTGACTTATCTTCATGCTTCACAAAACTGTGTAATCTCGTTGTGCTGATCGGACTCATGACGAACAGGTGTGGGTGTGTTGCTGCGTGAAGCACAATTGGTGGGTGACAGAGGCTGTTGTTACAGTATTCTACCGGGCTGAGGCGGAGTGTTGTTGATGGAACACTGCCAAACACCACCAAACACTCTTCATTCTGGCTGGAGAGGAACCTGGAGGGCGGGTGGCGCGTCTTGTCCTGAAGTAATCCCTTTAGGATCAACTTGGCCCAAACTTGAAGGCCTCGTGTTACCTGCAGTCTAAGAACTAAGTCTTCCCTGATCCAGTTAGTCCTCAACGAACTCCTCCACGACTGTTGGTTTGCTCTTTCACCCGGTGCTGGTCCAACCCCCGCGCTCCCACCCCAGAGAAGACTTGATTTACTGACCCGCCATTGGCCACGGCTCCGTACATTCGTTAGCCACTCCCTACATGACAGGTGTCTTGAACCCATATATCACTTGTCTCTGCCTCTTCCCTCTATCTTTGATATCCTCTGCTTTAGTACAAGTTGCCAGCCATTTGCCATGAATCTGCTTCACTCTCGGATTGATACAGAATAGGAAACCAAAACCTTACTCTTTTACCACTCACCACGCCCTTAATAATGCAACATTGCGCCAAAGGATGAATAAGTGACGAAAACCTTGCATATGCTTCTCTCTCACAATCTGGGTCACTGGCGGAACAATCAAGAAGACCAGAAGTTCCCACCACTGCATAGATCACATAAAATTTTAACTCTGACATACTGCGGCGCCCCGTGAGAACCC
Organism: Callinectes sapidus; assembly: GCA_020233015.1. Lineage (NCBI taxonomy): Eukaryota > Metazoa > Arthropoda > Malacostraca > Decapoda > Portunidae > Callinectes > Callinectes sapidus. Next base: position 17,925,694 of record CM035179.1, read on the forward strand.
AATGATGGAACTGTAGCCTGAGTGTTGCGGTGTCACAGGAGACGAGCAACATGTGGAGATGAAAATTGAATGTGTGAGATCCACGGTGGCTTCGGTGAAATGTTGTGTATTTTTTCTTCGTCAAGAAAAAAATGAGAGAGTTCTGAGGTTGACATTACGTCAGATTCCGTGAAAGGGAAAGGGAGAGAGAGGGGGAGAGGGGGAATACACTGACCATAACCAAGGTATAGATCCAATAAAATCTTGACCTCCATTGCATTGTTATCATTTTTTTGTGATCGGACTTATCTTATGCTATTGATCCAAAGCGAAGCAATAACCTGGCCAAGTAGTAACTTTGGGAACATGAATTTTTGAGTTCGAATCCCACCGAAAGCTTGGGATTTTTTGAGCTACCTGTTGTCTAAAAAATAACCACATGCTTTCTGTCAGCTATTCAACAGTAACCAAAGGAGGTCAATGATAAATGTACGTTAATTATAAATAAGTTGAATATGAGAGGTATGAATGTTATCAATGTATTTCGATGGATATCACAATGAGATGAAGATGATAACTAATGTATAAGAGTACTTTTCCATCCCTTTCATCGCATTCACTAGTAAGCTCTGGAATTCCTTACTTATCTCTGTTTCCCCGTTCTTTCTTAGTGCAGGTATCAAGACGCCTCTAATTTTGGCCAAACTTTTTAGCATTTCAAAGATCCATTATTATAGAGATATATATATATATATAATATATATATAGATATCTATAATATATTATATATATATATATATATATATATATATAATATCTTTATATATTTATATATATATATATATTTTTTTTTTTTTTTCCTTTTTCTTTTTTCTTTTTTCCGGTATCTCTATTCCATTAGTGGGGGATGAACAAAGGCGTCAATCTAAAAATAAATCTACCTGCTCTGTCACGTGCAGAAGATGACCAACTTAGTAAACCGTCATGAAAAGTAAATGTGCCTTACTATCAAAGACTTCAAAAGAAAAAAGTTGGTACATTGTTATAGGCCGAGGAGAACCAGGTGAAGGTAACGCAGTGTGGCTCATGTGATTTATGCACGAGAGAGAGAAATGTGAAAGTTAGGTGGTGGTGCTCGTGTCTCGCTTTCTTCTGTAGTCTTATTTTATAGATAAAGAAAACGTGGCGGAAGTTTCCATCTTTTATGACAGGAAAAGAACTGACGAGAACTATAGAATAAACCGGTAAAAAGAAATGTACTGGACTCTGCTCTCAAAAAAAAAAAAAAAAAAAAACATGAAAAAAGAAGCCAAGGAAAGGTTAAGCATATCAAAGCAAACACACTTCCTCTTGAGATCACAAAGCTGCTGCCTTGATATGTGTGTCGCGGTCGCCTGTTGGTCACTCAGCCAGCCTTTACCCTACGGATCGAGCTCAGAACTCATATAGACCGATCTTCGTGTAGGGCTGAGACTACATCACACACTACACACTGGGACAGCGAGGCCACAACCCCTTGAGTTACATCCCGTACCCACTTGCTGCTGTGTGGGTGAACAGGGGCTATATACACATTAAGAGGCTTGCCCATTTGCCTCACCGCACCCGAGATTCGAACGCGGGCCCTCTCGGTTGTGAACCGAGTGCTAACCACTACACTACGCAGTGTGTGTGTGTGTGTGTGTGTGTGTGTGTGTGTGTGTGTGTGTGTGTGTGTGTGTGTGTGTTGTCTAAATGAGTGCTTATGAATTAGTTTCTTTAATATGTGGAGAGTGGTCTAGCTAAATTTTAGTATATATTATTTTTAATGAGTTTTGTTCTTTATGTTGAGTAGTAGTACGACAAATGAGTGTAAGGATGGTAAGGAAAACCTGAGTTGGATCAGGGACACTCTTTAGTCTAACATTTCTAACGCACCATCCTTACACTTTGCTTTTTTTATGATTTAAGAAATATTGTTAACAAGAAAACTGTGGCCAAAATAATCTACATACCTATCTATCTATCTATCTGTGTGTGTGTGTGTGTGTGTGTGTGTGTGTGTGTGTGTGTGTGTGTGTGTGTGTGTGTAGTGCTTCTTGTTGACCCTGAGGTGGAGGACAAGCAGTGAGAACAGTCTGTTACCTGACACATCACTAAGGTCTCGAGAGGCTCCACCTTGCAACCAGTCAACCCTTGCAGTGTAAAAATATACCCAGTGAAGGAGGGATGTGACAGGAGAACTGGGTCATCCTATGCTGTCGACTTAAGTATTGCTATTAATCTCATTCTACTTACTCATCGCGTTAACCTTCATTCCCTCACGAGTCATAAACTTTAAATGTACGGAGTTGCAGGAGGAGAAGGTGAAATGATATAGATTGGCTTAACCCCTTCAGTAATGGGAGGCTCTTTCATATTCATTTTGCTCATTATTTGTCAATTTTACACAGCCTCAGAAACCCATGTGGGGCTTAGAATAGTACACACTTTGGCCATTAATCCTCTAACCTCTATACACTCTTCCTAATGTCAGTAAAATCGTCTAATCACACCCACAACTCATAGCAAAAATGTGACCCAGTACTGAAGGGGTTGACTCCAGCACTGCAATTAATCTCATTGTATCTATTCACCGCGTTAATGTTCATCCCGCCATGATTCACAAACGCTAAGAGGATTTCAGTATTTTTCAAACACAAAGCACTTTCAATTCACAAAAAAAAAAATTACACGTGTAAAATATGGCTGAAAACAGATTACTTGTCATGCTTTATTGACCAAAACTCCGCGAGTCCACTTAAGGGAAACTGAAATATTAACTTTAGTATCTACAACAATTGAAAAGCAGAATTCCATTGAGGTTTGATATCGTTATAGAGCAACAGAATATATATGAAATGTCCTTATGAAAGCTAAAAGGTTTGAACAAAATTAGGGGTGTCTTGAGAATGCATTAAGAAGGAACTGGGAACATAGAGACAACTAAGGCATTCCGAAATTTATCAGTTAATGAGAGGAAATGCATCAGTTCTGTAAGGGAGGTGGAGTACTTTTATACATGGAATTTCATCTTCATCCCATTGTAACATTCATTGAACTTTTTCCCCTGTCGCTTTTCATCCGGCAGTGTGTACAAGTCTCATTAGTTTTTCACAAGGACTCAGTGTCCTCTGAGGCCTGCAACCCGTGGCGTCACCAGAAACTCCTTATATAATCCAGGGTACGATTTTTTGTTGGTGAGACGCGGTGATTTGCACCTCACCAGCCGGACCCTGAGGCGCGCACCGTCACCTCCACTTGTACTGCCACTGCCCTCCTCATCCCCACTCCCACCACCTCCACTACCACTGCCGACAACTCCACCGCTGCCTTCTTCTCTATTTCCATCACCTCCATTCGCACCTTTAATCAATCCTTTGTGCCTTCCCTTCAACCACTTTCCATCACCACCTCCACCTCACACAATAGTAATGACCATGATAATAACAATAGCAGACTAAGGCTCGTATTCTCAAACACTTTTGTGCTTCACCTCCACTGTTTTTAAATGCTTTATCTTAAGTGACACGAGTTTCTTCATGTATTTTTTTTTTGTGTGTGTGTGTGTGTGATTCTAGAGGCAGAGTGACAAGATTTCTACTTTATTAACTGGAGAGACACGCTTGAAAACACCATCAATCATCTCTGTGACCTTGGAAAATAGTCGTGGTGAGAGAGTTTCTAAATACAGACCTAACTCTCATAACCTATGCTGAACACACTAATAATTATACCTAGACTCACTCTAACACTACTATTACTCTCACCTCCTTACCATGAAATATCACACTAATGATAAAAGTAACAATAGCTCACTAACTCCTATAACCTCCACTGAACACACGCTAACTATATACAAACTGGTACCATTATTAACCGCACATACTCAGCACGTCCCGTTGTCATGCTACCGTCACTAAAACAACGCGTAGTCACCCCTCCCCCCTCCAGCGCCTCTGTAACCACCAGCCGCAGGATAAACCGCCGTTAAGCCTAAACTACCCTTAACATAATGTGAACGAGCGCATCTCCCGGTATAATAGAGAGAGGGGGGGGGGGAGGGGGAGGCAACATAATTAGGTGTGCATGTGAATCTTTAATGGAACACCCTCCCTTACGATCTTACGTTCTCCTCTTCGTGGAAAGTTCAACCACGACACCTGCGGCAAATGTTCCCACACGTCTTGAGCGACCTGGTACTGTCAGTATTGTCACCGTCCACACCTTCCTTTGTCCTTCCTGACCCATTGGCGCCGCCCCGACCTGCTAACCCAACCACGTGTGAGGGGGAGGAGCAGGAGGAGGAGGAGGAGTAAGAAGAGGAGGAGGACAAGGGCACAGGAGGAGGATGTATGCGAGGCGCTAACGAGATGTCAACATGAGGATTTACATAGCGGCGTGTCGCTGTGCCGCCGGGCCTCCAGGAGTCAATAAGCCGCCATACCCCCCTGCTGCTATGACAAACGCCGCTGCTCTCGCCTCCTCAGCCCTCATGTCTGGCCCTCCACCGCTGCCAGGATTAATATACAAGCTTACCTGTGATCTTTACCAGCCGTCACTTTATGGAAGAGTCACTCTGCCTTCCCCGACACTTGACATGCATCACGTCGCCTTCTCAGCTTGTTAACGCTATACAAAAGGAATGTTGAGTTGTATTCGCATCGATTATACTGTTACTAAATGTTTCCTTAACACTTTACTTTGATTGTTAACTTTAAAAAGTTTAATATACATAAGTTCTCACAAGAACATTTTATTACCTTAAGCCATGAAAGAGTTAAGAATGTGTTTTACCAAAGAAATGAACTATTTATATTAGGTTCATACTAAATATTGAACCAACCCTTCATAGTGAGTGTTATCCTTCAAAAATCTTGATCTAAGTTTGCACACGACCGTTTTGTTGACCAAATCATAAAAGAGTGTAGACTATATTTCAAACAGTTTAATTTTTCGAGGAAAATGAAATGATTTATGTTGTGTTTCTACTAAATATTCTGAAACCAACCCCTTCCTGTGAATTTTACCTTTGAAACTCGTAATCGCAGTTTGCACGGGGTAATTCTATCAAAGGGGAAGTCGAGAGTATAGTGACCTCAAGACATCTCAAACAGCCACGTCTTGTTACTCCGCCAAGCTCCCTCACGCCGTCATGGTCGCGGACTGAGGCGGCATCAAGGAGCGTCTGTTACTGTGACGGTACGTATGTGTGGTGTTCAGTTAGGCGTCACTGGAAACTGAAAGCCCGACTGGCAGATCTTTCGGGGTGTGAGCGAGTGTGTGGATGGATGAAAGCGACACGTGGCGGGTTGGGGTCGGGGAAAGGAATAAAGAAAAACTAGAAATAGAAAAACAAAATAGAGAAAAAGAAAGGAACACATAATAACGACAAAAATGGCACAAAAAATCAAATATAACTCGGACACTCATTGGAAAAAGGGATGAAATAATCTGTTTTTATGTTACAATTCTAAAACCCAGAGCCTCTGTTATTTGAAGCAAGTGTCTACAGGATTAAAAAAATGCCCAAGTAATAGGCAAGTCAGATGAGGAGCTCAGTGTGAAAGTTATGACTATTAATTCAGAGGCATTGAGTAACCTAAGTCTTAAATCCTACCGCTCTCTCTCTCTCTCTCTCTCTCTCTCTCTCTCTCTCTCTCTCTCTCTCTCTTCCACTGATTATTTATTTCTCACTTCACTCAAAACAGAAATGACGAAAAGATCAGGTGTTCGATTATTGCTCATGTCAGTTTGCATCTTTTTATTTCCGTTTCCGTGCTTTTTCTTTTCCGTTTGACACGTGTCTCTAAATAGTATGAGAGGAATATTGGAAGATTATTTTTGTTCCTCTTAGCAAATAACGTGATTCATTTCTATTTATTCATATGTGTATTCACCAGTTTGCGACGGTACTCACTACAGAACAATATAATAATAATAACAGCAGCACTCACAATAGTAATATGAAGAGGAGCAAGAGCAGCACACTTAGTAATTTCCTCGCTACTTTGCTACATTAATATGGAATGAGAACAATCAGCAGCAATATCACCAGCAGCAGTAGTAACAATAGCGCTAGTAATGACAACAATGTTAACCGTGCTGTAATAATGAGAAAAAAGGACCGAAAGAAAAATGATGGAAAGGAAAATGAAGAAAAAAAACACAAGAGGAAGAGGAGAAGGGGGGGAAAAAAAGGTAACACCATACACAACAACAACAACAACAACAACAACAACAACAACAACAACAACAACAACAACAACAACAACAACAACAACAACAACGACAACAATAACCTTCTCCTTTTAAACAGAAGTTGAACCTCGCCAACTCAGAAAGAAAATGTTGAAATGAATACTTATGTTGTTATTAACTTTCTCTCTCTCTCTCTCTCTCTCTCT
>CM035179.1:17947162-17962630 GCA_020233015.1 Callinectes sapidus
GGTGTGAGTGAGTGTGGGATGGGGGGGAGACTGACTGGTTTGTGCGATTCGATTTTCTTTTCCTTATACTCTTTCCGTCATCTATACATACGAGTGTATTTTTCCCCCTTCTCGTGGTTTATTGATTTTGTCTTCAGTGTTTGCTTACTGTGTCTCTCCTGTGTGTGTGTGTGTGTGTGTGTGTGTGTGTGTGTGTGTGTGTGATCGAAGGTCGTTTTTTTTAACCTATTCGATTCTTTCAATCTTTTACGAGTCAACAATTTTTTACAGTGTCTTTTTACGGTGTGTGTGTGTGTGTGTGTGTGTGTGTGTGTGTTGGGGGAGGTTTTGAGTGAGAGGATTTTTTTTTTCTCTCTTTCTTTCTTTTTGTTTGTGTTTATTATTTCCATTTACTTACTTTTTCGATATTTAGTTGCATTGTTTCTTATACTGTAAAGAAATGAAAGAATAAATTAACTGATAGGTAAGTAAACGGTCTTATGAGAGAGAGAGAGAGAGAGAGAGAGAGAGAGAGAGAGAGAGAGAGAGAGAGAGAGAGAGAATGTTTCCCCCAACGCATCAAAGCTTCAGTGTGGAAAGGGTAAGTCAATATATTTTTCCTCTCTTTTTTTCCTCTCCATCCCCTTGGTTCCCTTGACTAAAAGTTTGGTGCCCAGCCAGCCAGCCCTCATGACTCAATTTCACGCTTTCTTCACCTCTTCTTTTTATCTTTTCTACAGCCACCGCCACCTTCGGATGAATTTCCCTTTCCTCTTTTGAAAATGTGTAAACGTGTATATTATTTCTTTCGTGTTTCCTTAGAATCTAATGTTATTTGCTTTTTTCATTTTATTTATTGGTTAATTTGCTAATTGTTTCACGTCTGACTCTATGGTATATTTCTAGACTAGCATTTAAGCTCTTTTTTTTTTCGTATCTAGTTTCATTATTATGTACTTGATATGCTATTTGTTTGCCAACCCTTTTTATGTAAGAGGGGAATCCAGCCAAGGCCAAAATAAAGTGTGATTGAAAAATAAATGTGAAATAAGGCTCACTGAGGTGCCGGTCTCCAAACACGATTAAAGAGATGGTGTTTTGTTTCTTCCAACTTCATATTACTTAGATTTCTATCTATTCATTTATTTATGATTACTTTCATTATTATCATTATATTTTCCTCTTCCCTTCCACACCCTTTCCCACATCTTCATAGCCATTCTAGTATAGTATAGAGTTATGTTTGACAGAATAACATGTGGAAATCTCATCGCCTAACGTACACAGACTCGAATGCACAATAGCTCCAAATATACACTACATAACACACTAACATTGTCGCGACTGAAATAATACCTAAACCACCATTAAAAACCCAGGAGTCGCCATCAGACAAAACCATTGCAATAACTCTTTTTTTTTTCTTTTTTTTCCCCCTCCTCTCTGTGTGTGTCTCTCTCTCTTCTTCCTTCAAGTCCACCCACACTACTACACTATTCTGAGTTTCACACTTGACATTAATGTGACCTTCGCGCCTCATACCAAAAATACAGCCCTGTCTCAGCCCCCGAAAACACTGATATGGGTGGAAGGCAACAGACTCAAGCAAAATACATGCCAGAGAGTCACCACTGAATGTTTCCACTCAAAACCTCTTTCATTTATTGATGAGGAAAGAAGGGACGAGTTTATATTCTGTAAAGTTTAACATTGTTTTTTTCTTTTTTCTTTTTCTATTCCATGGTATGATATTCTTTCTAACTGACGTTGTTTCTTCTTGTAATTCTTTGAGCATATTGGATACGTAATTTGATTTATTTATGTATCGCCATTACATATCTTTATATTAATTTACTCTTTCAGATCACGATGTGTGTGTGTGTGTGTGTGTGTGTGTGTGTGTGTGTGTGTGTGTGTGTGTGTGTGTGTGTGTGTGTGTGAGCGATGATCATAAGTTTTTTTTTCCTTAATTTTCGATGTTTTTCTTAAGGTAACATATTATCGTTCAATAACAGACATGTAAATCCTCCCAAGTCATGGCTATATCCACTGCAGTAAGTGATAGTACCGTTGGCTTAGTTCTGAGCAAGACGAGGAAGTTATGTACGTACGAGAGTCATTCTGAACACCATGATACACACCACTACCATGACAATAAATAAATAAGTAAATAAATCAAACAAATGAATAAATAAATAATGGACAAAAAGAGGCCTATTCACACACATTCATGCCACGTCAGTTCCGCGTCCGCTCAGTGCTTCAGTATCAGTGGAAAAAGAAAAAATAATGATATCGTTACAATGAATTTATCTGACACATTTACACATGTCTGGCACAGTATCATGATTTGACTCTTAAATAACTAGATGAATAGATGAATAAACAAACAAACAAACAAGCAACTGGTAATTAGTGAATCAATCTACAAACAAGAGGCGGTCAGTCTGGGGTCATCAGAGAACACAGCGAAGCCACACTCCCCTCATACCACCGTAACACACGTGAACTTTCAAACGGTAATCGGAAATCAGGAAAATAAGTAACGGTTAGGTTAGATTATTTTATGTTACGTTATGTTATGTAATGTTATGTAATGTTATGTTATGTTATGTTACGTTACCTATGTTATGTTAGTTTAGTTTAGCTTAGGTTAGGTCTGGTTTTTCTTGTTAATTTTTCCTGATACTTTCTTTCCTAGAATTCCTTCAAACATTACCGATTACACAAAGTAATAAACAAATCTAGAAAAAAAAAAAGAAAGACGCGAACAGACAAACAATTCCATCTCTCAATCCCAAACAATGCAATATTCAACTTGGCTTAAACCGTTATAATAATTCATGAAGCGAAAAAATATGAATGAAAATAAAACAGATTTACTTAACTTAATACGATGATCTCTACCATGAATTCCTCAGTAAAGAAGCAAGATACACACACATTTACAAAATCTTTCTTACTTTATACTTAAGTCATTAGGTAAGTTAAAAAAAACAATAAAAGGATAAGAATGTTTGGTTAAGACTCTCTCTCTCTCTCTCTCTCTCTCTCTCTCTCTCTCTCTCTCTCTCTCTCTCTCTCTCTGTCTGTCTCTCTTATTACAAGGAGTGACACGTGTAGGCTGATGGCTTCCTGCAGCTTATGTTATTTCCTTTTTATTAAGTTGCCATGTATTCTGAAACGCTTTGCTTGTTCTCTCATTACAATTATTTTCAAAGTGCACTTATTAGTCAGCTTAAAAATTACCTTCGATCACACACACACACACACACACACACACACACACACACACACACACACACGCATTTCCCAAGACTAAATTATAAACCTGGACCTGCAAGTATAGGGGGAGAGGACTGACCCACACCCAGCACATCACGGGGCTCAGTTGCAAAAGAATCATATCCGGACCTCTATACAGAATACACAGGCTGGAGTTTCCTGAAATCACTAAGGGATGTACGATAAGATTAACCTTCCGTTTCTTTCTTTAAACCTTTCACTGACATTTGCTCCATCTTTCTTTAATTACTGATCACTCTACGCCAACTTTACTTGTTCCATAGGTACCTAAAAATCCTTAAACTGGGTAAAAATTACAAAATATACTCTTTTCGTGCATTCCTTTCTCGCGGATGTTAATAAAGATCTCATGTATTGCTATTGATGTTGTTAATTGTCTCGTATTGCTGTGAAAGAGTTAATGGAGGTTTAACGCATATAAGAATTTTCTGTATATAGAGTAATCCTAGAGTTGTGTTGTTGATGAGTCTAAAATTAAGCCAAATTTCCTGGAACCTACTGGGAATGCACGGTACTCACTCTTACTACTACTTTCTTTAATGGAGGGTTAGCGTAGGAAAGGACTTTTCTTTTTTAGGGTATTCATACTAAAATAGATTAAAAAATTTCCTAGAAGATCGACTGAAACTGCTATAATTTCTTTTCTACCAGTTTGTCCAATGGAGAATTTACTTTATACAAATGTTTCCGAGGCTGGTAAGTGCAAGATATACGCTATTAAATCTTGCGCAAGGGTTCTGAAGCTATCTAGTCTCACATTATGAGCAAAACGAATGAATAAATAAATAAATAAACAAATGAATGAATTAATAAATCCCGAGATCAAGCAGGAATGTACACGATATATATAATGATATAATGGTTTTACTTATACAATAGTTTCCGAAGCTATTACAATCTTATATATGGATTCGAATATAAATAAACTTAAGGTAAATTTTCTTAAGAGATATACCACGAATGCACACCCGTTAACAACATTTACTCGTTCCTATAATGGAGATTTTACATTACACAAGAGTTACTGATGGTATAAAAAAAAGAAGAAGTAAGTATGCAAGACAGTAATAGTAAGTTGCCAGTTTCCGCGTCTGGTTCTATTTGGGTGTACAACAATAACTATAAAGCACTGCAGGTGTGTGTGTGTGTGTGTGTGTGTGTGTGTGTGTGTGAAAGGGTAGAGATTAGATATCGTTTGTGGATAGATGATGATGATAGTGATGTTGTTACTGGTGGTGGTGAGGATGATGATGATGATGATGATGATGATGATGATGATGATGATGATGATGATGGCGATGATGGTATTGGTGGTATCTACTGACGTGGGTGAAAGTGGAAATAAGGAGGAGGAGGAGGAGGAGGAAGTTAAAATGTAAGCACATGTCAGGTATCTTTATTAGTTGCATGGATGCGGTAATTACATTGTATAGATCATTCATTATAACAGTAATAATAACAATTATACACACGCACACATACTCTCTCTCTCTCTCTCTCTCTCACACACACACACACACACACGGCATATAATCGAAACGAAGGAAGACAATGGAAAGACAAAAAGAGAGAGAAAAAAGAAAGAGTCCAAAAACGAAACAAAGAGGGCGAGATCAGGAACACATGTATCGACGCACTAAGGTTGAACTGCAGCCTCGGAGCGGCAGTAAAGGAGGGCGTGGGGCGGGCAGGGGTTCGGTGAGCGGCGCTACTGCCAGTGTGGGTGTGCGGATGACGGATGCTGATGGGCGTGGGCGGCGTTAGTGCTACCTTCGTGGCTTTTCTGACGGTGGCGGCGAAGGTTGCTCCTGTCGGCGGATTGGTAGGGGCAGTGCGGGCAGGAGAACGGTTTGTCTCCTGTGTGAGTGCGCACGTGGCCCTCGAGCAGGTCCTTCCTGGCCGTCTTGTAATGGCACAGCGGGCAGGCAAAGCGCCTCACTGCATCAGCGACCCGCAGGTGCCGGAACCCTGCGCCGCCTCCCACCGCGTGGTCAATGCCAATGCCAATGCCAGTCGCCGCCACCTGGGAGGGAGGGGAGAATGGTGAGCAGGCTGCACGCACGCACCAACGCACCTACATTCAGCTGTACCGCCGCCAAAAGGCCACCTTCCTCTCCTTCCAGACTGAAATCGTGAACACTGACGGCCAAGACAAAGACTCGCACTCCCGTGGCCTGTGACGCCCGCCAGCAGTGCCTCAGCTGCCTGGTGGCTGCGACAGCACTAAGCCAGAATGACACCACCGCCTTACCACTCACCCATCACCGCTCACCGCTCCTTTCCACCCAATAAAATTTCCTTGCCCCAGTAAGACCATTCTGAATAGTTCAGTGGACGATGCTTACCAGTAAGTTTTGTCTTGATTTGGCTTCGTGGGATGAGAAACAACTAATACAAAACGCAAAGCTTCCAGCCAACGCAGAGGTAAAATGTAAGAGTGGAGTATATAGCCAATGTGTCTCAGTCAGCAAGACTTGACCAAAAGATATGCACGGCGCATAGACGGTGAGCCCCATGGGCAGGAGATTCTCAGAATATGAAAGAAGGAGGAGGAGGAGGAGGAGGAGGAGGAGGAGGAAATAGGGTAGGAGGCTTAGAGTTCTCACGAAGCTCCGTCTCTCCCGAGCGCTACACTGGTCGGGGAGGTGTAGATCATGCCGTGGAGGGACAGCGGGTCCTCCTCAATTTCCTCTCCTGTGTCATCGTTGTGCGAGGCGTCGTCTCTCAATGCGACCGCGTGTGGTGGCTGGTTGGAGGATGCCAAAGGTTGAGGAAGGCCTATGAAGGAGTAGGTCGCCGCGGCTGTCCGCGGGCGAAAGCTTGTGACGGCGGGGGGACTGATACAGTGCTTCCTCCTGTAGTGTTCCCTGAGGTAGTTCCTGCGCGTGTAGCGTTGGTCGCAGCGGGTGCAGCTGTAGGGTTTCTCCCCTGTGTGCAGGGTGATGTGCCGCTGCAGGTAGCTGGGGAAGGCGAAGATGCGAGGGCAGAAGGGGCATCGCCGGCCCGGCTCGCCAGGCGGCTGCTGGTCCAAGGCGGCGTCCTACGGGAGAGAGACACCGTTAGCCGAGTGGTGCAAGGCGAGACGTGGCGCGGCGCACACAGCTTGAGGGCGAGACGAGCTGCATCAACCCTGCGTTGTGTTTACATGCTGTGATGGTGTCCAGCCCTAGCACGAGGCTTGCCCTGCCTCATCCTCGTCATTGGGGTGAGGTTACATTTGTAAGGCTCACCTCCACCATTCACAACACCACAATGCCCTAGGCTATCATGAGTCACCACTAACACTCCCTTTTTTTCAGTTCCAAGCTCGTGGCACAAAGTATTTCCCTTGTGACTCAGCAAGGTGCGCCGGGCATGAGTCACCACTCAGGTGCGCCTTCTGTCATACCATCACACTCAACACAAAAAAGTGAAGAGAATGAATGCCTTTCATGGATCGCAACTAAAAAAAACATTATTTCCCCGACTCCCAGATTACGTCGTATGCTGACAAGAGTCCATAAAAGAACATTATAAAACTTGCTCACAGCCTCACCCACGCTGCACAGCATCACTTGTCACTGCAACTTTACAAAGCAACACTGACGACGCACTTTAGTTTTGTCTTTGTTTATATGTCTTCTCATATTTTTACAGTCTCATGGGTATCCTAACAATATGAGTCACTAAGGAAATTTTTTGGATAAGCTGAACAAAACTGCGTACTACAAGGCAGAACGATACCAAACAAATACACATTTCCACGCATCCAAAGTTGGACTACTCTTTGAGTCCATTTTTTTTTATTTTTTATCATCATTTCCTTCCTTGCTTTCAGCCTCAACCCACTCCCGCCCACCAGGTCCACCCCAGCCCCAGTCCCAGCCAGCCCAGTGCAATGGCTGGCGCGTCCTCCAGCTTTCATTAGGACTATGAATCTTACATATATTTGTCGAACTATTCATTTAGACAACATCAAAACATGTGATATGCTGGCCACGAGGTATATGTTTCATATACAATTATCCGGGATCTGAAAGAGGAACTCCAAAAGTGAGACAGACAGACTCCACACCAATGTTCTAAATCTGGTTTTAGAGATGCGCGTTACTGCTCAAAGGTTTGTTTCAGGTAATGTTCTACGCAGTCCACCTACAGACATGGCGATGAGTGCTGTGGGGCGTCTAGAAGCCGCTGTCGCAGCACGCTGGGCTGTGGTTAGTGGAAGCGGGAGAGATGACGCTTCAGGTTGCCTTTCAGAGCCGATCTGAAACTGCAGAAGTTGCACGCAAAGGGCTTCTCTCCAGTGTGGGTCCGAATGTGACGCTTCAAGTCAGACCTCAGGCCAAACTTCTTGAAGCAAATAGGACACTGGTGGCCGAATCGGCAGCCGGCCAGGTCGGGCAGGGGCAGACCGGTGGATGGCAGATGGGACATCGCGGCCACGTCCACGTCTTCGCCACCGACTCCCTAAAAGTGGAAGACCACCTTCACTTTCTGTCCTTACCACACACTCTACTTGCTACTAGGCTCAAAGACTTATTCCTAAGAGGGGGACGGGGAAACAAGGAGGGAAGGGAGCGACAGAAGGGAGGACGAGAAGGAGGGAAGAATGAATGGCGATGGGGAATCGTTGAACCTTTAAACAACGACGAGTAAAATACGTAGAACCACCGGTAAGGGAAGGCCCCGCTTGATGCCACCATTACTGAGGCACCAGGCACGGAACACACGTCCACCAGCAGGGCACCGCACCACCGCCACCAGGCACTACGACCTCCAATCACCACGCAGGAGGAACGAGAGAGAGAGAGAGAGAGAGAGAGAGAGAGAGAGAGAGAGAGAGAGAGAGAGAGAGAGAGAGAGAGAGAGAGAGAGAACCAGCAAAATACGACAACATTATGAAAGTTCACGCAATACCTGGAGGCGTCTGTAAGGGCGAGAATATTATGCCCCGCCACACCATTACGATCTTTATGGATATACGCGGTGTTTATGTGAGCTTTTATACACTTCCCGATTTGTACATGTGATTCTGGGAACAGTTTATGTGTGTTTTAAAGACTCACAGCTGTGATACGAAGAGACGCGAGTGTTGTTGTTTTTTTCGCTATTTTTGTGTTTTATTTCTTTACCTTTGACATCTCGTGTGTTAGTGATCGTGTTACCTGTTCTTTTTTTTCCTCCCCTTTATCTTCATCTATTTTTCTTTTCTTTTCCATCAGCAATGCGGTGTTTTGCTGGCGACGGAAATAGTGTGGTGAGTGTAACCCATTGGGAATTATTGTTTTATTGTGCACTGGACGTCCTGTGTGTTTGTCTGTAAAGAATCGTTGAAGCGTTGTGTTTGTGTGTATTTGATTAGCTTTATTTTTCGCTGCCTTTTTTTCACTTTTTTTTATCTCGTCACTGTTTTGGTAAATGTTATTGCGTTACAGGTATTGTAATAATCCTCTTAGCGAGCCAAACACGTACTACATGGGTGATGTTGTTATATTTTTAGACAAAGAACCAAATAAGGGGCATAGATAGAAAGAGGAATAGATAGATAGATAAATGGTTAGTTAGATAGAGAGAGAGAGAGAGATTTTACATTATGTTAGAAAAAAAAGGAGTTGGGTTAGGTTAGAAGAAATTAGTAAAATTAGGTTAGGTAAGACTACATTAGAATAGATTAGTACGGTTAGTAGTTGCACTTCAACGCTTCATTTTTTTTTTTTATATTAAGTTAGAAAAATTGATACGAGTAGTAAGTAAGGTAAGGTTAGCAAGTAGGTAAGGTTACACACAAGGTTGGTAGAGTTAGGTTAGGATAGATTAGTACTGTTGATTTAGGATAGAATAGGTCTGTTTGGATACGACTAGATTAGGTTAGGGTTGAAATAGGTGACTTTACACTGGCATACCACCCACTGTTCAAAAGAACGTAGGGTAAATTTAAGTTAGAGTTGGTTACATTGGGTACGATTTGAATAAGTTTAGAGATGAAAATAGGTTACTGTTTTGCACTGACATACCATCCACTGCTGTTTTCGTAAAGTTGACATCAAATTACGTGTGGCTAATTTAGGTTACAAAAGGTTAGGGTACGATTGTATATAATAGGAATAAAAATAGGTTACTTATTTTCCACACTGACATACCATCCACTGCTGTTCTCGTAAAGTTGACATCAAATTACGTGTGGTTAATTTAAGTTACAATAGGCGAAGTTGGGTACGAGTAGGATACATGAAGGATGAAAATAGGTTACGTTTTTTTTACACTGACATACCTCTGCTGTTCTCGAAAAGTTGACATTAAACTGCGTGTGGTGAGTCCATTCCTTCGTCTGACGCACGAGAGACACTGCAATGCTCGGGGAAACACCGCTGCTGTGTCCACAAGGTAACAGCAGCTAATGGCGTGATCAGGCACCGTTCATCACCAGCCATTACGTTTCATACTCTTTCTGCAACGAGTATTTACATTTTTTCCTCGTATTTATGTCATGGCCTCGTTTGTATCAGGGTTGTGTAACGTGTGTGTGTGTGTGTGTGTGTGTGTGTGTGTGTGTGTGTGTGTGTGTGTGTGTGTGTGTTCGTCGTATTTACATTTCCATATATTTTTCAAGGGAAACTTTAGAGAGAAGTCATATTTTTGGGTTCCTCTCTTCCTTCTTTTTCCTTAAGTAAATGAAAACGAGGCTTGGGTTGTAGAAGTAAATGCAAAAAAGTAAAGGTTAGTTAAATGCCACTCCATTAAAAGAGGGAATAAAAGAGTGTGTTGTCTCGCTAAATATTAGAGCAACCTTAATTACAAACCTATTTACCTGGCCAGGATGTGCTAACTATTTTTTAAGACACAGGTAAGCCCACTCAACTTTTCTCTCTTAATTTTTGGGGGGAGAGATTTATTTAATATTTTCCTTTTAATCGTGCTTGTTCTATTTTTTTCTTTTATCTTTTGAACTTTATCATCTCTCTTGGCTGAATCTTGTGTCTTCAGGAGCTTTTTTTTTAATGTTTCTTTTCTAACTTTTTTTTTTTTTCATCCTTTACTTCTCCTTCAACTTCTTCTTCTTCAGTATCTTCCATTCAGTTTTCGCCAACATTATTTTTTTTTTCCTAACTTGTGTATTTTTCTTTTGGTAACATCGTCCTTTTTTTAATAATTTCTTCGCTTTTAAGTTTTTTTTACCTTTTTCTTTTTTGCTGTCTCTATTCACTCTCATTCGGTCTTTCATCTTTGCTCTTCACTCTCTTTTCCTTCCATGTCGTCAGTTGTTACATTTCTCTTTCCTTTCCTTTTTATCGTCGCTTCTTTTTATGCTCATTTTCAACATTTTCTCCCGTTATGTATGCCTTTCCTATCCTCCATGGCCTACTTCATGAGTCTCTCTCTCTCTCTCTCTCTCTCTCTCTCTCTCTCTCTCTCTCTCTCTCTCTCTCTCTCTCTCTCTCTCTCTCTCTCTCTCATAATATCCTACTTTATTTTTTTTCTTTTTATTCCTTTGTCTTCCACCCGTAAAATTTTGCAACTGGGACGGACTTCTCTTCTCATCTCTTATTATATTTATTCTTCTTTTCATGCACGTTTATTTCACTCCATCTATTTACCGTGATTTCTACTGCAGTTAAATGTTACTCTTTCTCTTCTCTGTCCCCATCCTTTAACTGTATTTCCACTCACCCTTTTCCATTCCTTACCCTAGACTTTTATATTCCTCGTATGCTCTCTAAGGAATTGCAGTAGGGAAGGATTACTCTCTTTCTCTTCTCCTATCTCTTTCTTTAATTATCTTTTCATTCTCTTCCTCGCACTCTGTACACGATATATATTACTCTACTGCAGGGAAGGGCCACTCTCTTTTCATTCTGCTGAAGAGTAATTTACAGCAGAAATGAGGAAGCGGGGCTCGTCTTAGCATTGGATGTGATAGTGAATGAGGTGAAAGAAGGGAGAGTTGACTGTTTGAATGGGTGATTTGAGTAGTGAATAGATGGATGGAGGAGGAGGAGGAGGAGGAGGAGGAGGTAGAAGGACGATATAGCTATTTGGCTGGATGGGTCTGTGTGTGCATGCTGGAGCACTAAACTCTAAATTCCTCATCTGTTTAACTTTTTTTTAGTACTATGACGCATTTTTTTCTATATCTTAACTTCGTACTATTTGACGATTTTATACAGCTTCACAAACTTATGTGGGGATCAAAATAATGAAGGTTCTGGCTATATATCTTCATACCTCCACACAGCTTTCGTAATGTCAATAAAAAACATCTAATCTTACCCAAACCGAAGATAAAAATGCGTCCCTGTACTGAAGGGGGTTAGAAGGAAACTGGGTAGATATTAGGTGGAGGAGTGGATAGCTAGAGGAACAGGTGATGAAGGAAGTGGATGGAAGGAATAGTTGGATAAGTGGATTTCAGGGATAGAGGGAAGGAGGGAAAAAGTGGAAGCAAGCTGGCTGATATACTTACTCTCTTGCGTAGCGTCTGGAGTTGGTCATAGACAGGAAGCAAACACATTAGCGAGGCGCTCTCCTCCTCCGCTTGGCCTCGTCCTTTGTAAACAGTTTGATGTTCTTCCTCTTCTCGTCGTCACAAATTTTACCCCTCGCCAAACTCTCTCTCTCTCTCTCTCTCTCTCTCTCTCTCTCTCTCTCTCTCTCTCTCTCTCTCTCTCTCTCTCTCGAGCCTACCTCCCTCCATCATTTGTTATTTCTAAGTGTGTGTAGTGTGTGGGTGTTAAAGTGTATGCGTGGATATTAACATGAACTGCAGTAGGTGAGTGTTAGAGGGTGTCGGTGTGGATGGCATTGTGTTCAGGTAATTGTATATGTGTGAGTGGCTGTGGCTATGGGTGTGAGTGTGTGGATATTAAATAAGCCCGGAGCGGATGGTAGTCGTATTTATGCTGCGAGTTTTCCCACAGTTTACTTTGCATATATGGTAATGTACTTTTACTTTCATATGACCAAAATAATTTCGCAACTATATACACGCCAATGGTGCTCATAAAATACAGCGCATACACACACACACACACACACACACACACACACACACACACACACACACACACACACACCACACACACACACACACACACACACACTAAGCAGTACAAAAATATAAAAGCTACTAACGGTACAATAATCAATGCTATAAAATAAAGCAAACAAGAAACACGAGACAGGTGGGAATTCAACAGATTTTGTACATTCTTATCAGATGTAATATGTGAGAAGGAAAAAAAAGTGAAAAAGTTGCTGTATATAAGTTTTTTTTAACGGTATTTCTGAATCTAGTTTTCTGGGGAGGCGAAACTTGAATTGGGTTTGTGACAGATGACGGCGGCGTAGCGTGGCGTGGCGATGCTATACGATGCGATGCGATGCGATGCGATGCGATGCGATGCGATGCGATGCGATGCGATGCGATGCGGGAACAAATATCGTCGAGGGAATAAAAATGAATTGCAGAAAAGTAGATATTATGTAAATCGCACCCCATTAGCTTAACCCAAATTCCCTGTATAAATTTAACGACTGGGTACGTACAGCTAAGCAGGCGCGGACACACACACACACACACACGCACACGCACACGCACACGCACGCACACACACAAGAAGTTATACGTGTTTGCCAAAAGAAGTAACGGTGAATATTATATAAGCATTGCTGTACTTTTACTCTCCTCCCCGAAAAAAGAGAAATACTTAAGAAAAAAGGAAATAAAAAATATGTTAGTTCGTTATTCACTTCATTCTAGTGTCGCAAATTGATATTCCTCTAGCGTAGCGTGTATCTTATCCCGCTTTTTTCTTCTTCTTTTTTCTCCTCTACAAAATCTTTCTCTTGATGGCGACAAATAGCAGGGCGTTGGACTTTTTTTTTCCCCGGAATCTCTTTTTTTTCTTTCCTTGTCACGTGCGAGGAATAACTATGCTAACCTGCCCTAACATGGTATTGAATTCTGTTCCCTTCCCTTCCCTTCCCTTCCCTTCCCTTCCCATTCCCAATTCCGTTTTTCTTTTACCGTATTACTTCCACCTCTGTACTTGCATTTCTTTCCCTTTTCTTGTGGTTTTTCTCGTATGTGTCTTGGATTTCGTTCATTTTTTCCCTTTTCTTTTTTCTTCTTTCCTTGTTCTTTTCCTCTCCAGTTTTTTTTTTTTCTCATTTCGTTTTGGTTTCCTCTATTTTTCTTTCTTATCCTTGGAGTTTTTCTTGGCTACTTTCTCCTCATTTATTTCATTTATTTCTTTTACTTGCAAATCTGCCTTCTTAACCTCCATTCCTTATTCCTGTGATCTTGACTTCTATTTACCTTTTGTATCCTCTATCCCTCTCCTCCTCCTCCTCCTCCTTCTCCCTCAATGCCATCATCCTCTCTCTCTCTCCCTCTCTCCTACCTCTCCCTCTCTCCCTCCCACTCTCTCTCACCCACTTACTCATGCAAAACTCATTTACTCCATTTTGTATTCTTCACCTTTTTCATACTTGATGTATATTTGAATATCTCCTTCTGGAACTTATTCTGGTGCGATTGTTTGATGTGGTAATGGTGGTGGTGGTAGAAGTAGCAGTAATAGTGGTGTAGTAGTAGTAGTTGTTGTTGTTGTTGTTGTAGTAGTAGTTGTTGTTGTTGTTGTAGTATTTGGTGTTGTTTTTGTTGCTAATATTGTTATTGTTTTTTGCTTTCATGAGGAGGAAGAATAAGAGTGAGAGATAAGGAAGAGCTGTTGTTGTTGTTGTTGTTGTTGTTATTGTTGCTGTTATTGTTATTGTTTTGTTTTTGTTTTCATGAGGAACAAGAATAAGAATGAGAAAGAGAAGAAACAGCTATTGTAGTGGTTGCATTATTATTGTTATTATTATCGTCATCATCATCAGTAGTAGTAGTAGTAGTAGTAGAAGTACAACCACCACCACCACCACCACCACCACCACCACCACCACCACCACCACCACCACCACTCCCCTATCATTCCATTCCACAAAGTTACATCCCCTTTCTATACCTCCCTTTCCCCCCGCCCCCTTCTACCTTCCACCCCCATGTCTCCCTGCTCCCTTTCCTTCCACGTGTCCCGCCTCCCCTTTCCCGCCACTTGATCCTGTGACCCTCTCTCTGCCGCTTCCCAGACCACTAATTGGCCACAGCAGGAAGGCGACTGGGTTTCGATATTAAATTTGCCTGCACATGTCAAAAAATCGCCTCCAATCCTGCCTCGTGTTTTGTTTCATCTGACCCCGTGCGAGAGAGAGGGGAGAGAGGGGAGAAGGGAGAGGGGAGCAAAGGAAGGGCCAGGGAGATGAGTGGGTGTCAGGAAAGGGAGAGGAATGATGAAATGGGATGGGAAAGGATGGGATTTTGATTTTTTGTTGGGTCGAAAGGTGGGGAAAATGAAAGGGAAGGGATGAAGGGGAGGATTTGTGTGTGTGTGTGAGGGGAGGAGGAATAGGGGTAACGAAATAGGGGACAGAGAGAGAGAGAGAGAGAGAGAGAGAGAGAGAGAGAGAGAGAGAGAGAGAGAGAGAGAGAGAATATAAGGAAATACATACAAGAGGAGACACCAACAGTGAATAAAAAAATGCTAGAGAGAGAAGATAAAGGCGAAAGAACAGAATTAAAAGTGAGTGAGAAAGAGAGAGAGTGGGAGAGGAGTTAGAGGTCATTGTACTCTCTCTCTCTCTCTCTCTCTCTCTCTCTCTAGACTTGCTGTGCTGCTGCTGCTGAGATCCGTTTATATAGACGCAGGGTAAAATTTTGCTTGTTTGTATGATGTAGTGTTTATTTTCCGTACCTGCTTTATTCTTGTAACGTGCATTGTATAGTAAGGCTGCCCGTGGTGGTGGTGTTGCTGGTGTTGCTATGTATATGTATGTGTATTTCGTATTGCTTTTTATTCATGGAGTCTAGTGGCTTTTCATCTTTTTTTCTTGTTTTGTTTTGTTTTGTTTTTTTAATGATTTTTTTTTATAACTCTGTTGATCTGTCAGGTTTCATTTACAACACGCTGTTTTTTAGTCGATCTAGCTGTTTGTCAGTCTTTCTATCTATCTATCTATATATCTATCTATCCATCTATCTCTTCCTATTTACCTACTTATATCTATTTATCTATCCATATGTGTCTGTCTATCTATATGGCCATTTAATTCTCTCTCTCTCTCTCTCTCTCTCTCTCTCTCTCTCTCTCTCTCTCTCTC
>CM035179.1:18256973-18268275 GCA_020233015.1 Callinectes sapidus
CTTTCCTTATCAGTCCCTCCTTGCGAACACAAAAACAAGGATGGAGGAAAGCAAACCTTGTTCTCAATGAAAGACATGCCTTCTCTAAACGTCATGCTGGAGAATTAGATGAAAATTAAATCATTGTGTTTCACCAAATGTTGCAATCTTTGTGTGCCCCTCCCACCACCACCGCCGCCCTGCATACTGTAGTGACCTCATAGTGTCAACAATGATGCCGCCGCCAGTGGCTTGTCAGGCACGCCTTCCCCCTTTCCCGGAAACGGCCTCGCCACTCTGTTTGGGCAACGTTAATCTTTATTAGGTCAGCTGAGGCGGCACCCAGCTGACCTTGTTTTGCTTAGAGAGAGAGAGAGAGAGAGAGAGAGAGAGAGAGAGAGAGAGAGAGAGAGAGAACCCTAAAATATAGCTTAATCTTAAAGAAAGAAATTGTTGAATGAAATAAAGCGAAAAAAAAAAACTAGATAAAATAATATGTACAGTAAACCCTTAAGAAGAAAAACCAGTATTATATGAGCAAAATGTAGAATATGCAGGAAAATATTTGTAAGGGCATATCAAACCATTTTTAGCCACGTATATTTCAGGGGGAGGTTAGGGGGGAGGGAGGGAGGGAGGGAGGGAGGGAGGGAAGGATGGACAGACGGATGAAGGGAGGAGGGGAGCAGTGCTGAATTTTAGAGTCAGACTGACGTGCCGTGTTTACCTTATCTGGCGCTGACTTGATGGAAAGGAGGAGGAAGAGGAGGAAGGTGAAGCAGAGAGAGAGAGAGAGAGAGAGAGAGAGAGAGAGAGAGAGAGAGAGAGAGAGAGAGAGAGAGAGAGAGAGAGAAGGAAAGAAAGAAAGACAGAAAGACAGACAGACAGACAGACAGACGGACAGACAAACAGACAAGGAAAGAAAGAAAGACAGACAGACAGACAGACAGACAGACAGACAGACAAACAGACAGACAGACAGACAAACAGACAGACAGACAGAGAGACAGACAGACAGACAGGCACACAGAGAGACAAACAGGCAGAGAAAGACAGACAGACAGACAAACAGATAGACAAACAGACAAAGACGAAGAGACAGACAAAACAAACACAAATAGACATAGAGAAAAAAAACACAAAAAAACATACAGACAGTAAGAGAACAATAATAAATGCAAATATCAGTACCCTAGTAAAGAAAAACTCTTGATAGCCACAGATTTAAGAGGGAAAAAAAAAACTTGATGCTATGGGATACTTGTGAGTGGGAAAAGGGAGATATAGTCTTAGGCGTGTGACCATGACCTCACCAGACCATTAACGGATACGATGAGAGAGTCCCAGAGAGGCTTATGTGTGACACTCAGCTTTGTGGCGCGTGACTCTGTGTGTGTGTGTGTGTGTGTGTGTGTGTGTGTGTGTGTGTGTGTGTGTTTATTTTTTTTCATTAGATAGTCAGTCAGTCAGCCTGTTGTCAGCAAATCAGTTGGTTGGTTACTCAATCACATACTAATTAATAAATTGATTCATTATTTTTTTTCTTTCTTTCGTTCAGCTGAACAGTCAGTCATCCACTCACTCAATGAATCATCAGTCATTCATTAAGTTGTTTTCGTAACTAGTTGTTTAGTCATTTAATCAGTCGCTCAGTCAGTCAAACAATGGTTGACCTTATCACTTAATTTTGTAAACATTTTCTTAGCCAAATGCTCTGTCATTTTGACTATTTACATAACAAGTAAATCAATTGATTTTCTATTGACATATCTACACGATAAGATCTGAATTACCTACATTTACTCAACCATCTAGAAAACAAGTTACTTCTTTCAAGGGTCTACATGAACAGTTAGCATTTCATATCCGTATTGTTGCATTACTGGTAGTGTGTGGCAAACAAAACTACGATCAACATCACAATTGTATTACAAAAGATTTGTTAATATGTTTCATTGATGTGAACGCACCAACTCTTAACAGCTCAAAGGAGAGAAAGGAGTTATCTAAATATGATACCACAGGATTTTAAACCAAGAACGTATTAATATTTTTTTCCACATTAAAGTTGACAAAAAAGAGATGGACAGTCATGTTTGAAAAGGTTCGCAGCTTCGGAGAGGAATGAGTGTAGGGATTCTTCGACACACATTTTAGATAAATATTACACGTAAGCAAACCGTAGAAGGTTAATACGTACGAATATATTACATGAACATGTCACAACGCTAAGCGTTCTTAAAGATGTCCTAATTCTTATTTGTTACACGGAGGATATGATCGCCAAATATTACGCTGCAACACACCTCAGCCGGCAAAAAAAGTAAATAAATACTTAAATAAAAATTTCAAGGAGGATAAAAAAAATGTTTTCATATCTAACCACACACTATGTTTGAGGTTTTATTTTTTTTTTCCTACACGCAAAAAATAAAAAAATAAAAAATAAATAAAAACGACAGTAGTGATTAAGGGTTTCTAGAAAAAAAAATAATGCCAAGGACAAGAAAAGAAAAACCTAATAGTTACGAGGAAAAAGCAAGATAAATCAAAGAAATGTTGAAAAAATGGTCACTTAATTAATTTCAAAATTAATTTGTTAGCTCGTCGTTTTTTAAGTACAAACCTGAATATTGCAGCTGGTAGAAATAACAATCTTCAATTTCTAAAAAAAGCTTAAAAAGGAGACAAACATGAAAAAACAACAACACAGTAACCTATATCATGCTAATCAGAAGCATTCTAAGGACCAAAAATGGCAAAGTTATTGAACTCAGGAAAATATGCAACGAAGCATCAAGCACGCACGTCTAAACATTAAAGCAGATCATGAAAATAAATAACAAAATAAAACCCTAATCTTTAAGACAACGAATCACGAAAAATATTCATGACTCGGTAGAAAAAGAATGCTGAACTCTTTAAGTGGAAAAGGAATTAAGGCGAGTATCATAAGACTCCTCTGAGATGTGTGTATACGTGTGTAAACGGCTCCGTGGTAATCGGATTATCGGATTACTGAAGCACAGACAAAGGCATCACCAAAAAGAAACAACAACAAAAAATACAATAAGATTTCAGAAAGTTGAAAAAAAAAAAAAAATAGCGAAAAAATACCAAACGGCAATATGTTGCAAAATGATGTCGGATTTTAAAATATATTGATGACTGAAGTTTTTGGGAAAGCTACACCACAAAAAAAAAAAAAAAAAAAATAGAATGAAAAATAACTACAAATGAATGAATGAATAAAAAAATGATTAAGACACTGAATTTAGATGCGTAACAATAATAAAAGAATAAGAACAAAAGTGCAACAATGTGCCATGTTGAAGCATAAATGAAAGTTTTGAAAGACAGAAAAAATATTGGAGAAATAAATTATTTGCCTGAGAGATCAAAACTGAATGCAGAATAGGAAGGTAACGATATAGGATATAACGCAAAATGGAGAGTATAAATCATGATTCACAATATTCAGGCACAATAAAAAGACGTATATTTCTCGAACAAGGTCAGGGTCAGGGATCAACAACACCTCATAAACAAAAACAAATAAAAAGAGAGATAGCGGAGGTGTTTCATGACAGATACCTTATATATACTTATTGCGTAAAGTGCGTGTTTATACCTTTGACCCATGGATGCAAAATGTGGAAGCTGGAGTGCAATAAAGTGAGACAAATAACAAGCCGTACAAGGAAGACAAATAGTAGGATAAATGCAATAATTTCACTGAGATATGAAGCAATTCACGTCGCTAAATACATTGCGCAAAACCTTCACAAGCACATACAATAACTAAAGAAGATAAAAGAAAGCTGCAAGAGGTCATCGAGCATAAAAAGTTACAGTTCTTATGTGAAAATTATTGAAAACAAAATTTAACAAAATGTACCTTGTATAATACAAGGATGTGGCTTGAAAACAAAATGTGATAAATAGTGAAAAAAGGTAAGTTATTTAGTGGCAATTTGAATCCATCCAAAATTAATGATAGTGTGTCTCATCTCGAAGATATTTACAATGTATCTTCGTCTGTTTATTTATTCATTATCAGATATTTCCATGGAGTATAAGCTAATAGAGTATTTTTGCACATGAAACACGAAAATTTTAATCTTATAAGTCAGATGTCCAAGAAAAGAAGATATTGCATTAGTATGGATACATTAAAAGAAGGGATGGAGTATATGCAGGCAGAAAAATGATAGTCTGATTGTGAACAGTAGGAAAATCGGGGCATTCAATAAGAGATTAGTAGTAGTGCAAAAAAGGCGATCTGAGAGAGAGAGAGAGAGAGAGAGAGAGAGAGAGAGAGAGAGAGAGAGAGAGAGAGAGAGAGAGAGAGAGAGAGAGAGAGAGAGAGAGATTTATCACACACACACACACACATACACACACACACGCACACACACACACACAACACAATTTAAGACAAACCATATTATGTGTACACGCCGTATCATCAGTTCAGAGAGCATACTGCCTGAGTCCTCCATGGGGATTCACTCTTTCAGCCAGACAGGCCATGCCGTCTCCCGCTCAGTCCTTATCGTCGCGCGCCGTGCCGGGCAGTACCACGTGCAGCTTACCACTGTAACAGTCATGGTCTCGAATAGGAGATGAACTATCAATAAAGCGAATTAATCATTTAAAAAACCAGGCTCCATTCATTAACGGTGTTTGAAGGAGACATGATGTATACTTTCATAGGAAGATTTTCGTCAACTTTTCCATGGACTGAAAATATTCATAATGGAAGATCGTTATGAGAATATATATATATATATATATATATATATATATTATATATATATATATAATATATATATATTATAGATATATATATATATATATATATATGATATATATATATAATATATATATATATATATATCCTTAAGGATTAAGCCATACATACATGCATACATACATACATACATACAGAAACTAGTTATTGCCAAAGACAACAAAGGCAACAAAAAGACAGTAGTACGACACACAAAAATAACGAGAAAAAAAATAGATAAAACAACTTAACAACACAAAAAAGGCGCGCGCACGCACACACACACACACACACACACACACACACACACACACACACACACACACACACACACACGAGAAAAAACGAACAATTAGGAAAGATAGAGAAAAAAAATACACATACAACCAAGATAACCTTCTACCCTCCATTTTTTCCTCTTTTTTTTGTGTGTGTGGGAACCCGGAGCTCAAGTATCTAAAATTGCCATCTAAGCCCTGACGAAGCCCGGCAATAATTACGTCCTGACTGCCCAGCGATGTGGTGATTTTGGCCTGCCACGGCCCTCGCGATGGGAGCAGAGGAGTGTAGGCGACGGTAAGGGAGAGGGAGAGAGAGAGATAGGGCTCAAGTGGAGGTTAAAGGCTCTGAGAGAGGAAGGACTTCACCAGTGTGCAAGGTTGGGGGAGTAATTGTAAATATATGTGGAGATTTTTTTTTTACTTTTTCCTATTTTTCAAGTGTTCGGCCCAGCAACCACTCCTTGTGACTCGAGTGTGTGTGTGTGTGTGTGTGTGTGTGTGTGTGTGTGTGTGTGTGTGTGTGTGTGTGTGTGTGTGTGTGTGTGTGTGTGTGTGTGTGATGGTTTTCTTGTTTTTTTTAGTTATTCTTTTTCTTTATTTTTACATATTATGTTCATCCTCTGTTCAATATTTATAGTGATGTAAAAAACACACAAACAGACACAAACAAAATATTGACAATATGAAGTTAATCTTATCTTCCATACGTTAAAAAAAAAACTTAGAAAACAATAAAAAAGAAAAAAAGATAAAGACTTCTCAAATGTTTCCAGCTACTTATTTTCTTTTAATGTATCAGAGACAAACAAAAAGCGAAAAAAAAAAAAAAATAGATACAATAAAAGTCCATAAAACATGTTGCTCCGTAAAAGAGTTAGGAGTAGCAGTACTATTGGAACAAATGTCTCGCAGTGAAAAGGCTAATGGAAACCAACATGAAGCGAATGGTCTCATAAAAGGAATAGTGAGAGAAGCCAGACAAGCATTAAGTGGTCAAATGGGCACTCAGGGCAAGGTATTGTGGCTATGAAGCATTATTGGGCGCAAAACTAGGCCTTGCATGACGGAGAAAGAACACCGCAATAAAGCAAGAATGAATAAGGAGAACCCCAAAATACTGCAGCTATCAACAAGACAGTTCGTGATATATAGAAAAAAATAACTGGAAAGGATGAAAGAAGAGAGAGAGAAGACCCGAAAAATAGAGATAAAATGAGACAAAAAAACAAATAGCGTGCCCTTGGCTGACAGATACCAATGTTTTGTTCAAAAGAGAAATAAAAGATTACATGAAGGTTAGTAGGATTCTAAGGAAAATCATTTAATAACGAATTTATTATTTTTTTTCCTTCATGAAAGTCTATCTCAAAATCAAATAACTTAGAGGTTATACACCTTCATTATTTTTTTTCACATTTGTGTATGTGCATCTTTATAGGAAATGTGTAATCTTTGCATTCACGTGTCCGTCCGTGGTCACCTGTCATCTATCTTTCTTAAAGGTTGGTTGGGCTGAATTTATAAAATGTAATTGCGAGTCAGCGTCTGTTTGACCTCTAATACTTATCCCTCATGGAGACATACTTGAAGAAAGATTTTCAAGTGTAAGAAAGTGCCAAGGCAAGATGTGATGTAAAGCAGGAAATTAAACAATATCAAAATTGATTTGTTTGTTTGACCCTTCTTACATACAGCCAAATACTAGAGAAGCATTTGGTAAAGTGCTGTTTGCCACGACAGTAAAGAAAATGAAAAACATAAAGGAAAACAAACGAAAGAAAACCCGAAAACGTATCGACAAACGCAAAAGAATATTACAATCAAGGTCTTTCTTTTTGTGCATTCTTACCAGCACCTATTGAAGACATACGTGGGCACCTGGTAAGGCAGTATCACATGTGGCAGAAAACAATAAAAATAAGAAAATAAATTAAACAAAAAACCTAAGCAAGAATGATGAACAACACTGAAAGTATTACCAAGGTCTGCATGGATTTTTTTTACATTGAAATAAATTTATGGAACTTATTGCAAGCTCCTTACAAACCTTCTTCAAGGGCAGATTTGAAAGATATTGTCAGCATACATTTTTTACTAAAATTTTTAAGAAATTACATATATAAACACACACACACGCACGCATCCACCATAATACTCACACCTAATCAATTGAAGACTTAAAAAAACATTTCATTGGAGTGAAGACAAAGGTGCTCTCGACCTGCCTGTCATTTATCACTGACTCTCAAGATGATTTCCCAGCCACCATTACGAATTAAGCGAGTAAGACTGGCAATACATCAAAGTCAAGGACACCTGCAACTCTTTGTGTGTGCACAGAGAAGCAGCTTTATATAATTATGTACCTTCATTCTGGTTATGTGTCATGTTTGGGGTGACATTGGTTGACTTGTTCGCGCTAAAAAAAATGGCATTTTCATGACATTTCTTTGTGTATTCTAGAGAGAAAAATGCAAGTGAATTAAGTGCTCTATCTCTATTTGAATTACGTACATACTTTTCTCTTTTTTTCCTTTTTTTCGCTCTTCTAGCGTAGCATCTCTATTTTGTTCTTTATCTTATGCATCAAAGGCTTCGAATAAAAACAAGTAAATAAGGAGCAAAATCCAGGACGGAGGATAATCTGGTGCTGGAGACATTTCTATACCCTTGTCTTTAGTCTATGATTGTTATGACCTTCCAAAGTTTAATTTAAATGTGATACAAGAAATGTAGGTTCAGGAGATAAATAAAAAAGAACTGTAAATAAGGTAGTTGATGAGTGGAGCAGGCTCAATAATCATATTGTTAGTGCTCAGACATTGGGGAGTTTGAAAAGAAGATTGGACATGTTTATGGACGAGGATGATATATAGGTGGAAATAGAGAGAGGTTTTTACATAGGGACTGCCACGAATAGGTTTAGTGACTTCATGCAACTTCCCTCATTTTCTTGTGTTCTTATGTTGTTAATTGCAATAAAAGACACCACTTGAAACAAGAACAGGGATTGGATAAACATTGACCTGATTTTTCTTTAATACATTAGGAGAAATCTGGCCAAGGGTTGAAAAACGATTAAACAAAAAACAGCCACTTAGATGCCAGTCCCTGAGCATGTCCGAGAGCTAGCCAAAAGACTAGGTCAAATGTCTTAGAACCTTCCGCTTAAATGAGTTCAGGTCATAGGAAGAAGGAAATACAGAATCAGTTAACGAGATTCAAAGTTTACCACATAAAGTGATGAATGACTAAGATTACTGTTTGATTCTTGTATTAGAAAGATGGACGAAACAGAGGTGAGAGAAAAAATATGTATTGTGTAGCGAGACCATGGGAGGAGAGGAAGCATGCAGCTATCAAAATGAGAACAGCAGTTAGCGTGAAAATAACAGAAGATTGCAATAGATGCAATATTGCAAGGGTAGAAAGGAAGTGGAAGACAGTCAGTTAGAGATGTGGAATTGATAAGACGAAGAGCTTTTGTTGTTTTCAAGGCAATTCCTGAATATCTATTCTTTTTATGGGATGATAATGAAGAATCCATCACCATAACAATGAAGCACCGGGAAGTGGAAGATCCAATGACAGGTAACGGAGTCAAGACCGATTTGTTGCAAATTAACTATGAATTATTTAAATTATTTGCGTATTAATGAGGATAATGTGGCAGAGAGAGAGAGAGAGAGAGAGAGAGAGAGAGAGAGAGAGAGAGAGAGAGAGAGAGAGACACAAGCTGTAGTAAAAAATTACAGGATAAGCTTTTTGAAACGTGTCTCTTGAAAGAGTTCAAATCAGAGGAAGGTACAAGTACAGAAGCCTACAGGGAGTTCCAGAGATTACGAAATAAAGTGATAAATGATTGAGAATTCTAGTTAACTCATCCATTATAGAGGTGGACAGAATAGGGGTGAGAGAAAAAGATAATCTTGCAATGTGAAAGGCATAAAATCGTGGCTAATTTTATATTCAGAGTTTGAGAAAGATTCCGTATATGCTCTGCATCAACTCTGTCAAATTTATTGATAGCCAAAGATATGTCCGTCTACACCAACTATGTGTGAAGCAATACTGGTTTATATCGAAGTATAATCAAGATTATGTCACCTTACCCAGTGAACTCATATCCGTATATTTCTTTTCTATCTTGATCTCAAAGACCTGAAAAGAATTTAAGAGTTTTCCGGTTTCGAGGGAATATTGTCAGTAGATTTTAAAACTTTAGATTGAGAGAACATGATACATACATAGGAAACAAAAGTAGTTTATTGCTTGACTGCTGACTGAACTGTAATCTAAATCTAACAGGCTCTAAATATGTCCATATATTTTCTTTTTTCAAATCCAATAATCATTCTATTGAACAGCATGGCCTAACCTCGTACAAACATTAATAGGAAACGATATAGTGATATGACATAACAGAGGAAGAGTAGTTTATGTTTTTTGTCACAAGAATGAGACAGTTACACTTGCCGTTACTGTAGTGCAAATTCCTACACTGTACCTTGTGGGTTACGAGACAGGTATTTCATAAGTACTTACATCTCGGTTGTCCTTTACAACTGATCCCAAGAAGAGACTGACGAAAATCAACATACCTGAAAGAAGAAGAAAAAAAAACGATAACGGGAGATTTAACTCTTTGACTGCTAATTACTGATGGCACGATGGAAATTGGCAAACAATCTGCCCCCATTAACATTCAAGAAATGCTGCCAAACAAAGTGATGAATGTCATTTCATTTGAGTAATTCTAGACGATATCACTAAGGGAACAGTAAAGGAACGGTGAGTAGCAAATGATTTTAGGCAATGGATTTCTTAGATTTGTTCCGACACTACTATCACGAATTTTGCACAAGAGAATTCTATTGTGATATGGAGTGAAATCGCAGTGAGGAGGAGGCGGAGGAGGAGGAGGAGGAGGAGGAGGAGGAGGAGGAGGAGGAGGAGGAGGAGGAGGAGGAGGAGGAGGAGGAGGAGGTGGAAGGAGAAATAGAGGTGGAGGTAGAGAAGGAGGTGGAGGATGGGAATGGGGGAATAAGAAGGAGGAGAAGGAAGAGGAGATGAAGAAAACACTACATCATGGACTGTATTATGTTTTATCAATGAAATACAAATGAAAATACATACATATACACAGTAACGTAAACTGTATAGAGACGAAAGGTAACTCTACCCTTAATAAAACGGACCGAAAGGAGAATGGGCTACATTAGAATTTCCTAATAAGATGGGCAGAATAAGACTACGTCATTAGAATTTCTAGGACAAAGCAAACACAATAAAGGAGTTCAGAAGCGAAGGAGCCACGAAGACAGGCAGGAGAGGTATTCTTGAAGCCTCCAGTGATGGACCTCATACCGTAGTGGCGCTGCAGTCTTTACATAATTTAATACTACAAGAAAATTGCAAAACTGACCTTAGAGAGTAGTATTTGTGCTCACTCCACCACATATAGTACACACATTCTGGAGTGTGGTAAAAGTGAGGGAACGCAAAACTTCACAGATAGTAATTCAACATGGTTTGTATCATGTGAGACACTCAAAATGAATAACGAAGGATGGCATTGCAGAGACCAGTTTCATGAAGGTAGGATAGTTTTTTTTTTATCATACTTATATTATGCGAAAATACGTTTCTCACCTATTGCTATCGGCTTTTCAGTCCCGTAGTCATAAATAATATGAGAAAACATTAAGCTAAACAGTATGGATGAAATTAAGTTGGGTGTGTCGAAGGCCCATGGGAAGAGACTTCTTACAAGCAAAACTGAAAATGCTTGATTACAATGAAAGGTAAATCCAAGAAATTATTACTTGCTTTCAAATGAGAAGGTAGCAGCATGACAAAAATATGAATATGAGATGCTTTTCGAAGAAGGAACCAGACCTTATACCAAAATTAACTTATAACTGACTAAAATTTGCACCCTTTAGGTACGCTTGGCCATGAGGCATCACTGAACTTAGGGTTAGGAACAGGAAGAAATATTGGTGAGTGTGACATCCTCGGACTGGAAGAAGGTTTTTCTTCTATTAATGGTGCTACTAGTACTCTTTGTGTTGCTTGTAGTATATTACTGATACTACTATTACTACTACTATTGCCAAAGCTATTATTTTTATTAATAATAATAATAATAATGATAATAATAATAATAATAATAATAATAATAATAATAATAATAATAATAATAATAATAATAAAAATAATAATAATAATAATAATAATAATAATAATA
>CM035180.1:9448-27540 GCA_020233015.1 Callinectes sapidus
TTTTCCCCTTTTATATCTTTTATTTATTTATTTTTCTATTTCATTCTTGTATTTTGTCTATCTTTGTTACTCCTTTCTTTAACACTTATTTTCTTCTTACTTTTCTTGCTTTTTCGCAGTCTTTCTTTACTATTTCTCCATCTTTCTTTTTTCTCTTCTATATTTTCCCTTTTATCCTTTATTCTTTCCTTCTTTTCGGTTTATATATGTTCTTTCCTTTCTCTCTTCATCACTACCTATTTTCTTTACTTTTCTTTCTTTCCTGCATCTTTTTTTTACTATTTCTCTATTTTCCTTTCTTTCCCTTTCACTATTTTTTCCTTAATCCTCCATTCTTTCCCTCTCTTCAGTTTCCACATGGTCCTGCTTTCCTTTCTTAATCACCTACCTATTTTCTTCCATTTTCCTATACTTCCCGCACACCTTCTTTACTATCTCCCTATCTTCCCTTATTTCCTCACCTATTTTCCCTTCAATCTTCCATTTCTTTCCCTTCGTTTTAGTTTACATTTCTTCCTTCCTATCCTAATGACCTACTTTCCTTCTCCCTTCCTTTACCTAACTTCCTGCTAAGAGAGAGAGGGAGAGAGAGAGGGAGTGGAGAGGGAGAGAGAGAGGGAGAGGTAAGGGGGGGTGGATCAATGTGTCATTATTGGTGCCCGAGTGTCCAGGTAATGAAAAAGGAAAGAATACCTGCAGTTTCACGTTGACGGCCGAAGCTTTGTTTGTAATCAAGAGTAGGTGGTGTCGACGTCCCCCCCCCCCCCTCTCTCTCTCTGGTTTTCTTTTTTTTTTTGGTGTTTTCTTCTTATTTTGTTTGTTTTCGTTTACTTTCTTTCATTTTCTTTGTCTCATTTTCTTTCCTTCTCTCTCTTTCTCAGTGTTTCAGCTTCCGCACTTTTCTTTTCTTTTTTCTATCTTTGTTTTCTTTTTTTCTTACTCCTTCACATCCTTCACATCCCTCAAACTCACTTTAACTACAATAACTGACATCTTTTATCTTTCCTTTTATTCTCCTCCACTTCCTTTACTTCCTAACTTTCTTTTCCTATAATACCTGACATCTTTTATCCTCTTTCACATTTTTTACTTTCAAATTCACTTTTTTAATACAATAACTACCTTTTATCATTATTATTCCCTGTCCAGCTTCATTTCTTTTTTCTATTGACCATCTCATTATTACACACAAAGAAATCTGTCCTTCAGTTTCTTAAGCTTACAAAATAATTACCCTTTCTTTTTTACTGTGATTCTGGGTACTACTTGTAGAAATATCATTAAAACACATCTTTCATTTTTCTTTCATGATACAAGTGGGGACAGCATGACAGAGAGAGAAAGAGAGAGTGAGAGGGAGAGAGAGGGAGAGGGAAAGGGTTGAAATGTCTTAGGTTCCTTTAGAAGTCTTGGGAACCCCTTCTTGTATGATTTATTTTCCATACATAAATATTTGAGTGTACATAATGGTGCCTTGACCTGCCCTTGTGGTGTGTGTGTGTGCGTGCGTGTGTGTGTGTGTGTGTGTGTGTGTGTGTGTGCGTGTGTGTGTGTGTGTGTGTGTGTGTGTATGTGTGTGTGTGTGTGTGTGTGTGTGTGTGTGTGTGTCTCCCTCTCCCTCTCCCTCTACCTCTCTCTCTCTCTCTCTCTCTCTCTCTCTCTCTCTCTCTCTCTCTCTCTCTCTCTCTCTCTCTCTCTCTCTCTCTCTCTCTCTCTCTCTCTATCTATCTATCTATCTATCTATCTATCTGCTGCTGTCATTTGCTTTCTCGTTAAGGGGGGGAAGAAACTAAGGAGGATTGTGATAGATGAACAAACATTTGGCAGCTTCACGGGCTTTCATTACTCATGACCTGCCTTGTGTACTGTATAGACTAACTGACCTTTAAAGACTCTCGGTGTTCTAATTTCTTCCTTTGTGTTCCCTTGTGTGTTGTCATGGTGGCTGTGAGGTTTCAAGGCAAATGTTTATCCTTAACCTTTGGAGAATCCTAGTGATCAATCATTTCGGAGCATTTTTTGTAGTTTTTAGGTAAGAGAGGGGAGGTTGACCAAGAACAAAATAAATAAATCAATGAATAAAAACACACTAATTTCCCAGTCCCCTTAAAGTTCACAAGAGTTAGCCGAAAGACAGGGACAAATGCCTTAAGTAAACTCAAGTCAGAGGAAGTTGGAAATATAGAAGCAGGTAGGGAGTTCCAGAGTTACATAGATTGTTTTCTTTGGCCAGAGTCTCCTCATAGTAAAAAAAAACCTCTTAAATCATAACACCACACAACCAGGCTAAAAAAATCACAAAACCTTCAAATTTCTAGCAAAGAGAAGGATTCATGTGAGACTTGAAACTTGATACAAAAATCACAAAGCCTTCAAATTTCTACCTCGACAAAATGAACAAAACCTACAAATTTCTAACAGAGAGAGAAGGATTCACGTGAGACTTGAAAAATGTTCCAGCTCGACAAAACAGAACCCGAGAGAGATTAATTAAAGGTCCAAGAGAGGGAAGGTGGCGGAGAACCAACCTCACGACGTAGCCAAGACTGGTGAGGGTGTCCAGCAATTTCTGACCTAACCACGGCAGTCACAGGCAGGGCACAAGAGAGGCAGGTAAAGGGGGAATGAGAGAAGGCAAAGGACAAAGAAAAAGAAAATTTAAGAAAGGAGGAGGAGGAGGAGGAGAGATGAGAGAAAAAAAGACAGGAGGAGAGATAAGAAAGAAAAGTGCTCCAACCACTTGAAAAAGGAACAAAAAAGCAATAGAAGGAGAGAAGGTGAAGGAAAGTAAAGAACCAAGAAGTAAAAGAAAGGAGAAGAGATAAGAAAGAAAAATGCGCTTACCAATTGAAAAATAAAGAAATAAAAAACAGTGGAAGAAAAGGTGGAGGAAATAAAGGAACCAGAAATGAGGAAACGAAGGAAAGAAGGGAGGAAGGAAGGAAGAAAGAAAGGAAGGAAGGAAGGAAGGAAGGAAGGAAGGAAGGAAGGAAGGAAGGAAGGAAGGAAGGAAGGAAGATAAAAAGGGAGGAAGAGAGCAAGGAAGGAAAGGAATAAATGAAAGAAGGAAGCAAAGAAGAAAGGAAGGAAGAAGGGAAGAAAAAGTAAATGAGTGAATGAATGAATGAAGAAAGGAAGAAAAGAAAATTAATGAATTAATTAATCGATTAATGAAGAAAGGAAGGAAAGAAGGAAGAAAAGAATGAAAAGAATGAAAAAACGAGTGGAATGAATAAAAGAAGGAACGAACGAAATAATGCAGGAAAAAAGGAAGGAAAAGAAGGAAGAAAGGAATTTACTAAAGAAAGAAGGAAAGAAGGGAGGAAGGAAAGGAATAAATGAAGGAAATGAGTGAAGAAGAGAGGAAAGGGAGGAAGAAAGCAAGGGAGGAAGAAATGAAGAAAAAGAAGGAAGGAGAGAAAGAAGCAAGGAAGGAAGGAAAGGAAGAAAGGAATTTAATAAAGCAAGATGGAAAGAAGGGAGGAAGGAAAGGAATAAATGAAAGAAATGAATGAAGAAAAGATGAAAGGAAGGAAGGAAACAAGGGAGAAAGGAATGAAGAAAAAAGAAGGAAGGAAGGAAAGAAGGAAGAAAGAAAGAAAGCAGGGGAGAAAAAATAAAGAAAAAAGAACGAAAGAAGGAAAGAAGGAAGGAAGAAAGGAAGCAGGGGAAGGAGGAATGAAGAAAAAAAGAAGGAAGGAAGAAAGGAAGGAAGCAAGGGAGGATGGAATAAAAAAAATAATGAATGAATGAAGGAAGGAAGGAAGGAAAGAAGGAAGGAAGAAAGGGAGGAAGGAGTGAGGAAAAAAAAGAAGGAAGGAAGAAAAAAGAAGAAAGGAAGGAAAGAAGGAAAGAAGAAAGGAAGGAAGAAAGGAAGGAAGGAAGGAAGGAAGAAAGCAAGGGAGGAAGGAACGAAGAAAAAAAGGAAGGAAGGAAAGAAAGAAAGAAGGAAGGAAGAAAGGAAGCAAGGGAGGAAAAAATGAAGAAAAGAAGAGGAAGGATAGAAGGAAGGAAGGAAGGAAGGAAGGAAGGGAGGAAGGAATGAAGAAAAAAAGAAAGAAGGAAGGAAAGAAGGAAGACAGGAGGGAAGGAAGAAAGCAATGGAGGAAGGAATGAAGAAAAAAGAAGGAAGGAGAGAAGGAAGAAAAAAAAGGAAGGAAGGAAGGAAGAAAGCAAGGGAGAAAAGAATAAAGAAAAAGAAGAAAGGAAGGAAAGAAGGGAGGAAGGAAAGAAGGAAGGAAGGAAGAAAGCAAGGGAGAAAAGAATAAAGAAAAAGAAGAAAGGAAGGAAAGAAGGGAGGAAGGAAAGAAGGAAGGAATCAAGGGAGAAAAGAATGAAGAAAAAGAAGTAAGGAAGGAAGGAAAGAAAGAAGCAAGGAAGGAAGGAAGAAAGCAAGGGAGAAAGAAATGAAGAAAAAAAGGAAGGAAGGAAAGAAAGAAACAAGGGAAGAAAGAAGGAAGGAAGGAAGGAAGAAAAATGGAAAAAGAAAAAAAGCAAGGGAGGAAGGAATGAAGAAAAAAAGGAGGGAAAGAAAGAAGGAAGGAAGGAAGGAAGGAAGGAAGGAAGGAAGGAAGGAAGGAAGGAAGGAAGGAAGGAAGAAAGGAAGGCAGAGAGAAAGGAAGGAAGCAAGGGAGGAAGGAATAAAGAAAAGAAGGAAGGAAGGAAAGAAGGAAGGAAGGAAGGAAGGAAGGAAGGAAGGAAGGAAGGAAGGAAGGAAGGAAGGAAGGAAGGAAGAAAGCAAGGAAGATAGAAAAATGAAGGAAAGCAAGAAAGAAGGAAGGAAGGAAGGAAGGAAACCAAGGAAAGAAGAAAGGAAGAAAGAAGGAAACCAAGAAAGGAAGGAAGGAAGGAAGGAAAGGCTGCAAGGAGGTCGGAAGCAAAAAGATGCGGGTATTTTTGGAGAGCAGCAATTATAGCGAGGCAGAGTCACGCAGCCCGCAGCCCCGCAACCCGTGTCACTTGCAGCACGAATCAATAGGCGAAGCTGATAGAGATAATTTTTGCTGCAGTCACCTTATCCTGACAAGACACTCCTCCAATTTCAGAGACTTATTATTATTATTATTATTATTATTTTGGCTTAGTTTCCCCGGGGAGAAGCAGGTAAGAGGGACATTTTTCTCTATTCCTTATACCTTTGGACTTGACTCAGTTATTAACCTTTTCAGTTTTGGGGACGTGTTTTTATCTTGTTTTTGGTATGATTAGACGATTTCATTGACATTGGGAAAGGTCAATAGAGGTCTGTCCGTATTCAGAAACGCTTTGTTGTCTCTCTCTCTCTCTCTCTCTCTCTCTCTCTCTCTCTCTCTCTCTCTCTCTCTCTCTCTCTCTCTCTCTCTCTCTCTCTCTCTCTCTCACCGCGACTATTTTCTAAGGCCACAGAGATGATCAGCGGGGGTTTTCAAGTGTTTCTTCAATTAATGGTGTAGAAATCTTGTCACTCTGCCTCTAGAACCGTAAAATCACCTAAAAAAAAAAAAAAAAACTCGTGTAGGTTTAAATAAAGCCTTTTGAAATAGTGGAGGTGAAGCACAGAAGGATTTGAGAATATGAGCACTGAAGATTAGTGGCCAGATTCTTCACTATTTAAATCCTCCACACAAGTTTCTGAAGCTGTAATGAATGGTCAAATGGTCAGATGAATAGATATAAAAATGCAGCATAGTACTGAGAAGGGGTTAAGAATATTTCCTAAGATAAATGAAAGAGTAGATTTGACCTGAGACTGGCTGATCATATCTTTATTTATTTATTTTTTTTTTTCAGCAAGTTGAGACGAAGACGTTCTCCTCTTCCTGATTTCCTTATTCAAAGAAGACTAATTGTAAATATCAGTAATAACGAGATTGAATACCTCCTATCAAGATGGAATACCTCACTACTCTACTCTTTTCCCACCATGTTTTTTTATTTTTTATTTATCTTTTTTATTTAAACAATGTGAGCTTTTAAGGCAATTTATGAGCAAAAGGAGACCACCTAATGGAGATCTCCTATCTGAAAGCCCCTATCATTTTGGAACCATTACCCCGAGTGGATGCCCAATCTCCACTCAGACCGTGGCCAGGATTCGAACCCATGCGCTCGGAGATCCCAAAGCCCCCAAAGCGCAAGCGGTTCCACTGTACCATGGTGTCACTATTCTTCCTCCTCCTTTTTTTTCCTCCTTCTGCTCCTCCTCCTCCTCCTCCTACTTCTCCTCCTCCTTCTCTTGTTCCTCCTCCTCCTCCTCCTCCTCCTCCTTGTCTTCCTTCTAATCCTCTCACTCCTCTTACTTGTCTTTTCCTCCTCCTCATTTTAGTTCTTTTCACTGGTTTCTCTTCCTACCTGACTCTTCTATTCTTGGCACTACCCTCCTCCTCCTCCTCCTCCTCCTCCTCCTCCTACTTCTCCTCCTCCTTCTCTTGTTCCTCCTCCTCCTCCTCCTCCTCCTCCTTGTCTTCCTTCTAATCCTCTCACTCCTCTTACTTGTCTTTTCCTCCTCCTCATTTTAGTTCTTTTCACTGGTTTCTCTTCCTACCTGACTCTTCTATTCTTGGCACTACCCTCCTCCTCCTCCTCCTCCTCCTCCTCCTCCTCCTCCACTCTTCTGCTTTGCTGTCCTGGTAGTTAGTAAGTAGTCTCAAACATCTTAGTAAGGATCTCAGGGTCTGTTGCTGTTTGTCCTCCTTTGTATTCCTTTGTATTCCTCCTCCTCCTCCTCCTCCTCCTTCTCCTTCAAGGGAGCTAAAGTCTCATTCACGCTGCATCCCCGTCAGTAGTGTGGCCAAACTCGTGCGGGCAGTACAGGGGAGGGCTTTAGGAACGCTGATCATTATACACTATTTGGTCGGTAAACATTCTTTTTTTCCTATAATGACAGTTTTTTGTCCTTCTTTGCTTTGTATCTTCTTTTCGTACGTGACTTTTGACTGGATCGGTAACTAAGAAATTGACAAAACTAAACGTATACATTTTTATTTTTTCGTACCACAAGATTTTAATGACTTATCTTGTATTGATATTAAAGTTGCTGTTATCGTTATCATTTTGTAGCAAGAGAGGTTCAACAGAGACTCTGGAGAACAAACGGAATGAACTAATTGCCAACCAGTACGCCAAAAGTATCAACCACATTTTTCCTACACGTCTAAACAAACATTTTTCGCTGGTTTGATTGTTAACGAAAGGCAGCACATGGTGGGATAAAAATACTAATGATATACACAGGCAACAATTACTGCTACACCATCACTTTGAATACCCTTGCTGTGACATGCAACAATTCACAGCGCTAAAAGCAATGCATGGAATATGTACAAGCAGCTGAATAAAAACAGGAATAAATAATAGCAGCGTTTGTTATTTCTAACCAGAATAATGTTTGACAGTGAGTGTAGGAAGAACAAAAAATGTCCCAGCGTGGTTAGTGACTGAGAATGGATGTGGTAAAGAACAGCGAAAGAGAAAATAATATGTCTATATCATCAAAAATATTAAATAATTTCAAAATATAAATGACCAATAGTAGCACAATGAGAGAGAGAGAGAGAGAGAGAGAGAGAGAGAGAGAGAGAGAGAGAGAGAGAGAGAGAGAGAGAGAGAGAGAGAGAGAGAGAGATAGATATATAGAATGCACCAAGAAGAAGGGTTGTCCTGGGATGGAAGAACGGCTGTAAAAATATCCTATGTACCACACTCACGTAATCACGGCCCTGCCACACACACACACACACACACACACACACAGTCGCGACAATGAGTCAGAAGGAACCGACTGAACTTCTTATCCTCAACAAATTTCGGCGTCTTATGTCTCTATTTGACTCTTAACCCCTTCAGTACCGGGACACATTTTTACCACGAAAGACGAAGACGGAAAAAGAAGAACAAATCAGAACACCAAGCAAGAAATATTAGAAAAAAAACAAGTTAGTACACTGTCAACTTAACCTTCTATAACATACAACTCACAACAAACACAACTGAAGACCTTAAAGTACACCATTCAATAAGAAAGAATCATTGAGGACAGAAACAAGATTCTTTACTTCAGCGGCCTTTTGAAAGCATTCCTGAGGAGAGAACAAGTTTAACCGTGTCCTCTTAACCCCTTCAGTACTGAGACATATTTTTACCACTTTTGAGTGTAATTAGACGATTTCGTTGACACTAGGTAGGGTATATGGATATGAAAGAATTAATAGCCAGAGTCTGTACCATTTTAACCCCCACATGAGTTCCTGAAGCTGTATAAAATCTAAAAATAGTAAGTAGAATGAAAATGAAAATGCGTCTCAGTTGTGAAGGGGTTAAGGGGAAGGGTAGTGCCGAGTCACCAGTATCACCAAGCACTGACAGGTAATTGGGCCAGGCGTGCTATTCCCTCCCTTCATGGCGACACTGGAGCCTCGTCTGAGTGGCACCCGATATCTGCCTCGCCCTGCTGACGCGCGCTGAGTTGCTTCTGCCCTTCCACAGTCCAAAGAAATATGATATCCAGTTTTTGTATTGACTTTCCTCATCAGTTCAAGTTTCTTTTGTAATTACTACCTATTTCGAGATATTTTTCCTTGCTCTACAGATCTGGTGGTTAGAAATTGATGTCTATTCTTTTATCTCTTTTTTTTTTCCTTTTTTTTTTTTTTTTTTTTTTTTTTTGGCGATGGTTATAAAAATGTCATTGGTTCTGGTGCCATGAATTCATTGGGCATCGCAGTGAAGGGGATAAATTAGCCTGCATCTCACACAGGTGTTGACGTGGTTCCCATGAGCCTCAGGTTGACTCGTGGCCAGATTCTGAAACATATCCACACATTCACTACTTTAAAGACGCTCTATTTGAAGTGACACGGGCTTCTAAAGGGCGTTTTTTTTATAGTCTCAGTGACAGATTAACAAAATTTATACATTGGTGAAGAACAAACACTTTTGGGAATCCAGCTAAGTATTTCTATAGTCTCAAAAACATAGTTAATGAGAGAGCATATATTTTTTTCGATTCTAATCAAAGTGAAGTTCTCCATTTACTCTTTACTCATTCAGTATTGGGACGCATTTTCACATTTATTCTGTAAATTATTTGTCGATTTTATACAGCTTGAGAAACTCATGTGGAGATTAAAATATTACAAACTCTTGCCACTAATCTTCTAACCACCAAAAATCCTTCGTGATGTCAATAAAATCGTCTAATCATACAAAAAAAAAAAAAAAAAAAAAATCGTGGTAAGAATGTATCCCAGTACCGAATTGCTTAAGTCCTGTGACATATCGCCAGTCTGGGAACAAAACCTCATCACCGAAGGACATACTTAGAAGATCAGGGGACCTAAAATTGGGGAAATATACAGACACTGATAACAAACCTATAGAAAGAATAAAAATTAATCCAGCAGGTCTACAGACATTGAGTTAACCCCTTCAGTAATGGTACACTTATTTAGCACGAGTTTTGGATGTGATTAGACAATCTTATCGACATTAGCAAGGGTCTATGGAAGTTAGAAGATTAATGTCTAGAGTCTGTACTATTTTAATCCCCATATGAGTTTCTGAAGCTGTATAAAATCGACAAATAAAAAGCAAGATTAATATGAAAATGCGTCCCAGTACTGAAAGAGTTAAGAAATCCAATAACTGGTCTACAGGTAATCAAGTAACAAGTGTAGCAAACTGGAGACAAGTAATTATTAACAAATCTAGCGAAAACTATACAAGCAAGCAATGAAAAAA
The DNA here is from genome assembly GCA_020233015.1 of Callinectes sapidus. NCBI lineage: Eukaryota > Metazoa > Arthropoda > Malacostraca > Decapoda > Portunidae > Callinectes > Callinectes sapidus. The sequence continues at coordinate 19,166 of CM035180.1, forward strand.
TCTAGTTATAAATATGCAAGCAAATTATTGATAAATCTAGCGACAAGTATAAAGACAATCTACCATCTTTCAATCAATCATTCCTTTCTCTCCTAAACTCTGGAACTGCCTAACTGCTCCTGTATTTCCAACTACCTGAGACGACTTTATTTATTCCCTGCCTTTCTGCTAACGCTTTTGAACTTTATGGATAATGGCAAATAAGTGGGCTTTTTATTTTCCTTTTTTTTTTTTGGGGGGGGGCAAACTTCCCCCTCTTATATATATAAAAAAAGTGATGACCAAAGAATCCATAGCAGAGCAAGCAGGTGACCGAAGGATGAGGAAGGACACCCAGCACAAGGGAAGTGAGTATGGAAAGTTACTCAACAGCTGACCGTGACTATTTAACCCCTTCAGTACTGGGAGTCATTTTTGGCTTCAATTTTGGGTACGGTTAGACGATTTGATTGATATTGAGAAGGGTCTATGAATGTCAGTAGATTAGTGGCCAGAGTCTGTACTGTTTCAATCCCCACATGAGTTTCTGAACCTGTATCAACTCAGCCATTAGTAAGCAGAATGAATATGAATATATCATGGTACTGAAGAGGTTAAGGAAGGTTCAGGGACGGTAGAGCGTGAGAAAATGTCCTCTGCCCAATTAGCACTCAGCAAGAAGGAAACACACACACACACACACACACACACACACACACACACACACACACACACACACACACTAAGCAGCTCAAGGCTAAATTTGGCGAGTCATTATTTCCCCTTGAACGCGTCTTGGCGGAAGGTGATTGCAATTAGTCGCGCGGGAAACACCTGGACAGATGACCTTAGCTAACCAATACTTCCTTTCGTTAGACAAACCTTAGTATTTCTTTTTGTAAGAAAAATAGTATACAAAGAACACTTTAAAGATTCGGGTTTTCAAGGCATCTTTTCCCCGCAGTGTCCCACAACCCATCAAAGAAAAATGTGTCAGTAATGCGTTGGTGTGTGCTGGTATCTCTGTGCCACGCCTCCTTCATCCTTTCGTGCCAGCTGAGTGGTGCATCATGGCGGGGCAGCAGCATCTATAATCGCGTAACAGCTAAACCTGAAGCAATGGGGTCATCTAACACTCAGATCTGTAACCATATCGCTTTTACTTGACCATTGAAGCCTTAGCATAAATTTATCTTCTGAAGCTCTCTATTAACACGGCATTAACAACTTGCTTAATGAGTCTTTTCCAGTTATCTACCGTTCTACTCCATCTGGCATGCTCTTTCTCTTCTCTTCATTCAAAGGTTCCCGAGAATCAGGTGCAATATTTGAAATCCTGGCGCCGTGCTAATTTGATTTCTGAGAACACAACAAGATACAGTCTTTGGAACCGCCGTGGTACAGTGGATCCACGCTCGATTAGGGGCCGATGGGTCACGAAGGACATGGGTTCGAATCCTGGTCACAGTCGGAGGGTAGTTAGGGCTTTCATTCGGGATAGTGGTTCTCAAACAGTGGGTTTTCAGATATAAGGTCTTCAATAAAAGATCTCCTTTAGCCCATAAATTCCAGTAAAAAGCTCAGTCTTTCATCCCTTTCTCTGGTAAACTCTGGAACTCTCTCCCTGCTTCTGTAGTATTTCCACCTGCCTATGACTTGAACTGTTTCAAGAGAGAGGTATCAACACACTTATCCCATTCTATTGGCTCACGAATCTGAACTTTCCAGGGACCGGCACTACAGTGGGCTTTTTTGTTTTATTTTTGTTGCCCTTGGCCGCCTCCCTTCTACATAAAAAAAAAAAAGTTATCAGTAAGCGACGCATCTCTTGGATAACCTTGCACACTGACATACTACACTACTTGCCGCAGCCGCTGACGAGTGACTGCCTTACACAAAGACTTCCCCTCTCACAGGCATCATTTTGTAAGGCCGCATGGTTGATTAGCGTGGTTCTCACTGAATCCTTTCCCTGTTGATGAAGCAGAGTCCTTGTTGACTTGTTGGCTCAGTTATGAAAGCATCCTTGAAAACCCAAGTTACTTCCACTCTGCAGTAGATCAGTGGAATGCATTGCCAAAGGAAGTAGTGTGTGCAAACAAACAAAATAAATACCTTGGTTTTCAGAAAGACTTAACGAACATCATTCATTCTTGTGGAAATAGAAATAGATAAAAATAGTTCAATCAAATAAACAAACAAACAAATAAACAAACACACATACATACACATATAAGCATGCTCACGCATGCACGCACACGTGCACGCACGCACGCATGCATACACACACACACACACACACACACACACACACACACACACACACACACACACAGAGAAAGCACCAGTCCTCAGATTGTGTGTATTTTTTTGAGAAAAGGTTATCCAAAATTTGGGGACGTGTTTTGAAATCTCCCTCTGGAAACCATTCAAGTAAAATCAGAAGGAAATAATGAACAAAAACAAAAACAGGCAGGGAGTTTAATAGCCTTAGTCGTTCATGATGACTTTGGCTTTTCTCCCTTTGATCATGAAGAATCTTTGTTAAGTTATTAATCTAATGAAAATACCCTAGAAAACCCCTAATACGCCCTAGCGCAGTCTGCTTACGTAGTGGTGGGACACTGTGATGTCTGATTGTATCCTTCAAGTGTTTAGGTGTTGATAGAGACTAATTCCAAACGTCACGAAGATGAATAGTTAGCTTCTCGTGAGTCATTTTACCATTTATGATGGATATTCATCTATCAAACTGCTACAGGAGTCATGGAACCTTTGAAAAAATATTCAAACAATCTGGGCTTTTTTTATGGGAATTTATGGGCTAAAGGAGACCACCTAATGGAGACCTCCCACCTAAAAAGCCCACCCACTTGGGAACCGTTACCCTGAGTGGACGCCCAATATCCATTCAGACCGTAGCCAGTATTCCATTGACAATCCCAGTACCTCCCAGTGTAGCGTATTCAAACGGGTAGAGAAATGATATCAAAACACCAGGAATGTTTTGTTCAGAATTTTTACAAACCTTTCACAAGAATCCCAAAAAGACATAGAAATCGCAATAACTTCCAGTAGAATATATTCAATGGTTAGAAATATAACACAGAAACTTTGATGATACCTCTCACTAATATTATTTACACACACACACACACACACACACTCACACTCACACACGCACACACACACACACACACACACACACACACACACACACACACACACACACACACACACACACATGTATGTAGGGCAGTGGTTCCCAACCTTTTTGTGATAGTACACTAAGTCTTGGAGATCCTGTACAGTCGCCACGTACCTACCACCAGATTTCAGAAAAACTCTATTCGATAAGATATCAGTTTATTCACAAGTATTTTTTTTTTCATGTCATGAAAAGTTGTGCACTATGTATTATTGAAGAAAGATGTTGGGTCCAATTTCACATTCTTGTTTAATTTCTATTTCAGGCATTGGATTAGTTTTTGCTTTACGTCTAATCCCGTCTCTCTTCAGAGAGGATGAAGAGATGATTGTGGTTGACAGCATTGAGGTGTGTTTTACACATAATCTTTTTTGTTCGTGATTTGGAATGCAGTTTCCAAAAAAATAAACAAATAAATAAAATAGATAAGTAAATAACTCTTTATGGTATGTTACTAATGGTTCTCAATGCTTACTTTTAAGGTCATTATTTGTCTGCTAGTTTTAATGACTTTGTAAGTATATTAAGCAATTTGGTGAACTTTGTTTCATAGTTATTTTCTAGGCCTTAGTTCAATCTCATACATACAATCTCAATATATATATATATATATATATATATATATATATATATATATATATATATATATATATATATATATATATATATATATATATATATATATATATATATATATATTTATTGACTGTTTTCTACTTCCCAGGCGATCAAGGCGCCTTCTCCAGTGCTGGTGGTGGACAGGGAAGGCTATCAGCTGCCCATCAATGGGGATCCAATTCTTTTCAAAAGAATTGGAAAATTTAGCACTTCCTTTGAGGCCTATTTCCATTATAAATAACACGAAGCAGTACGGCGAGGGGCAGTATTAAGGCTCGCATTCTCAAACACTTTTGTGCTTCACCTCCTCTATTTCAAAAGGCTTTGTTTGAATCGATTTTGAATCGGTTTTAGAGAGATAACAACAAGATTTATAATTCATTATTAACCGGAGAAACACTATTGAGGACCCCGCTAATCATCTTTGAAGCAATGGAAAATAGTCGTGGTGAGAGAGCAAAGCGTTCCTGAATATCTGGTGAGGTGGAGGGGCTGCATTGGCTGCTACTTTTCCTCATTCCCGTGATGTTTACTCGTACCAGATTCCCTCTCCATTACCCAACCCGCCCTCGGGCCCACCACAAGCACCGCGCCGCTTCATTAAGTACTGTTCCTCTTTGCTCAGGGAATTGCAGTTACTTCTTGACTTATTTGTGAAGAGCAACAAGTGTCTCTCTTCCTCCACTGAGTCCAGTGATCCCCGCCCCACGCCAAACGCTTCCTTATTTGCTACAGAGATTCCGCACACCACCACTAACACCACCACCACCACCACTACTACTACTACTACTACTACTATTTTCGTTTCAATAAAATTCAGTGTTGTTGGTGTTGTTTGATGTTTTTGGAGAGAGAGAGAGAGAGAGAGAGAGAGAGAGAGAGAGAGAGAGAGAGAGAGAGAGAGAGAGAGAGAGAGTGAGTATGTGTGTACGCGTACGTTTGATTAAATATTCACGCACAGTAACATATGTAAATCTCTGTGTTGAAATATAAATTACAGATGCAGAACACACACACACACACACACACACACACACACACACACACACACACACACACACACACACACACAGAGCACATGAACACGTAAAGCACTCGAGGTTCACCAAATAACGAGGCATCCTTAATTCAATCTTTATAATTGCTGTGTTGGTGCAGTTTGCCAGGCGTCGCGTATTGAGTTGTGGTATTGGTGATGAGAGAGAGAGAGAAAGAGAGTGCAAATTTTTCAAATGGCCATGAATGTAGATAGATTGATAGACACACAAAGTTATAAAGGATGAGAAAATAACCATGGGTGTCCAGACTTAGATACTTTCGTAGGAACTGTGGTAATATATTAGATTAAGTTTAATTAACAAATGAATAACACACACACACACACACACACACACACACACACACACACACACACACACACACACACACAACAACAACAACAACAACAGCAACAACAACAACAAATCTCCATACCCCTAAAAAAGAAATAGACATGATCGGGTTCAGCAGATGCTTGCCTAGTTGCTGTGGAAGTATATTAGGTTAGGTTAGATTAATGAATGAATAAAACACCAAAAAAAAAAAAAAAAAAAACACCCCATAACCCTGAGCAAGTAAGGAAAAAGTAAACTAAAACTCCCCAAAATCACCTCAAACATCCTGACGTGATTCTCTGTTACCATTAACCTTTTTTTCTTTTTTTTATACAATGTGGGCCTTTAACGGGAATTCATGAGGTAAAGGACACTCCCTAATGGAGACCTATCTGAAAGCCCATCTGTTTTATAGCCGTTACCCCGAGTGGAAGCCCTACCAACCCTCTAACCGCGGCCAGGATTAGAACTCGTGTGCTTGAAGAACCGTCGGCCACCCAAAGCGCATATGGTTCCTCTGTACCTTTCACACAATATTGCCCTCCAAAATGTAACAAGGCATAATTCACCTCCTGTTTTCTCTTTCTTGCCTCGTGTGCCTCCGTGCAAGCAATCATTAATGTGCCGGGAAGAGTGACGAAGGAAATACAACTACAATGAAACAGTTAGCCCCTTCAGTACTGGGACGCATTTTCATATTCATTCTGCTTATTATTTGTCGATTTTATACAGATTCAGAAACTCGTGTGAGGAATGGAATAGTAATAAATCTAGCCGTTAATCTTCTCTGACCTCCATAGACCCTAACTAATGTCAATAAAATCGTCTAATTACACTCACATCACATGGTATAAATGCGTTCCAGTAGTGAAGGGGTTAACCGACATTTATTTATGGTTCTTTTCTTTTCTTCTTTACATCTCTTCTCAAACAAGTACGTAATGTGCAGTATTTTTTTTCGTTCTTGTCTGTCTACACTTAGCATTGGTACATTTCTCTTCCTTTCCTCCCTAAACTCTGGCCACCAAAAGTAAAAATGTTGAAATCTTGGATGTGAACGAGCAACAAGATGATTAAGATGTTATATGAATGTTCTCTCTCTCTCTCTCTCTCTCTCTCTCTCTCTCTCTCTCTCTCTCTCTCTCTCTCTCCCTCTCTCTCTCTCTCTCTCTCTCAGATATAGTGTTCTCTTATAATTTTAGTATATTTCTTTTTCATTTTGTTGTGTTGACGTAAATTGAAAGCATTTTACCCGTAATTCTATTCTTAGATTGTAATGTTATCTAGTTATACTTCAATTTCGTTGTCTATTTACTGACTAATTTCACTTCGCTTTGTTGTTATTATTTTTTTTTCACTGCTATTCATTCATATTGCACTAAAAAGATGCACTCTTGTATGCTGATTGTTAAAAATTAAAGAATAAACAAATGAAAATGGAGAAAAATAAATTCAATAAAATTTAATTCAATTCCTCCTCCTCCTCCTCCTCCTCTTCCTATTCCTCTTCTTCTTCTTCTTCCTCCTCCTCCTCCTCCTCCTCCTCCTCCTCCTCCTGTTTTGTAATGTCCTGTCTCTCTTCCCTGTAATGTAGAGTTAGCAATAGTTACCAAGCAGCTTTGAAAGGTCCAAAAAATCTGTTGCTGTTTGGCTTTCCTTTGTATTCATTTCTATTCCTCCTCCTCCTCCCCCTCCTCCTCCTCCTCCTCCTTTTCCTCCTCCTCCTCATCCTCCTCCTCTTCTTTCATGGTTCTCTTCACAATACATTTTTCTTCCCGTTCACACCAGCTCTCTCTCTCTCTCTCTCTCTCTCTCTCTCTCTCTCTCTCTCTCTCTCTCTCTCTCTCTCTCTCTCTCTCTCTCTCTCTCTCTCTCTCTTCACGACATCATTCTACTCCATACTCTCTCCCCTATCTACATACATCTCCCATCCCGCCTCCTTTCCTTCCCATACATTTCCTTATTACAACTTTTTAAAGAACAGTCGTTTCCTGGGGTAAGGGAGGCGCTGGGGGCAGTGGGCGGGGCGGCTGGAGAGAACGCTTTAAAATTCTCCCATCTTGTTAGAAAAGTTTTGCGTACTGAAGGTTAGGCGAAGGAAAGGAAGAATGGGAGAAGAAACTAAAACACCAGAGAAAACTAACAGGAGATATGACTAAGGGAAATAGATGATAGGTGTTAAAAGGAGAGTGGATTTAGGGAATGATAATGATAAGGGCCATACAATTGTTAGTAAGAGACTTAATAAATTTGTACGTAGCGAAATAAATAGGTAAGTGAAATATGATATGAAAAATCTACACGGGGCGATGTGTAAACGAAGCCAACAATATTTTCTTATATATATATACGCCTGCATTCAAAGATAGAACGAAAAAATATACGGAAAAAGAGAGAGAAAAGAGCTAACAAGTGAAGCAAGGAGAATTAGGCTCAAAATAAGTATATAGATATCAGCAGAGAAAGAATAAGAAGAAAATAAGTAAAGAAGAGAAGGAATAAGAAAATGCTCTTCTTATTTCACAAGTTTCCCTTCAAAGCAGGAATAGATTTGTCATCTCCTCCTCCTCCTCCTCCTCCTCCTCCTCCTCCTCCTCCTCCCACGCTGTATCTTTCAAGGGGGCAGAATTCAACTTTCAGGTTCACGTCCTTCCAAACAATACTTTTTAGGTCATGTGTCCTTCTTCTTCCCTCGACTTTTCTTCGTCTGAACTTTCTTTCCTTCTGATATTTCCTGCCCAACTTGTAAGCGACTCAAGGTCTTCATATGTCTCGTTTGTGCTGTGCTGTGTGTGTGTGTGTGTGTGTGTGTGTGTGTGTGTGTGTGTGTGTGTGTGTGTGTGTGTGTGTGTCGTGGGTGTGTGTGGGTGTGCTCCCTTTAGTATTATTACGATAAGAAAATACAATAGAGAACGTGAACATGTTTGCAGTGAAATATCTTAATGTGCTTGTATTGAAGAGCATTAAAAATCATTCACCATTTTCGGGTCAAAGAAAAGATAAGAAAAGAAACCTATTTCAGTTTTTCTTAGATTTGACCGTCTGTGTTTTCTAGATTTAGTTCATTGCATTTCATTCTGTAATAAGAGAATAAAACATTAAACATCAGAAATATTATTCGAGAAACTGCAGTCAGCGCCGCCTCTTCCAGCACTCCATCCTTCCCGCCTCTTGTTCTTCTTTCCTGCAACTTGAGC
>CM035180.1:63033-109495 GCA_020233015.1 Callinectes sapidus
TAATTCTCTTGTGCTTGTTTCTCTCTTTTCATAAACATACCAACCCACCAGTCACTCACCACCCTCTTTCCCCCTCTCTCCCTCTCTCCCTCCTTCAGGTATACGGGCAAGTAGAGCAGAAGGAGGACGGGCGGGAGGTGTTTGAGTGGTCCCACAGCTACAGCAGAGTGTACGAGCCTTCAGGAGCCTACAGCCCCACCGGTACATTTCTCAACTTCGAACTGTACAACGTGGAGGCGCGAGAGAGGGTAAAGTGCATCTCAGGAACGGAAGGTAAGTGACTGGTGTGCCTGGCGGTGGTGGTGGTGGTGGTGGTGGTGGGTAAGAAGAAAGAGGAGAGGTGGTTGGATAAGGGAGGATAATTATGCATAAGGAAATAGGGAGTAATTCAATGGAAATGTGAGAAAAGAGGAAAGAGGAGAGGGAAAGAGAATAGTGGTTTGGATAAAGTAGGATAATTATGCATAAGGAAATAGGGAGTAATTCAATGGAAATGCGATGAAAGAAGAGGTAAGAGGAGGAAAAGGAGGAGAAAGGAGACGAAGAAGGTAATGACTGTGGTGGTGGTGGTGGGATGACTGCAGTAGGAAGAGGAGGTGGAGGAAAAGAACTAATGGTGGTGCAGGAGGATAAAGAAAGGGAGAAGGAAAATGACAAGCAGACGATAATGGAGGAATAGAAGGAAGATATGAGAAGAAGAAGAAGAGGAGGAGGAAGATAATGAAAAGGCAAGAAGAAGGATAAAGGAGAAGGAGAATAATGAAGGAAAAGGAGGAAAAAGAGACGAGAGGTGATGGAAGATGATAATGATTAGAGAGAGAGAGAGAGAGAGAGAGAGAGAGAGAGAGAGAGAGAGAGAGAGAGAGAGAGAGAGAGAGAATTAATGTCTTCTTCGTATCCAAGTAGGTTTCGTTTGTTGATTTATTGATCTCGCCTTGTCGTGTTACCTTCTGAAGGGTTCTGAGTGTGTTCTCTGTCTTGTTTGCTTTAGTCGCACCGTGTTTGCTTTTGTTTTTCATCAATTATCGTACCTTTATTCTCCATTGGTTTGTCCTTCTTCTAGTTGGGGTGACTTGCTGTCTCTGAATGCTAGAGTTTAAATGATTTTCCCTTTAAGTTCATCGTTATTAATAGTGTTCAGGTATTTGTTTTAGAATTATGCTGATTTTTTAATAATTTTCTTGGCTTTATTGTATTTATTATTATTATTATTATTATTATTATTATTATTATTATTATTATTATTATTATTATTATGTTCGTGTTGGGGAAGATTTATTCACACGGAAACACTGAAGAGTCGCAATATTCTCCGCTGCCTCCGCCGTGCTTCATTAGGGTCACCTGAGCGCCGCCACCCGACCTGAGGTGTCGCTGGTGCAGTCTTTCAACGTTACCTACATAGACTGCAACACACACACATACACACACCGCGAAATTGTCCTCCCAACTACAGTGTTCTGACGAATAAACTTTTTTTCAACTTCCACGTATAATTTGAAAAGAAGAGACACATACAAGGCGAATTTTCAACCAAACTACTGTGACAGGGTGTTCTGACGTGCAAACTTTGATTTTTCTTTAATTTTCATGTATAGTTTATAAAGAAACATCAATTAAGGAGTGTGTTCTGACGAGTAAACTTTGATTTTGAACAATGACCATCATCTTAGTGAGTATTTTAATAAGTAAAAGGTTTATTCCCGTTTAGATTCTGCAGGGAATAACTTCCTTAATAATAAAAGGCTTAATTTAACACCACTTTCACACAATCTGAGAAGGAACCACCGTCTCAGCGAGTTTCTGAATAAATGCCAACTTTCTATTCGATAAGGCTGTCCAGGGAATTGGATTCTTTAATTATACGTACTGTCGACCGTGTGTTTCTGGTGGTGGTGCGCTGAAGTAGTAAGGCCATGCAGCGATACATACATACTAAAGCTGATCCTACGTACTCATTATCTCGACACTTGCACCTTGCCTGTATCAATATATCGTCTTCCACTCCACTAACTATACACTCACAGCCAAATCATTCACTAGACGGCTTGATTGATACTGCAAGGACTGACTGATATGCCTTCGTGTGCTACAGAAATTGAAATATAGACCACACGGTACGTACAAGGTAGTTCATTCGCCCGGCTCATTGATTGCATAACTATTTGGATAACGGATAGGAATGCACATAGTTTACCGGCGTAGCTAAACCCGCTTGTGAACAGTTCAGTAGAGAGAATCCCCAGCGTAAGCCTTGCATGGTTCGCGTTGCAGTGTTGGCGGTGCGGCAGTGAGTATTGAAGGGAGGGAGGGAGGGAGGGCTGCGTAGAGGCTGGCTGGGTGGCTATTGCTCCTCCCTCTCCTCCTCCTCCTCCTCCTCCTCCTCTTGCTCCTGTTCCTGCTGTTGCCATTGGTACTGCCACTGTTACTACTGGTTAAGATGATGATGGTTGTTGTGATGATAATGGTAATGGTAATGGTAGTAATAATAGTAATAGTGGAGGAAAAAGGAGAAAGAACAAGAAAATGAATAATAATGATGAAGCAACGACGAACAAGAACAACGATTACAACCAACAAACATACGTACCAGAAAAAAGTAAAGGAGAATGAAAGAAATCAAAGAATATAAAGAAAACATGTTCATTTCCAGCAGCGTATCGTAGCATTGAGTGGAATTCCCGTCTCACTTCCTCCTCACGCTTCCTCCCTGAAAGCGGTGCGTGATGGACTGGAGGCCACACACTTTTTGCCTGTCCGTGTGCCCTTTGAAGTCTCCATCCTTCATCCTTCATGCTGCGTGCGTCAAAATCACACCAATAAAGCACCCAGCAGTTAATGTCAACCTCTTACTAGCTACACGCATCAATAGTTACGTCTTGTACTCTGCCACGGGATCAATACATCGACATTAGCGTCTCGGAATGGAATATATACTGCACATTATTCACTTATCGGGAACACATCAATGGTGTTAATAGAGTTGACTGGTAACATTGGCAGGCAGCCGTGAAATGTGTTACTGTAGGTACATAGCTACATACCCCGGTGTCATGCCAAATCCTTGAGGTGGGAAATATCTTGCATCACCACTGCGAAATTTTCTCTTCACAGCCTTGCATGGCGACTATACCCGTCATCATAACTTATATTTACTTACATCAATAAAAATTTGTCTTCATATCATTATTGAATCATTCTATAGGCTGAAAAAAAGATATATTAGAGCATGTACAGTGCCCATAGCTTGTAAACTATATAGGAGGGACCATCAGCAGACTTTTTCAAGGGTTTTCAGCCTTCATGGTCGTGTCAGCCAGTATTTATGACACGTCATGACCTAGTAAGTTAATCGTGTGGCTGATGTCAGTCCCCTTGTGTGCATGTGACCTCAACTGATGGTGTCTTGGCAGTCTTGGTGCATAGTTTATTGGGAAGATTTCAGGGACACCATGGATAATGCAAGTGGTATGCATTGGATAGCTATTGACCGTACTACGCCACATGTTTTGAAGTGTATGTGCTCTCTCTCCTATTATATATTTTGTTTTATCCTCTAGTACAGCTTTCTTTTTTTCTTTTGTATGTTATTATATCATTTATTGATTATTTATTCATTACCTCAACACTACTTACTAATGTGGGTGTTTCAGGCGTGTCCTGTTTGATGCTGAAACTAAAGCGATTATATTACTGATGTGGGGAAAGAGATCCCAGTAGTTTCTTTCCACACTAATCCACACACACACAAAATAATAATAATAATAATAATAATAATAATAATAATAATAATAATAATAATAATAATAATAATAATAATAAATAAATAAAAGAAATAAAGTAACACAACACCTTCCTTTACTTCTAATGTGTGTGTTGCATTGTAGGGGTGCCCATCTCAACACAGTGGCAGAGCTCTGGCTACACCTACCCCATCCAGATTGCCCAGTTTGGTCTCTCTCACTACTGCAAACACCTCACTGAAGAAGCTCCTCAGAGGCAAGTGTTCCCCTCATTGTGTGCTCTCGTGTTAGTGGCATGTTGTGTTTCTTGCAGTAAGGTCCACCCTCCCCCCTCCCCCCCCCACACCTATTTATAAGTTGGGTTGTCTATTGTAGTCTTACTTAGTTTGTATTATATTTCTTTCAGGGTTCAGGTTTTATAGTGAAAGTTGTATGTTGGTTTGTTATTTTTCTTTTTTGCCTTGATAAAACTTCCTTCAGTAATGTATTCAATTGATCTTTTAGCTTGTGTGTGCATGTGCATGTGCGATAATGCCAGAGTTTACTAGTGGCAGTGATATGTATAATGCAGCAGCTAAGGTGAAAAAAAAAAGACCAGGAAGTAGAAGAAAGAGAATGTTAGATTAACCTTAATTGAAAGAAGATGGATCGTTGTTCTTTAGTTTCACCACCACAGTTTCTTAATCTGTCTTATTTTCCTCTGATTTCCTCCCCACTTTTCTCTCAATATTCTCCTGGCAAGATTGTCCACTTTTGCCTCATCACATTTACTTACCTCCTTACCACACTTACTTTTCTTTCCTCTCCCTCAAAATCCACTCTTCCTTCTTCACAATTCTTTTACTTTTCATTCTTCTTATTTTTCCCTTCTGATTCCTGTTGACCGGAATATAAATCTTTCCATATTCTCTCCTTACTAGATTTCCTTATTTTTGTATTTATCTCATCACTTACCCCTGTCTCTACTTTCTCGTCTTATACATTCTGTTCTTTCTCAAGTTTTCCTCTTTGATATTTCTTTCTTCGTCTTACCATACTTCCCTGCTTTATGCATTTTTTTTCTCTCATATCTGTTCTTTCATCTCAGTTTGTTCCTTTTCAGTTTTTCTCATTTTTTCTTGCTTTCTTTCCTTACTTGATATTTCTACCTTCATCTCATACTTCCCCTCTGCATTCTTTCCATTATTTCTGTTCTCTCATCTCAATTTGTTTTCTTTTCTATAGCTTTTCTTTGCTAGACATTCCCTCTTTAATATTCTCTTGCTCCTTGTCACACTGCCTCCTCTTCCCTACCATCATACAGCTTTTTTCCCCTAAGCACTCCTCTTCCCTCATCACAGTTTGTCCCATTTTTCTGTAGTTTCCCTTTGCTAGACTTTTCTCACTTGAATATTCTCCTCTAATCCTTCATCACAATGCCTTTACTTCTCTCAGCATTCAGTTTTTCCTCTTAACTCTACATTTTTTCTCAGTATTCCCCGTTCCGTCCTTGTCACATTCCCCTTTATTTTCGTATATTTAACATCTCATGCCTTTCACTCAATAGTTTATTCACATTACCCAGCTTATAATGTAGTCAGTAAAATTTCTATCTACTTCTATATCAATCTCTACTAGGCCATAATGATTAGCCAGCTTCTCAAGAGTATTTATCCAGTCAATGACACAGATATCATGTTAATGTCTCACTAGAAACATAAATTCATAATACTAATACCTTCCTCGCAATATTTGTTTCTCACTGCGTACCTTTGTGTTGCGCAGGGTGGTGGTGGAGGATGGGGACCAGCACCTGGGGGCCTGGCAGGTGGTGGGAGGAGCAGGCCGGGTCACACGAACTCTTGACCCAGTCTCTCACACCAACGTCCTGAGATTCAAAGCACCAGGTATGTGTCTTGTGTCTCTCGCCTGTTGTTGGGTTTATTTTGATGTTATTGGTACATCTTGTCTACCTGCCTCTACTTTTCATTACAGTTATCGCAGAAAATGTCATTCTTCTCATCTATGTTTCACCTCCCATTCCCAGACATTTATCACACATCTCTCTTACACAGCAATATTGATCTTTGTACTGTACCTACCTTTCCTATGTATGATTTATTTAAGGACATTCATCTTGTATTTATTTTGTTGTATCACTCCCCAGGTCTCATACATTCCCAGACATAATTTATCATGCATCTTACCAACATTGATCTTGGTACCTGCCTTTCCTATGTATAATTCGTTGAAGAACACATTATTCTCATCTACTTCTTTATATCACTCCCCTTGTCACATTCCCAGACACATGTTTCCCTACACACTAACATGAATCCTTCCTTCCTTCCTATGTATTCCTCACTGCATCACTCAGGAACACATAATTATCCTCACCGATCAATGATTTAGGCACAATTTTCTTCCACCTGGTGCATTGGGTGACCTGAGGCTGCGGGGAGATCTAATCAATAGCCAGTCAATGAGCCAACCTCTTGACTTGTCTTGTGTGTCCTCAGAGTCTCCTCCAAAGGGTGGTGTGGTGCTGAGCCTGGCAGATGTCACCTCACAGAGCCTCCTGGTGCTGAGTCTCCACTTCCTAGCACAGAGCAACGCAAGCTTCTCCGTCACTGTGGAGTTCAGGGACAAGAAGACCGAGGTGGTGACGGTACACTATGTCTGCTCTGACCGGCTCCTCCAGGTCAAGGTAGGTCAGGGGTCAAAGGTCAAGGGTCAAGGGTTGGTATTTCGTGGTTAGTTTGATAATGTTGTGTTGAGGAAGTGGTGTTTTGTGTTGTGAAGCTTTATAATATGCTCTCTTTCTCTTGTATTTGAATTGAGGTTACTTAATCCAATATTTTCAACACGACAGGACCGTCAAATCTACTACGGGCTTGGTGAGCGGTCAGGGTGGAGCCGCATCACCAGGAACCTGCTCATTGACGTACACAAGGCGGCCTCCTCCACCCCAGCGCTGAGGAAGAAATTCAAGAAGGTCAGTGTTTGTCTTGGTTGGTCTTCCTTGGGTCATATTTCTCTCTGCCATGAGTTATCTGTGTCAATATGGATTTATTTTCATTTATTTTATTTTATTATTCTTTTTATAGTTTCATTTATTTCATTTTTTTGCTGAAATATTGGTTAAAAAAATTGAAACATCAAGGCCAACTGTACATAAATTATAAAGAAAAGAAACATATATGACCTTGAAACTGAAGGTGAGATTAATAAAAGTAATGCTATAAATATCAAATAGAATAATAAATGAAGTACAAGCAAACATTAATGAGAAATTAGCGATGGGAATGAGAAAGTGATTATCCTTGAAATTTGGTGTAATGGGAGGAGGGGGGGGGAGAGAAGAGAATGATAAATGGAGAAGTCTGGGAACATAATGAATTAGAAAGTAAGGGGAGGCAGTGATAAATGAGGAATTGACAAAGAGCAGTAAATTGAGTGGCCTTGAAGTGGTGAATGAAGACTGGAGGGGAGAAGGCAAGCAGTGTGATGGATGAGGAGCCAATGAAAGAGTACAGGTGGGGAACTGTCAAGATGGATATAGGCAAGTCATGAAGGTAAACTGTTGATGAAGGAGAGGACATTGAAAGAAAGATGATAATTACAGAAGGGATACACATAAAAATTGTAAACTAATGGTAGAAGCATAAAATATACCTGTCGGCCAGTACACAGATCAATGAAACCTCTGATATCAGATAAAAAACATGAAATTTGGTGTCTTCTTGTCTGGTGAAACATACAGCAAGTTTAAATGATTGGGTGCAAAAGTATATCCTTTCCTCTGTTTACACCACCACAGCCATCACCTTAGTTAGTCCTTCCCTTGCAGGTGTCAAGATCCAAGCTGAGGCTGCTGTCGCTGTCCCTCAACGGCTCCGGCAGCATCGCCAACCTCACCCTGGCCTCCGCTGAGCACCTCCACCACTTCTACGATGCCGCTGACTGGCTCCTGCGCCACCAAGACCAACAGGGAGGCTGGTCCATCCCGGTCCCCCGTAAGGTAAGCTGCTGGGCCGCCATTAACAGTATTAACTAACTTTCCTACTGATGAATCTACTTACTTATGAGTGTTGTGATGGTGTTCCAGGTGACGCGTGAAGTGGTGTTACTTATTTATTTATTTAGGAGTGGTGTGGTGTTGTTGCAGGTGATCAGTGGAGTGCTGGAGCTTGGGGCGGGGTGGTACTCTGCCATGGCCCAGGGTCAGGCCATGTCGCTGCTGGTGCGGGCCGCCCACCACTCCGGGGACCCCCGCTACCTCAGGGCCGCTGCTCGGGCCACTTCACTCTTCACCATCAATGCCACACAAGGTGAGCACTGGCCAGGCTATGATTTTATCAAACATGTAGACTCAAAATGTATATAGTCCTTGTTCATGTTCTTTCAGTTGATATTTTCCATCACCTGTGCCTTCAAGAATCAGAATCACGTCAGCTTTACAATTTGAAATGTATGCCGTGATCAATTTGAGATGAACCTTGGTGACATATTATTTACTTCACTTCAGCACAGCTTCATTACACCAACACACAGTCATGCCTTGTGCTGAGCCTCACACTGATGCTGTAGTTAATACATTAGTGTGTGTGTGTGTGTGTGTGTGTCCTGCAGGTGGAGTACGGGCTTACTTCCCAGGCAACACAGTCTGGTATGAGGAATACCCCACCAACCCTTCACTCTTTGTGCTCAACGGCTTCATCTACAGCCTGCTGGGACTGTACGACTTGAAGGAGTTCTCGTAAGTGTTGCCTGCCTGCACCGCCTTCCACTGTGCCGGGTGTGTGTGTGTGTGTGTGTGTGTGTGTGCTGGGCTGGGATACCTTTGCTGAGATGGATGTGGAGAATTGTCTGGCATTGTTGTTTCTTTTTTCTCTTGTGGGAGTGAAAGGTGATGGTTGGTGGTGTTTACAGTGACAATACTTGATGAGGCTGAGAGGCGTTCATTGTGAAGATTCAGACTTAATTTTATGATATTTCACAGCAAGTATACTTTTGTCTGAAGGCACCATAACTCGTGTCACCTCCACTGCAGGAACAACAAGAGTGACAACAGCAGGGAGCTCTTTGACACCGGCATGAAGTCCCTGAAGACACTGCTGCCCTTGTATGACACTGGCTGGGGCTCCCTGTATGACCTGCGCCACTTCACAACGCACGTGGCTCCCAACCGTGCACGTTGGGACTACCACACCACACATATCACTCAGCTGCTGCTACTGGCCTCCCTTGACCCTGACCCCATCCTGTCCACCACAGCCCTGCGATGGAAGGACTACATGAATGGCCACAAGGCAAAGCATAACTAACGAAGGAGAGGGTAAGGAAGGCATCGGGTATTGAGGTGGTGGTTCTGGCTTGAGCACGTCCTCTGTGGGTGTGTTGTGCTGGAAGTCCACAAAGAATTGGTCCGCATTTGCACTTTAGGAGCTTTGTCATGTTAGGAGAAAGCCTCGCCAGGGTGACGGAACCTTGCGTGAGAGCGACGTTTGTACACGAGATTAGTATCCACAGGGTGTTCATGATGATGACGATGACAGGAGGGAGGGAATGGGTGTGTTGTATCCCAGCTGTGAATGTCAACTGGTAGCTTAACTTTGAGGGTAGGTGAGATTGCATTCCATTAGCTTTAACACTGGAAATCTTTTGTACGTGTATGTGTGTGCCTGTCTGAGTGTGTGTGTGTGTGTGTGTGTGTATGTGTGTGTGTGTGTGTGTGTGTGTAGGGTGTGTGTAGAGTGTGTGTACCACGTCCCAGGTACAGCATATCTGAAACTTATCTATATCTGAGTCTCTGTAAACTAACTGTTTCTAGGCGGACGTTTTCTGCCATATTTACCAAGGGTTCCTGACTCGCAGAGAAAATTTTCCCGTTACACACTCTGTTGCATATCCTCTATCTGGGTTTGATGGACACACTTAACTACTATATCAACAATGGGAAAATACTGGTAAGGATCCAATCTCACTAAGTATGGCAGAAGATCCTGCTCTCTGTTGCTTCCTAGTCTCTGAGAAGTGGATATGGACTTTAATTAGTTTGGTGACTAATGTGAGAGCAGCAGAGGAATGGTAGTTTAGAAAGACAGGTGGTTAGTTGAGACTAGTATAACTACTCTGCCTTGCTATGTGATATTTCTGGTATATATTGAACTGGGTCCACTTGTCAATACAAATGTGTACGGGCGGTGGTGAGCAGTGGGCAACCGCGGGAGGTGGTGACCCACTCCTCTGTGTTGTGTTCTGTGGGGAGGCTGTGGGTCTGTGGCTCTGCCTCCACCACAGTCCTCAAGTGATCTTCCATTTCTTGTGGCCACAGCTCAACCTGTGAGTGTGTAATTAGTATTTCTTCAAAACTTTTACCAGAGATTGCTGATAAAAATTTCAGCTTTATTTTTTTATACCCAAGTGTTAGGTGCTGAAGGGCAGTTGCCTGTGTGGGTTGCCTGCTTTGCCAACTCAACTTCATAGCACTAATTCCTTTGGCTTCGTATTTATTCACAATGCTGCATCCTCTCGTGCAAGATATTACTATACAAAGAAATATTTTAAGTGGCTTGTCACATTTAAAGTTTAATCTTTTGAATCGGGATTACATTTCTATCAAAATTATATTTTTCCACAGACACCTCACAATACCTCATCATATAAACAAAACTAATGGGGTGACAAACAAAAAACGACAACATCCACTTTGTTTCAACACCCTGCATTTTATAATATACAAACTGAGATGTGTTTGCCTTTCAAGCAAGTTCCCCATTTCACATGCATAGCAGTTTAACATTTCCCTGGGCTTCCACTAATAATGTGCTGCTGTGCTGTAGGTAGTTCCAGTCTGAAAGTCAGGTTAAACTACTACTACTGCCTCAGGGTGGTCCATCAGGCTGCCACACACCTCCCTCTCGGCCACCAGCGCCTCGGCTCACCGCCAGGACAGTCACACGTCAGCTGCAGTTTTCTAGGTGAAGTTTGTTGCTTAGGAGGTGAAGCCTGATGGACCGCCACCCGCATGGTCAGATGATTGCCTCCCAAAAGTGACTCTGGAGCTGCTCTGGGTCTCTGGCTCAGACATGTTTCTTCACCTCTGCTCAACATTGTAGTGCTGCAGTCTCACCACAGGTTGTCTCTCTCTCATAAACACTGTGTCAACTTTCGCTGATTATCCACTGTGAATAATTGGCAACAAAGCTAAAAGGGTGAAAATAGATAATTGCCCTTGGTGAAATAGGTTTATACAGTATGTACTTAAGGAACAATATTTTCTGATAGATTTTGTGTTCAGTTCACTATAGTTTATTTTGTATTATAATTTGTTATATATTTGCTTTCATTAAGTAGGTGTAAATGTGTGTCTGAAGTGGTTCATTTACTACTTTCTTGGAGAAATTTTCATGAATTGTCTGGTGTGTGTTTGGTGACTCATTGATTTGCTCATTTATTTGTTGCATTAGTTTTCCAATGTATAATTGTGTTGATAGCTTGAAGCTGCCAAATACTGACCTTGAATGGATGACAGTTACGTATTTCTTCTCAGCAGAGAGTGGCCGTGTTCATAATCTTGTCACTGTACAATGGTGCGTCAGTTGGCACAATGAATTCAGGGAAAGTGCTATTTTAAGTTCATTGTGTTCTCATTAGATACTCCAGATATAAATTCAAAGGGAAGTTGACATACTTTATGATGTATTGACAATATATGCACTTTTGAATTGATATCTATTATAAGTCACATCAATCTAGTTTTACAAAAGATACAATTGTGTGAGTACTTTGAACAACTTTACCAGATAATTTGTAGTTCTATAAGTTTACATACATTAGGTTCTGACTTCTGAGTAAGTCTTGGAAACACACCAAGACACACTCGGGAGGTACTCACTCTCTTGTTCGTTTTTGGTTCTACTGTAGAGATTCAGTGACCCAAATGTTTTTGGCATCATATTTTATCACTTATGGAGAACTTTGAGCATAGTTATTATACATATTTAGATTTCCATCTATCTGTAGTGGATTCCATTGAGTTAGTGAATGTTGTGTTTCAGCTTCAGTTGTGTATATGTCATGTTTTGGTTATGATATTATGATGTGGTGAGATCCAAGTACTGCTGTGAATGAATCATACAAGTTGCAAATACTTCATCAATTTGGTCTTCCAGTCTCACGTGTACAGCTGTATAGGATGCCCCCCCCACCCCCACCCCCAGGGTCCTTGGCAAAAGATTGGATCCCCTAACAATGAGAGTATCCTCCCTTAATGGTATTGTACATATGCTTTTGTAGGGTTTCTATAACCTCTGAAATAATATTAAGTGTAGTTGTCATGGATCTAAGGGGAAGTAATCAAGGGGTTTGTGTGGATGGGAAGCACCTCACCTCATTGGTCTGCTTGTCTTGCCACAGAAGTCACTCTCACTCCCTGCTGCTAGTTTAACCTGCTTTGCATTTTCCCAAAGACCTTGATTGCTTCCCAGAGTGTTGATAGCTGTTATTAGTCTACTTACCTTGAAGAAAAAATAATGTACATAGATCCTATATTTGTATCTTCCATATAGCTCAGAGGGAAGTGAGCATTGTACTGGGCAACAATCACCTCCCTATTTTTCTCTCGAGTCCTCACATCAAGAACCTCTGCAGCTTCTCTGTACTGCTCCGGGTTACTTAGATGACATTTCTTTACTCGTGGGAACTTTGGTAGTGTCCCATTGGTCACCAAGTCCATGCGATACACTCATAGTGTTTGGCATAGAAAACACAGTTGCAACAGCAAGATATTAAATGAAACATTCCACAGGTTTTGGTTGGTGTGCAATATAAAGGAATTTTTATGTTGATGTTTTTTGGGAAATAACCATAAAAGCATTCTTAATAAATACTCTGCCACATTGTAAGAAACTCAGTCTTGATCATATAATATACAGTGTATTTTGTACACTCAAGATTATTACTAGCTGTTAGGTGCTTTTATGTTCATATCAAAAGCTAACTGACCATTTAGCCATTCCATTATTTTTCCATGTAATGAATTAACTTTTTTTCTGAATTTTATATTTAATCCACTTACTGTGGTTGAACACAATCTTTGAATATCCCGCTAATTGTAAGCCTTCTGATCCCCAACCCTCATTTTGGGGGCACTGTGGTGGGAAGAAGGCAGCAGCTTGGCCTCTGCCTCTGCCAGCGCCTGGGCACCGGCTCACCGTGCCAGTCACTGCCAGGCTGGTGAGAGTGCTGTTATTACCAACTAGTTTTTATATCAACTTGTTGCTTTTCCACATGCTCAATACTTGGCTTACCAACCTCTGTGGGCATTTGCTAGTCAACCTGAGTGTTACCTGTGTAGGCCTCAACTCCCGTGTCCTGTGTTGTGGAGGTAGACGGTGGGTGTGCTCCCCCTCTTGGAATCTAAATCTGAGAACCAGTTAGCATCTCTCATTGATGGTTCAGACAATGAGGCTGGCATTTGGTGCTGAGGAGCTGAGTGCTGCTCCTCCAGGCTCACCACCAAGGTTACACTCAACACATTGCTGCTTTATGAACTTTTGAGTGTTTAAAACTTCACTTGCTTCTACAGTTATGGCCATACTTGAAGTTATTGGATACTTCAGTTAAAGTAAGGGATTATAGAGAATGTGTCTTGCTTGAAGGAAAAGCTTTGTTTTGTATGGCAGCTTTGTACATTTTCCACTTTGTCCTGCTAAGGAAAGTCCCGGCCCTTTGCTGGCCCTGGCCTGAGGGAAGCTTAAGCTTGTCCTGCCCATCATCAACATTACAGTTCATACTTTAATTCTGGAAGGAAATGGCACATGAGAGTTTAGAGGTAGAAAAATTGATGCATCTTTAACTTTTCCTTTCCACATGGAGGTTAATCTTACATCGTCTGTCATAACCATGGCGGCAGCTTCCATTTCCAACCTTTGGAAGAAAGTGATGTAATAGAAACTGATGTGACTAAGCATGTATGTAGTACAGAGAAAGACTTTTATATTTTCATGATGTTTGATATTGGAGTGTGAGTGCATACATACTGTAAGTGGGATTTATCTATTTATTTATTTATTTTTTTAAGTTTTGATGTCTGCATCTGTGGTGCATCACCTGAGCATGTGCATTGTATATCCTGCACAAGTGATGAGAGATTTTAATTTAATGAAATTTATATACACATACAATGACCGATATTAACACATTGCATATACAAAATTAAATCTGTTTTAGAAAGATTCACATTTGACAGATCTGATGTGTGTTCAGTTGTAATAAACCTGTATTTCTTCGTTGTGTAATTTAGTGTTCACAATAGACGGACGGATCTGTCAGAAATTCAGATGATTCCTCACCATCATTTTGCAGTTACAACTAACGGGAGGTAAATTCTAACATGATTTGAACATTTGTTCATATTTTGTTTGAAATTAATCATTATAATGCTATGAAAGGAGTGGAAGAAACTTTTCTAACAATTTCATGACAAATATGGTGGGAAGAATTGTAACAAATCACAGTATTAAATTTCATATCATTATAACTCTTGCATATCTTTGCCTCTCTACTTTTAAGATCATTGATGTCTGTGCACAGAGACCAGTAGTCTTGGTCACCTATCCTGAGGTGAACAAGGTTAATACTTTTAAAAGTATGGTAATGTGCTTCTGTGTTCTCTCTATACGTATATGGACTGTGATTCCAATGTTCCAGATTGCATTAACACTGCTTTTGGTGATGCGAATCATGTTTTAGTTGTAACTTGATTATTCAGCTAAAGGTCAAAATCGGTGCAGAGTAAAAGATTTTTCATTTCCAGAATTAACTTCCACTGCTTGTATCTATACTTGGTTGTTTCCACATTATCTGTAGGTTATGTATATGTATTTGATATATCCCAATCGTGACAAACTGCGGGGTGATGCTGAAGTAGGCATACAGTTATTTTAAGACATCCAAATTTAACTAATTGAATGAATAATTCACCATTAGATCTTATTGGTTGTCTTATAATAAATTGTTCTTCAATAACTGTAGTGTATGTCAACTTATGCCCACCTTCGTGCAGTGTGCAATACTTAACACACTAACACATTCCCAGTACAGCAAACAAACACGTAGGAAAAGAAGCATAAGGCGGGAAACTCAATGTGGAGACCTGTTGCCAGTCAAGGTGATGATAGTAAGGCAACTCATTCTCATGACCTCAAACAGATTTTGTTCTTGGAAATGTACAGTTATTATTTGGTACTCTAAATTTGTCTGTGTGTGTTTGTATTTTTGTAGAGGTTCAGGCAATATAACTTAGTGTACAATGTTTAAAGATAATCACATTGTAGTGCAAAATGGGTTTATGTTATGTTGGCAGAGTGTTGTGTCTACATATCAGTGAGATGGTACATGTTCTTTGGCTCAAAATAGGATGGCCTTACAGAATGGTGAAATTTGTACTGTGAGGAAACCAAAAATAACAGAATCATAGATAACAATTTGGGTGCTGTTAATCCTTTGGCTGCTACTGAGAGGATGGCACTGGTCATTTCCTTGAGTTAGGCATAGTTTATTGCACTTTGCAGAAATAAAGCCACAGGGACTAAAAAACCTGATCATTCATCTTGTTGCCTTGGGTGTCTTGAAATTAAACTGAACTTATAATCTACTATAACATATTTCATTAGGTGAAGTTATATCAGGGTATTACATAATTCATTAAGTTGGAGAACACGTAGCAGTGAAAGGGTTGATGAACACCAGAGTGACATTGTCAGTGTATTCCCATCATCACTGCATCCATTTCATACATATCATGGTGACATTCATATAAGAAATATTATACAGTAGTTTTTACAAAGAGGATGGAACACAGGTCAGTGAATAACAATAAATACTTACTGTTGAAGGTTAATGACTGCACATTTTTGCTCATGCATCATTCTGTTTGTTGTGTTTCATTGGTACTCTGACTACACATAGATTTCACTTCATTAATATTATGTATGTACATTCTTCGCTCCACATCCAGTCCAGATATAATGATCACAATCCTCCTCACCTAATTTATTTTGTTCATACATTCCCATTCCAGTCATGAGAAAGACTTTTTTTTCCAGTAAATCATTCATACTACAAAGTTTTCTATATACATAATCATTAGGACAAGGTTATAATAAGTAAGTGAAAGTAATTCGTATGTCTCGGTTTACGGAAGATGATTTCCATGAACTATTATTTTGAGTATTGCATAGAGGGTGTTGGCATGTCACGGGTGTCCCAGGGAGGAGAGGATGGGCGGCTGCACCAGCACAGTGCCTGGGGTGGTGAGGTGATGCAGGGAGGAGAGGAGGTGACTGACACTGGCATCATTCAGGAACTTAATCGTTGATGCTTCAAGTAAGAGTTGACTTTGGAATTCTTTGTGAGAGTCTGCTTGCTTTCCATTTTTTTTTTTTTTTATTGGACTCGAAAAGAGTTCTTTAAAGATGTCTTATGAAACACTTGATGTATTGTTTAATTTCTGATGTTTCAGTGGGTTTTTTAAGGAGAATGTCTTTGAAAATAATATTCATGTAAAATCAGGGTCATTATTCGTATCAATGTTTTGTTGAGGAATTGTAAAGGCATATTTCCTTGTGAAGAATTGATGAGTTCCTGGGAAGTGATGTGAGTCCCGTGGCCTTCTGTCCCCCTGCAGGCATGATAACCACCACAGCCCAAGACTCCCTCGGCCAGAACTGTCCTGCCCGCCAGGCAATCTCTGCTCTGAGCCGTCTTGAACTCAATCAAACACTAGCATGCTGTCTGTGTAACCATTTCGGCCATATGTCTTTTTATATGATACATTGTGGCTTGTGCCAATTAAGTCATGATCACTCTACTGACATAGAAGTGGAATTTTAGTTCTTCATATGAAATACAACAGTCATACTAAGATGTTTTTTATTTCCTCCTTATTGAGCCATAGGAAGTGTTTTAATATAGATAGGGATGAAAGTCAATCACATGTATGTCCTATATATACTGGCGCTTCGCTCCATTCACTTGTCTCACTTTTATTGAAATCATTAATCACTAATTTGTGTATAAATCAAGATTAGTTTACGTCTTTACTCTATATTACAATTGTATATATTCCCTATTCCACCCAGTGCATTTGTTTCACCAAGAGGTGAGGGGAGGGAGGGAACGGAAGGAGGCAGCAGGGAGTAGGGACGCCGCCGCCATCCATGTGGTAGTCAGTTCACTCTCAGCAGGGGATCATGACTACAGCAGGTGGGTGACTCAAGGTGTCACAACTAACTGCGGCGGCGGCTGTGGTGTTGCTTGGATCACCAGTACTGACTCAGGACCCTGGCCAGGCACGAGGAGGCACCCCCAGGCAGCGAGGTAAGCACGAACAGTGGTTTGTGTGGTAGTGGTGGTGGTAGTGTGGTTTAGTTACTGTAGTGGTTGGATAATCCTGTCACTGTAGCCTCCTAACCATACGATGTGCATCAGAAAGCCACCAGGACTATGGACATAACCTTAGCATACTGATTTGTTGATACTGAAGGTTTTATCAGCAGTGACATTTTTCACATTATTTCTAATACTATCCGGAGCTTCAACTTACAAGCCAAGAGATGCACACCTGACATATTAACCTTTTGAGTTTGGTGAGAAGTGTCCTGACGTCCCACTTGAGATTACATATTACTAGGTGTGTACTGCTGGCGGCGGGTGGTTAGCTTACTATTATGTTAGTGAGCTACTGTCTCCGCCGGTCGCACGTGGTGGTGAGTGAAGGGAAGAAGGGAGGAATATCAATTCTATTTTGTTCAGATTTTGTGTATTTATTTGTTTATTTATCTATTTTATTGTTTTAAATGCTCTTGCCGTGGATTGAAGCAACTCACATCGTAAAACCTGTGATTACCAAACCGGGTGTTGTGAAGCAATCTGTTCATTGCATCAATTATAGTTTAGAAGTAGCTAGATACATCATGCAATTCAAGGATAGGAAAGAGGAACATGGGGGCGCAGTGAAAGCAATAAGAGATCACCTTGTCAGTTAGTTAGGAAAGCATTGCAGTAAGCACTCCTTGAGCTGACAGTCCCACCAAGCCTCATCAGCACAGCAGCACCCGCTCGCTGACACACAACAACCGCTGTTGCTTGATGAGGAGGACTTGAGTGATTGATTGATTGGCGCCTTTATCACATCTTGTTGTCACTGCCCTCATTACCACACAGAGAGAGAGAGAGAGAGAGAGAGAGAGAGAGAGAGAGAGAGAGATAATAATAATAATTATAATATACGGTTTGTTGTAAAGCAGCCTACAATTTTTGTCTGAAAATCTAGCGTGTGTGTGTGTGTGTGTTGATAGCACTAGTCAGGACAAATGGGCAGTACAACCTTCATATTAATTAATGCGTGAGTGTGTTAGTACAGTGTGTGATGATGGTTGGAGTGTCACCGGTGCCTGACTGACACTTCTCTTCACAAGCCTCCAATCAGCTGGCCTGCCTCTTGACCCCGTAATAGTGAACATTTTATACTGTTCCATTGTGACTATTAACGTTATTAAGAATGTCGTAGAGCCGCTCCCTGCCAGCAAACTGGTGAGGCTCGTAATGTGTGAGAGAGAGAGAGAGAGAGAGAGAGAGAGAGAGAGAGAGAGAGAGAGAGAGAGAGAGAGAGAGAGAGAGCGTGACTGTTTCCCAGGCGTCTCCATCAGTAGAAGTACGTCACCAAACTTGAATAATCTTCATTCTTGAGGACGCCACTGGGAGGGCGTAACCCTTTTCCTGTGGCTCTCAGCGGAGATGCGTCATGCCTCGTTGTTGCCGTGTGTTGCTACTGCTGTTGTTCTCAGAGAATGACAGTGTTGGAAAAATAACAGATTTGTAGTCTGGCGTTGCTGTAAGAGGAGAAAGTTTTGAACAGCGTCTCCTGCGTGGGTGGAAGGGGTGGCGGCGGCGCGGGTGTGGCTGGGGGGCGGGGCTCACCTGGTTGCCAGCCTTGCCAGCCCGTCTGATGCGCCGCTGTATTGATCCGTCTGTTGCTTCTCTCTCTCCTTGCTTTTAATGCCTTCGTTTGCATCATATTTTGTTGGCATGGCCGTTTGATGGGAGGAAGATAGGGAAGGAAAAAAAAGTGTTAGCATAACGTAAAGCGTGTTGCGTTACTGAACAGTAGCATAACACACCATCAGACTGTGTCAGGTGGACTCGAACTTGTGCCTCACCTGCTGTAGTGTTGCCACAGGCCAGCGCCTTGTCCTCCCCAAAAATAATGGAATAGTGGGTCAGGATGAATGGTATAATCGGTGAGTGGTGAGTGGAGGGTTCATGGATGGGGTGCGGATGGTATGGCAAAAGGGAGGTCGTGGTTACTAACGGGTGATTCATGGTAGCTAGTCTCAATTGTCAATCATAGTATCGTGATTCGTCCACATTAGCTCCGGACCTCCCGAAGGTAGAGAGGGAACTAAATCAAGTGTCTTAGCCGATAGCTGGCTGAACAACACTTGCTGTCCTCATATATAGACACACTGACATATAATAGAACTTACCTGATGGTGATGTTAATTAGTACTCCCTAATTTCCCTGAAGTAATCAAGGTGAGGGTGAAAAGAAGTCACTGTGTTAGGATTCGATTCGATGCTTGGTGAAGTGTGTATGCCCGGCCGGCGGAGGGTCAGCGGTGCCCGGGCAGGTGTGGCAGGTGCGGCGGGCTGGGGACACTCGGCGGGCACAAAAAGGTCCATGCGACTCTCGTGGGCAAAAGGGAAGTCGTAGTTGCTAACGGGTAAGTCGAGTTTCTAATCTTAATGCTGTGCTATGATCATGAATCTCCCACATTAGCCCCGGACCTCCCGAAGGGCGAGGGTTACTTTGCAGCTTTTGTCCTCGCTTCCTGCCTCTTGCCTCGCTCCGTGCTGTGCCGCGGTGTTTATACTGTGGCAGGAGGCGTGGAGGCTGGTTCACCATGTGTCACCCTCCTTAAAGTGACCTTAACTTGTACTGAATTTATTGATAGTCGCTTCTTTACTCATTAGTCAATCATGTTTTGGTTTATAACGAGGCTCGTTACTTATTTTCATACTGTGATTTAAGTTTTCTGTATTGATTAGGGAAGGTATATTCCAGAGATTTGTTTGTTGATTTTCCAAGTGATTAATTCGTATGCAAAGGATAGTACAGCTTCAAACAGTTGTAGGGAAGGGAAATCATCTTGTTATATTCCGCTATCTTCAGTTATCAAATCATCATCTTGTTATATCCCGCTATCTTCAGTTATCGTAGGCTTTGTATTTCAACCTTGATGTGCTTGGTGGTGTGTCCTGGAGGCTGTTCACTATTGTCACACATTGATTGTTTAACTGTAAGTAAATGAATAACAGCAATAGAGTAATTAAGAAATATGAGAGAGAGAGAGAGAGAGAGAGAGAGAGAGAGAGAGAGAGAGAGAGAGAGAGAGAGAGAGAGAGAGAGAGAGAGAGAGAGAGAGAGAGGGTGGGGCGGTAGTGGGTGGTAGGCGAATCCTGCATCATTTCTCTTCTCTCTAATACCCAACTTCCTAATTCCAGCTTGTTATCTCTTACCTCCAAACTCACTTCACATTATCTCCTCTTAACTACAGACCTCCTCTTAACTAACTAACTAACTAACACTTTTTCCTTTTAACCCAAAGCTCCTTCTTAACTTCTACTTCACTCTTACCTCTAACTTTTGAACCTCTAACTTCTTTAATCTACAAGTTGAACCTCTAACACCACCCTCTTGACCTTCCACCTAAGAAATGAAGAGAGCAGATAGTAAAAAAATATAAAAATAACATTCCACTCCAAATCTACCAGTGTGTTTTGGACTCGATCTTCGTGTGAGAGATAGGGAAGAAGGAGTGGTTAGACTAAGACGGTGTTCATAACTTTCATGATTCCTTGGAAACTTCTAAATATGTTCATTTTTTTACGGGTTTGGTGTATGGGAGGGTTGTGTTGCATGCGGCAGTGGTAGAAGGCGGTGGTGCGGCTGGCTGAGGCAAAAGGAAGTCGTGGTCACTAATGGGTACTAGTATTTATGGTCATGATTCATGCTGAACTGCGCTTTGATCCTCCACATTAGCTTCGGACCTCCCGAAAGTGTGCTGGATTTGGAAGGTTCTTATCTCCCCTTGGGTTGTTAAGGTTGCTTCTATGGTTCGTATTTTGTTGTATGTTGTTGTGCCTGTCATTGGCTTGTGTTGGAAGTGTTGTGATGTGTGGTACTCGTGGTAGAAGGGGGTATAGTTGTTGTTTTTCTTCTTTTATATCATCTCTCTAGTAAAAACCTCGAAGTCAGTATTGATTTTGTTGTTATTCTCGAATGAAGTGAATATGTAAAGTAAGTAAACACACATGTAAACAGATAACTAAGGTGAACAGGAAGGATAGAATCACTCGTGAGTTCCCCGTGCCACGCCCATTTTGTGGGTACGTTGGTAGAATGTAGCGCGGTACACCTATTAATTTTATTATTATTTAGCAAAGACTGTAGGTTAGAATATTTACCCACCTGCCACGACAGGCGCATCGTTTCTTCATTCCTTTTTCTTGGTGTTAGAAACCATAATAATGTATATATCGAGAAGTTGAGAGAGTGATATAGCAAGGCTGGAAGGTGCGCCATGGAGGTGCTGTCTGAATGTTCAGGGTAAACTAATGTAACTTAATGTTGAAGTGAAGTTACATTTGGAGTCATAGAGAAATATGGTATTTAGAGGAAGCATGACATTCACATATTGCAGTTTTCATACTCATCGTAAAAGTTAAGTGTTATCAATTAAAATCGTCCACGCCAAAAGTTCCTCCACTGTCCCGTGTCATTCCTCACAACACACCTTGGCTATGGAAGCGCGCGTCTTGGACTGGAACCCTCGCCCCTCTCCCTTCCCAATCCAAGCCTTGTCTGGCAAAATGTACAGCGTCAGGAGGTCACAGCGGGGCACAGAGGGGCATGGGAGGTAATAGGGAAGGATGCGGCTGGCGTCCATAAAAGGGAAGTCATAGTCACTAACGGGAGGGGAAGATTAATTAATGATGAAACTTACTGATACAGCCCAACGTCCGCATTAGCTCCGGACCTCCCAGGGTGGAAAGGCTCAGTTTGCCTCCATCCACCGCTCATCTCTCGCTTGGCTGGCTGGATGGATGGATGGCTCATGTTATTATTATGCTGGAATTGTATGGTGTGCTGTATTTTTAACTTTATAATTGGAATGTTTTTGCATTTTTACTATTATTGTTTGGTTAGGGTAGTAATTCTTGTTTGTTCGTCATTCATCGCTTATCTCTCGCTTGGCGGGTTAATAGTATGCTGGAATTGTGTTGTATTTTTAACTTTGTAATTGGAATGGTGTTTTTTTTTTTTTTTATCCTTATTTGTTTGTTGTTGTTTGTTCGTCATTTACTGCTCATCTCTCACTAGGCTGGCTAATAGTATGCAGGAATTGTGTGATATTTTTAACTTTATAATTGGAATGTTGGTTTTTGATCCTTTGTTGTTGTTTGTTCGTCATTTACTGCTCATGTCTCGCTTGGCTGGTTAATGTGCTGGGATTTTAATGTAGTTTAACCTTAATGTTCGTGTTTTACCATTGTTTTGTTGTTACAGTTTGGTTTAAGTTGATAATTTAGTGTTTGTTCGTCATTCACCGCTCATCTCTCGCTTGGCTGGCTAATATTATGCTGGGATGGTGCGTGTTGTGATTGGAATACGCGGGTTTTACATGATTTACAGAGTTTTTGTCATTGTATAGTTAATCCCTTCAGTATTATGACACATTTTCATATCAATTCCTACTATTTGACGATTTTACACAGCTTCAGGAACTTATATGGGAATTGGAACAGTGAAGACTCTGGCCATTCATCTTCTGACCCCCATAGAACTTTCTTAATGTTAATAAAACCATCTAATCTTATTTATATTTACACATATACCACTGAAAAGTAATATATTGGATATAAAACCATCGTTCAATGGGTGTCTAGTACGGCCCTGTGGCGCAACGGATAACGCGTCTGACTACGGATCAGAAGATTCCAGGTTCGAATCCTGGCAGGGTCGCTCTCATTTTTCAATTTCAAATTTTGTTTTGAATATTGAATACTATGTTAGGCAATGTTAGCTTTAAATATAGCTCAGTCTCCATGTGTACGTTGAAGTTAATGTACTGTCATCAATGTATGCCTCCCTTGATAAAAGATGTATTTCATTTTCTCATTGGTATTTGATAGTTTGATAGTATGTATTACATTCTATCGACTTATAATCATAGGAACGAAGTTTTCACGTCTCTATTACCATTACAACCATATTGCCACGTTAGAAAAGAGCAAAGAAAGATTAAGAAAAAGATAGAACAAAGATAAAGACAAAGAGAGAAAAGAGGGAATCATCTTTTCTGCAAACAGCTTCATTGCAGCAGATTATGGTGTTGTTGTGCAGCAGCAGCAGCAGGGTAGGTAGTTAGTTAGTAGTACCTCTGTGGTGCAGATGACAGAGCTTGATTACCCTTTCATTAATACTATGATGTGGTATACTTATTAATACAGCTTCTTGCATCTCTCTCTCTCTCTCTCTCTCTCTCTCTCTCTCTCTCTCTCTCTCTCTCTCTCTCTCTCTCTCTCTCTCCCTCCCCTATATTGATGGTGTGGCGGTGACAATATGAACAGACGAATGTATAGAGATGAACATATCGATAAATATATTTGAGTCAGCCATCACAGTGTAAAGAGAAAAAGGAGTGAGTCAGAGTAAGTGCTCATGGTGTAGTGGTTATCACATCTGTCTAACACACAGAAGGTCCCAGGTTCGAGCCCTGGTGAGCACAATGCTTTTTTTGATTCCCTCAGCTTATATATATGTTTCTTAATATTTATACAGTTCTTGTTTTCATTACATTATTATAGCAAAATACATACATACAGCTTAGAAGAGACAAACATAAGTGGTAATCAATGGCTACTTATCTTGTACTTCTTTTCCTTGGTGTATAATGAGTTGTTGATCTTTACCTCTCTTCTCAAAGCTACTCAGATGTCCTTCCAAAGTTATTTCTTATGCTGTTCCTTCTTTTTCTTCCTTTCTTTGTTCCTTCACCTTCACTTCTGTCATCATAGTTTCTCTGCTTCACCTCTTCTGTTTTCATTCTGTTTCTCTGTTTTTTCATCTCTTCTGCTTTCATTGTCTATTTTTTGTTTCTTCACCTCTTCTGTTTTCATTTTCTGTTTCTCCGTTTCTTAATTTCTGCTTTTAATGTCTTTCTTTGCTTTTTCACTTCTACTTTCATTGTATCTTTCTCTGTTCCTTCATCTCTTCTGCCTTCTTTGTTCCTTCACTTCTTGCATCATTCCTTCATCTCTTCTTCCCTTTCCGTTTGATCACAGAGCGCTCATTATTAGTGGGGGATGAATACAAGCCTACCAAACATCTCAGCATCCTCATCTCTTCACCAGTCTTCTGCTTGCCAGCCTTCTTCTGTACTGATTTATTTGTTGTTCCTTCTCTGGATTTCATGTACTGATTTTCGGTCAGAGTAATTGCATCAGTCTGTCTGTCATGATTTGTGAGTCCATATGATTGCTTTATTTTAACCGTATTAGTTTGATCTTGCGTATTGATATTCTTCTTCTTCTTCTTCTTTTACTAATCGTCTTGCTTCATTTCTCTTTTTCCATGTTTCCAATGTTCTAGTTCTTTCACTGACTAAGACCATTCTGTTGTTAGTCTCACGGGTGTCTGAGCTTCCTCTTTAACATCTTGCACCCTCACACCACCAGCAGACTCAGCAGACATACTCCTTCCTACACTTGATGAAGAGCCACTCCCGCACTCCCTTCGTTCCTACCTATGCTGCATTTCATCCTTGTCTCTAGTTTTAATTTCTCATTGTTTTAGGTTAAGGGGAGTGTTCAAAGGCCACTATGATTTGTTTGGCTCTTGTTATTTTCCCTGTGGTGTATTTCTTCTGTTTTTCGTTATATTATCCCTAGAATCATAAATACATGTTTGTTAGCCCAGGCAGTCTTTACTGTGCACCAGAGTTTATGAGTTGTAGTTGAGGGAAGACACTGATTTAAGAGTAATTACTGAAATGTTCCCACTTACCTTTCTTTTTTCTGTCATTTCTTACATTTTCTTAATTTCCTAGCCTGGTGTCACATGTGAATCTCCCTCAGTACTATGACTCATTTTCATATTTATTCTGCTTATCATTTGTCGATTAGATATAGCTTTCTGGCCATTAATGTTTACCTCCATTCATCTCAGAACACATACCGCATTGCACATGAACTAGAAAGCCAAACTGTCACTGGAATGCCATCTGCTATTTATCTATATAGAGTTCAGTGAGACTTGATAATGGTGTGACTTTAACACGTGGCTATGAACGAGAAGAAATGCATTAATTAAGAAACGGTGAAGCTTAAAGAAAGAAGCTTGTTTTTGTATTGCTATTAACATCGTTTAGTGTATTTTTCCCCTGTAGTGAAAAAATATTGTACTTTGATAAATGAGTTTGTGTATGTTGGGTTAATTTCATACATAACGTTACTTTGGTTTGAGTTGGTTGAAATATATTAAAGTTTTACCCTCACCCTTCTGTAGTAACTGATATTGTGATCTAGTTTGGGTGATAAAGAGAGGAATGTGTGATAGAGAGCTGGTGTGGGGAGGAATAGCACGGCAGAGGCAGGTTGTGAAGGCATGAGCGCATTTCCACCGTAATTTCCAGCGTGACCAAATGAGTGGTGTGAAATCGTTGGTGCGTTGTAGTAAGGCAGTTTCAGAGCATAGCGTCCGGTTGTCATAGTGGAGTGCATGGTTTTGGCCGTACGGAGGGCCCGGAACGCTAGGCCCCTGTGGCGCAATCGGTTAGCGCACGGTACTTATAGACAGTGTACGCTGCTAAGCCATGCCGGGGTTGTGAGTTCGAGCCTCACCAGGGGCAGCTGTTTTACATCGCCTCCCCCTGCACGCCGGACTCCGCCTGGTGACAGGGCCGCCCCGGGGACTGTGTTGGGAGTGCCAGTAATTGCAATCATGTGAGAGGCCTACCGGGAGGTGCGGTGCGAAGCCCTGCTATGGGTGGAGCGGCGCCCGGTAGAGGCATCTTTTGACTGGTGGTGCTGGTGGTGGTGGTGGTGGAGGTGGAGGTGGAGGAGGGAAGCATCGCGCATCATGCCACCATAATACGATAACCTGCAACGCCTCTCCCTGGCCGCGATGCTTCAAGGAACACCAGCACTTGTTTAATTTTTTCTTCTTTAAATGAACATGACGTGTAGCCAACGTCTCCCCAGACACACATATTTATCAAAGTGGTATCATGGATTGTAGGAAAAATATCAGATGTTAGTTAGGTGTATAAGTTTATTTCCGAAACAAGTTCTATCGGCTGGGGTTGGTGGCGCAACCTTGTAATCCGGCGACTCGGAGGCCTGGGCCAGCGGACGGCTTGAGGTGAGGATCACTGCTGCGGGACTCCCCATGTTGAGTGGGCGTCCGCACTAAGCTCGGCATCAATATGGCCGCCCCTGGGGAGCCGGGGGCGTCCAGGTTGCCTAAGGAGGTGTGAACCGGGCCAGGGGGGAAACCCAGCAGCCAAAAGCACCCGTGTCGAGCAGTAGTGGGATCGCGCCCGTGAGTGGGCGGCCCGTAGTAGCCTTGCCAACACAGGCGAACCTGGTTCTTTTTATTCTTTTTACTTTTATTTAGATTATATATAATATATATATAATATAATATATTTTGTACACACACACACACACACACATATATATATATATATATATATATATATATATATATATAGAGAGAGAGAGAGAGAGAGAGAGAGAGAGAGAGAGAGAGAGAGAGAGAGAGAGAGAGAGATTTTATATCGTGTTCTGTTCTGGTATCACTTCCCTCTCTCTCCTCAGGTTGGCAGCTGAATAAGACAAGAAATTTAAGAGAGGAAGAGTTACATCAAGATAAAGATAAAAAGGCGTATAGTAAAAACACGAAGAGAAGAAAATACATGAAAGAAAATCAGAATAGCAATGATAATAAAGGAAGAACAAAAAGTAGGGAACACCAAAGAAAGACAGAGAAGAGCTAAAAATAAATAATAGAAAAATAAAGGTGCTGTTAGAAAGACTGAAAATCACCATCTCTTTTCCCCCTTCAGGAACCAAACAAGTGTTGGTAGAAGAGGGCGGGTCACTACAAACCAACGCACGGGAACTGTGAATCCCTCACTCCATGGACGTGGTGGTGCGTGGCTCTGATGGATAACTGGAAGACAGAAGGCACGAAGCTCTCCTATGACAGGGAAAGACAAGATGGGAGTAGTGGCGGCGGTGTGGAGGAGGAGGAGGAGGAAGAAGACTTGTTTGGTGATGATGATATATTCTCCAAGATTTCCGAGGACAGTATGTGGTAAGAGAGAGAGATAGAAATTTGTATTTTATATTAATTGCACTTTGTTCTTTGTAAGTTTTGTCTTCCCTGGCGCAGTTAAGGTGGGGTCTCCGCTATGGCAGGCAGCTTCACTTCTTGGGTGGTTGTTCCTATTGTAAAGTAGCGGTAAGACTACAGAATAAGGCCGCCTTCCCTTTCCCCACCTGCCCCTTTCCTTATACCAGCTAACTTGAGTACCTTACCTCGATCACTTTCCTTATGAGCAATGCTTGAGTAAACCGTCAAGGAAGAACCAAACAGTCTTGCCAAACTCCTTCTTGTGACCACTCCATTTTACATATAATACATACATAAACTACAATAGATAAACAAGTTACAGTGCCACTCACCTGACTGGAAGGCTGGTGTGGCTCAGTGTGGTTGGTGAGGTGTATTTATGGCTGGTGACTATCTCAATGTTTTTATTTATTTTATCTCTGTAAGTGGCCAGACACACAGCGTCTTCAAGTGTTACATCTTACCTCCATCACAACAGGATAGAGGAGACCCAGGGACAGTCGGAGCCACAGCCGTCAACAAGTTACCAGTCATTGAGGCCACCACTGCCTAATTCCACACCTTTAGAGAGACTGCCACTTTTTGACCAGGAGGCGGGCTCAACATGGATCTACCCGGTGAACTACCCGCTGAGGGACTACCAGTACTCCATGGTGGAGACCTCCCTCTTCAGGAACACTCTCATCTCTCTGCCCACTGGTGAGGCAATGGCTGCTGCTGCTGCTGCCTTGCCTTCAATGCTACTTGACTAATTCATTGTTTTATGATATCAGTCATGTGCAAGATGCTTAAGTTTACTGATTTTGTGATGTAGGCAATGTTTTTGTGAATTTCTTGTCATCTGAAGAAAAATATAATGTAATTTTATATTCAGTATTTATATTTTTATAATTGATCAACTTCCAGCCAAGTGATGCAGTGTTCAGTATTTATATTTTTATAATTGATCAACTTCCAGCCAAGTGATGCAGTGTTGTGCACTCAATAGTCAATAATATTTAACACAACATTGAGAAATGAAAGAAAAAAACTTATTTCTTACATTGTACATGTTGGTTAGGTCCTCAGTGAAGAGAGATTTCAATAAAGAGTGCCTTTCAGGTTTAGGGAAGACCTTCATAGCAGCCGTGGTGATGTACAACTTCTACCGGTGGTACCCGACATGCAAAGTGGTGTTCATGGCGCCCACCAAGCCCCTCGTGTTCCAGCAGATTGAGGCGTGCTTCAACATCATGGGCATCCCGCAGGAACACATATCCCAGATGACAGGTGATTGAGTGGTGCATTGTACACTGTCTGACGTGGAAAAATAAGTTTGTGCTATTTCCTGATTTTTATTGGTTTATTATGTTCTTGAAAACAAATCTGTATATCTGCTGCTGGTGATAATTTTTTGTTTAATACTTCAGAAAATTTATAAGGTTCCTTTCACATGGCATGGGTTATGCTTGCATCTGTGCCTGAATGCAGATATACAAAAACTGATTACCAATGTTTTCAGTATAACCTTTCACACCTCCCCCCACATCAGGCACCCTCAATCCAGAGAAGAGAACAGAGCAATGGGGTACAAAACGAGTGTTCTTCCTCACACCCCAAGTGGTGACTAATGACTTGTCCCGAGGAAGCTGTCCGGCCAAGCTGATCAAGTGTCTGGTGCTAGACGAGGCTCACCGGGCACTGGGGAACCATGCCTACTGCCAGGTGGGCATTGCTGGGGTCAGGTGTGCTCATTACCAGAGGAACAAGAACCTTAAGTGTCATTGTGGAACTCCCGACCTGCTTCTGTATTTCCAACTTCCTATGACCGGACTTCATTTAACTCTGTCACTGTGATACGAGACCATTAACAATGTCAATAGCAATGCATGAGATCTTTAGTAGTATATATCTGTTAGAAAGGAAAGCATAAAAGAATATATTTTGCAATTTCTGCCCTGTGTAAAGATTTTAGATAACTGTGAAACAAGTAAAGATGACTTAGAGTGATCAGATATTATGAAAAGATGAGGTATGAGGTATGAGGTGTGATATGTGATTTAATGTCATAAAAACTTTGTGGTGTCATCTGTTATGTAATGTCTTGAAGTGAAGGGCTTCATTAAAACATGGATCATTGTGCAAAACTCTCTTCCTCTTGTGGTGTTTGCTGGGAACTTCATGGGACGTGCACTGGTTTGTTACAGGTTGTGCGTGAATTGAAGGAACACGGACATGATTTCCGCATTCTGGCTCTCTCGGCGACCCCCGGCTCTGATGTGATGGCCGTCAAGCAGGTGAGGACATTTTGTACACTTGCCTCTCTATAGGACACTCAAAATATGGTTTCGGTAACTTTGGTGGCTTTGATTGTCCCTTCACTCTTTTTACTCTGATAAACTCTGGAACTCCCTACCTGCTTCTGTATTTCCAACTTCCTGTGACTTGGCTTTATTTAAGAGGGAGGTTTCAAGACATGTCCCTATCTTTTGGCTAACTCTTTGAACTTTAAGGGGACTGGCAAATTAGTGTTTTTTTTTCATTAGTTCTTTTTTTGCCAGCTTCTCCCTCTTACATAAAAAAGAAAAAGAAAAAACCCTGTGTCTGGAATGTTGACGGCAGAGTGTTGCAGGTGCTGAGTAACCTGTGCATATCCCACGTTGAGTTGCGCAGTGAGGACAGTCCGGACATACAGGAGTACACCTTCCAGCGCAGCGTGGAGAAGGTAGTGGTGCCTTTCGGGGAGGAGCTCACCACCCTCAAGAACAAGTACCTCAAGGTGTGTGTGTGTGTGTGTGTGTGTGTGTGTGTGTGTGTGTGTGTGTGTGTGTGTGCGCCGCTACTGTGTTTCCTGCTGTCTTCATTTGTCCCTGTCTCTTGGCTAACTCTTGAGAACATTAAGGAGGTTGGCA
This sequence comes from Callinectes sapidus, assembly GCA_020233015.1. NCBI lineage: Eukaryota > Metazoa > Arthropoda > Malacostraca > Decapoda > Portunidae > Callinectes > Callinectes sapidus. The sequence goes on from CM035180.1 coordinate 93,135, forward strand.
AATTGGTGGGGGGCTTTTATTTTCATTGTTTTTGCCCTTAGTTAGCTTCTTACATGGAAAAATCTGCCTCCTGTGTCATGGCAGGATCTTTTGTACTTGAGTGAATTGTTGGCAGTTCATCTCATTGCCTGCACCGTCATAATGGAGAGTATTTGTACGGCTACTTAACTTGTGGACTGTACAAGAATAGACTGTATTATTTCATTTATTAAGGTTCTCTTCATACCAAAAGATACAAAAAATCTGTTTATCTCTCCCTAAATTAATCTGGTTTAAGTATGAATTGTTTTTGTGTGTTTTCAGGTTCTACGAGTGTATGTTCGTAGATTGCTGGATTTAAACGTCTTGCATACCAGAGATGAAACAACGCTGACAAAATTCCAGGTTTGCTACATTTGAAGTTCTTGTTCTGTTTGTTATTTTATTCATCCACTTATTTTTTGTGTTGTTTAGCCATTTTTATTTTTGTAATTGTAGTTGATTGTGGATAACCTTTCTTGCAGCTGCTCAAGTCTCGGGAATGCTTCCGGCAGAACATGCCCAGCAGTATGCCACGCAAACAGATTGGCGTGGTGGAGGGACTGTTTGCCATGTGCATGACACTCTACCACTCCTATGAGCTGATGCTGCAGCACGGCACCCGATCATTCTACAGATTTCTGAAAGGTGTTGTTGCTTCATAACCATGTTGTAACTTGTTATGCTTGACTCACTCTTAATTGTGCTCATCAGATTGCAATGATTGACAATACCTGTGTGTACATGTGTGTGTGTGTGTGTGTGTGTGTGTGTGTGTGAGAGAGATAATTTTGTTTTGTTTTGAAAAATAATTCTTTTGTTTTGTTTAACAGAATCACTGAATGGGGAAAAGAGTAACTACTTTTTACGCTTAGAATTGCGCAACAACGAATTGTTTCAGTCAATAATGAATGAACTTTCAAAGAAGTTTGAAGGTGATGGTGAGATGAGTCCCTCAAAGCAGAATCAGTCAGGATTATTTTCTATGGTAAGCTGGAGGTGCATCATTTATTTCACTTTGCTTCACAGACCTACCTACTATCAAGCCTGAGTAGATTGTATTAGTGTAGTGAACACATCACTGGTATTTGTATACATAAAAGTAACTATTTTACTTTATTTGTTATTGTGGTGACATCTGTCGTATAGTTTTTATCCCATCTTTTCATATTTTAATTTTGAATTAAGAGTATATGTACCATAAATCCTGGAAATGTGATGACAGAAGAGTACCTTTCCTGTCCTCAGATTGGCTCTTCACAACCCATAAATGGCACAACGACTTCCCCCCAAGTGCCTTTTGTCATTAGTCATCCCAAAATGGCCAAGCTTCTTGAAATCGTTCTTGAACATCACCAGAAGTTTGCTAACGAAGGAAAGTCAACAAGAATCATGATATTTTCACAGGTTAGTGACGCTTGGCTACAGACTGCACTGTGCTCACTGACTGTGTATTGAAGTAAGGCTTTATTATCTTGACAGCACTCATTACTCATTTGTACAAATATTACTTACTATTTCCCAGACAGTTTTTGTAGATTATCAGTTGAAGTGGTAGCCTCAAGATTGCAGTGTTGGTGTGGTGATGGCAGCCAGGGGAGGATGAATGTCTGCTTGTCAGTTTCAGGAGTGTATCAAGTGTGAACAATAAGTATATAGCATTTTGGTGGAGCCTTTCCATGGTGACGTGTTAATTGGTGCCTTTCTTCTCAGTACCGGGAGAGTGTGGTAGAGATTACAGAGATGCTGCAGCAACACCACCCAACTGTGAAGGCCATGAGCTTTGTTGGCCACAGCACCAAGTCCCAGAGTGGAAAGGGATTCTCACAGAAGAAGCAGCTTGAGGTACTGTGTGATTTACTGTGCATTGCTTTAGTGGTGTCTATGCTGCCTTCCTCTGTGGAGAGACGCTGTGTGGTTGGTAATGCTGGTGTTGTGAATGTGGAATACTCATAAACATTTTTCTGAGGATGGATTAAGATAAAAGTTGTGTTGATGTTTTAACGTCCTAATAAAGAACTAACCTTCCAACAGGTTGTGAGCAAATTCCGAGGCGGCGACTACAACACATTAGTGTCCACGTGTGTAGGAGAGGAAGGTGAGGAAGTGATGTTGTGTGGGGAAGAAAGCTTTGGATGTATTCTGTTTTGATGTGATTCCAGTGCATGTTTGTTTGAATGCATATTTGTTGTGACGGAGAGCGCTTGCCTTCCGTCAGGCTTAGACATTGGAGACGTGGACCTGATCATCTGCTACGACGCCCCCAAGTCTCCCATCAGGCTGGTGCAGCGGATGGGACGCACCGGCCGGCGGCGTGAGGGACGTATTGTGATGCTGGTCACTGAGGGCAAGGAGGAACAGGTGAGTCTTGGTGTCTGGAGATGAACTGATCACTTGTTGTGGTCCTATTGATGAGTGTGTGGAGTGACGCTGGTTCACGTCTTAAGGTCAGCTGTTAGTTCCACATTTTTCTGTGTCTGCTTTCATTTTTTGAGATCAAACCTGTGAAAAATTATGAGAATTGGTAATGTTTGATGATGCAAATATAGAAGTGACCTACCTACCTTTGATTTCAGAGTTACAATGCAAGTCAGTACCAGAAGAAGGCAATCAACAATGCCCTGGCAAACACCAGCAGGCTGGCCCGCTACCTCAGCCCCAGCAGCCCCCGCATGGTGCCCTTAGGTGAGCTGCTGCTGCTGTGGTGACGCTCAACATCACCACTCTCAGGAAACTGTCTCCACTTCTCACTACGACAGAGAGATTACTTCCTCATAGTTGACAGGATGAAGAAGAAATAGTGACATATAACATGTGTGTTTTTAGTATTTAAGACAAAACTTATTATTGAAGTTTGCTGCCTTTTTGTGTCCGTGTTGGTTCAGGTGTGTCACCGTCCTGCCTCAAGCTGCACATGAAGGTGGACGCCTGGAAGACCAACACCACCAAGGACGGCAGAGCTACTCCCAAAGGCCGGGCCTCCATTCGCTCCATGATCTCCCGCACCACCACCTCCTCCGCCACAAAGGTGAGGACAGACAGACGCCTTGTGTTGGTGTTGTGCTGCCTGGTGGTGATAAAGTGAGAGTGTTTGGGGTGCAACAGGTAGTGGTGGTGGTGTTTTGAGTGTTGTTTGGTCCCACAGGCTGCCCAGGCAACACCCTTGATGTCCCAGAAGGAGTGGCAGTGGTGCAAGGACAACAGTGTGCCTCAGCAGGACATCAAGACCCTCCCTCCTCCCTCCCTCATGTGTCTGAAAGGTAAGCAGCATGTGTGTGTGTCACCACCTCTTGTCTGAGTACTGGGGATTGTTCTTTGTATCCTTTCACCTCTTTTTGTCTTTTATAGATGGCAAATGCTATAAATTGAACCAGGATGATAGGAGAAAGTTATGTAAGAATGGCAGATTGTTGTTATTCATTACTGATCTTGTGAACTTTTTCCCTTTTCCAGTTGATGTTATTTGTGGAATAGCAATTTTGCATTCTTTTGTCTGGAAGTGTTTTTGCGGTATTATTTAATTTTCTAAAGTGATGCATCTTGTCTTTCTTGCCTCAGGTTCCCAGTACACAGTGGACCGCGAGAAGCACATCAACCTGGGCAGCTACCAGCCGTGGCAGACACTCCTGCAGAAGACTCACCAGGTGGGGCACTCCCGACTCACCCGAAACCTGGTGGAGGTGACGGAGTTCATTGGTCTGCAGCAGCTCATCGGCCCCCACGAGGACCCATACGGTCTGGAGATGGTGGCATTCCTCGACAAGGCTTATGTGGAAGGTGTGGTGTCTATCTATCTTGTGCTGTGCTGTTGTGTTGTGCTGTAATGTCTTCCTTGCGTTCTGTCTCAGTAGTGTTGCAATAGTGCATGATACAGTGGAGATCAGTGTTTCTTTTGCACATATTCTTTAGTGTGTATTGTACATATACTTAATTTTTATCAAGCCCAATAATATTTTCATGCATTACGGTAATTTTCCAACAGATGACAAGGAAATGTTCCAGCTGAATCGTGACTGTGAAAGACAAAATGAAGAAGACCAAATAGAGAATAAGAGGAAAAGGAAACAAAATGCTGTGACAAGTAAGAGAAAGAAACAAAAGGTTGTGCAGAGTTCTCTGATCACTGACATGTTCAGCAGGATGGCTCAGTCTCAGCTTAAAAACAGAGACGATGATTGGCCAAAAGAAAAGGTACAGTTTGAGGAAGCCACAGAGGAGCCAGTGGCAGGACCAAGCCAGTGTAGTGTTAAGAGCAATGCTGTGACTGCCAGTGCTGTGCATGTGAGAGATAATGGTGGTGGTGGTGGTGATGATGATGATGATGATGATGATGATGTGGTATGTCTGATGGATTACAATGATTGTAAAAGCCAACCCACAAGTGAAGCTTTGTCTCAGAATGACAGACATAAATCTGCGGCTGAGATGGAGTCCAGCAAAACTAACACGCTTGATAAGAACTGTGCCACAATAGTTCAGGATGAAAAACCAAATGGTATTAAAGGTCAGTTGTTCTTACCAATACCAAGTGGAAGTGTTCCATCCATCAGCCTGCTGATGCCTCCCCCAGACAATGATGAGGATGATGATGATGGAGAGATAGAAGAACCAGGCAGCCCATCAGAACTCTTAGAATTCTGCAGCAAGTGGGTGACGAGGAACCAGAAGAAAGTGTCAGCAGTGAGACAAAAGCATAATGCATCATCTTGTTTTCAGGATGTGTTTGAGTCATTCATCACACAGAGACTGCCTGGTGGTAATGTTGCCAGCACGTTGATAGATGGTGATGGTGACGATGAACAACAACAAGACTCTTCATTATTCAGTGTTGGAGGAAGTTCTCCAGTTATTGGTAAATCTCAGTGTATCATAAAAAAGGGCATGACAGATACCAGCGACAGTGGAAACCAGTCTTTGGTCAGTCCTAGATGTGGTGCAGACCTGATGGAACTTGACACATCTCCAATTGTTGGCCGAGGCACCACTCAGCTCTCCGCCTCAACGCCAAAAGTTGTCTCCAAGCGCTTGTTCAAGAAGTTCACTCCCGGTGTGTCTTGTGTTGAGGAGTTTTCTCCCATACCGTGGAAGGCTGGCGGTGCTGCCTCCCCCGGCGGTGTGGGTCACTCCGCCGGGAGGGGAAGTAAGGGCCAGCAGGACACTCCCAGGCAGGCCGCTCCTCCCCAGAACCACACCAACAGGTTCAAGTCCAAGCTGAGTAAATTTGCCAAGTCTGAAGTGTCTGAGTTGGAATCCATAGCTGAGACATCTTCTGCACAGAAAACCAAAGTGGGTAATGAAATGTCAGTGGTGGAAGAAAGTGGCAAAAGCCTTGCAAAAAAATTATGTTATGATGCAAGACATGGAGAAGAGAAAATCAGTTTTGAATCTAATAAAAATGAAGTTCAAAAAAGTAATCTTAATCAGAATTTTGAAGAAATAAGAGATGTTGAACGTGTTCAAAATGACAGCAAAAATAATTCCAGCTTTGTTTTTGAAGACCTCAATATACCAAACTTAAGTAGAAATAATGAGAACCAAATACCTGAAGAGAAAAATGAAGAGGAAGTGATGTTCATTGGCTGCAACAATGTGTTAAACCCAGGAGATTTACCTCAGTCATCTCAGAAACCAAAGAAAGAAAACATGATTAAAGATGAGACCAACACAACAAACACTGTGCATGGAGGGAGAAGCCAGCAGGGTGTTGTTCAGGATGCCAAAGTGAAATCCACCAAGGACACTAATAAATCCAATGAAGCGTCCGTCAGCCACTCTCCCGATATGATGGAGGACTGCTCTCTCTTTGAACACATAGCAGAGTGTGGTGTGGAGTCAGCCGCAGCCAAGTCTCCAGCAGAAGACCTTAACAATTCAAGCTATGGACTGAGCGTAACACAGGTCCTCAACTTTATGAACGAGAAATCTGATTGCAGTGGACAGCATGCCTCCACCTCTAATATATTCCCAAAACCTTCACCAATACACTCCAGAAAGTTGCAGGGAAGTAACAGGCAGTCAGTGGGTCATTCAGCGTCCAACCTGAGTCTGTGTAGGGACAGTCCTTATAAAATGGAAGCTGAGAGTGACAAGGGTGAAGTTCCCAGCACTTCCACCACCACTCAGACACGTGATGGTCCCAGATTGCCTCTCAGCAGAACATGCCCTAAGCTTCCTGGTAAAGGTAATCACGCTACTGAGCAGAAGACACAGCAGCAGCAACATGTCAAGGAAAAGCACATCTCTTTCAGCACCCACGACATTGATGACTTTGAGGAAATGTCAGAATCTCTCCTTGCAGATGTTGATCTTGAACTTGCAGAAGCACATCATAGAAGTACAAATGATGTGGGAAGTAGCAGGAACTCAAGTGGTATTCTGTGTCCAATGCCTTATAGTAAAGAGAAGCAGGTGGATAGAACACTTGAGGGAAGCAAAGACCTCTTCACCACAAGACACTCTTCCAATGGATCACAAGATGACACAAGAGAAAGGAGCAAACTCATGTCCCCACCACAGACTGAGAGAAAGGAAGGCAGCAGATTCATGTCCCCTTTGCAAACTGATACAAGAGAAGGCAGCAAATTCATGACCCCAACACAAATCAAGAGAAGAGAAAGTAGCAAACTCATGTCCCCACCACAGACTGAGAGAAAGGAAAACAGCAAACTCACCTCACCAACTCAGGCTGATTTAAGGGAAAGCAGCAGATTCATGTCCCCAACACAAGATGAGACGCAGCTTGTTGTTAAGAGGAAACGTAAGGTGTACCATATTGTGGGGTCCGACCAGGAAGAATCCCTCACCAGTGACTCAGAGAAGGATGTGTCCAAGGTGTCAATAACCTCGGGGAGCAGCAAGACCAGCAGCAGCACCATCAGTACAGGTGTGGCGGCTTCAGTGAGGAAGGGCGTGGCAGGACAGATGAGGAGTCACTTTGATGATGAAGATGATGACTTTGTTGGGTGTCCTGGCCCTCCTCAACCCAAGCTGCAGGAAGTGAAGAATGTTGAGAGGAAGAAGAAGAAGAAGAAGAAGAAAAGGAAGGTATGGTCTATTACTGAGAAATATGGATTGTTGATTTTAAAAGATTAATCTGAACTCATTTAAGATTTAAGAAACAAATTACTCTTGAGAGATGTTAAATCTTTCCCTACAATACAAGAATTTTTAGTGAAGTCATTATTTAGTACATGAAAACATTTGTACCTGTGAAATAAAGCATGGTGAACATAATCAATGAAGGGAGGATGTACAGTGACAGGCACAGCAAGTATCATAATCACACAATGCCAAAACTGAGAACTTCCTGTAATTATTTTTCCTTCCCACTCCACTTCAAAACAAAAAACTTATCAAAACCCTCATATTTCCAGAGGCTTGACTACCTTTATCACTATTTTTCCTTCCCACTCCACTTCAAAACAAAAACTTATCAAAACCCTCATATTTTCAGAGGCTTGGCTACCTTGATGATGAAGCGGAGATATCAATGGATGCTGTGGGTGTGTCCAGCGATGAGACCAGTGAGGAGGAGGAGGAGGATTACGACCGTAGCTTTGTGGATGACGGGATGTACCTCACACAGGACAATGCACTGGAGTGAGTGTTGTGGCTGCCACCCTTGTATTCAGCTCTATCTGTGCTCTAAGTGGTACAGCAGCAGTCAATTATGTTTTTCTTTATTGCTGAAGTTGAAATTAAAAAAAGCTAGTATTTTTAACCCCTTCAGTGCTGGGACACATTTTTGGCAAGAGTTTTAAGTGTGATTAGATGATTTTATTGACATGAGGAAAGGTCTATGGAGGTCAGAAGATTAATGGCTAAAGTCTGTACTATTTTAATGCCAACATGAGTCTGAAGCTGTATAAAATCAACAAATAATAAGTAGAACGAAATGTAAAGATGTGCCCAAGTACTGAATGAGTTAAGGCACTTATACACTTATTTGCTGAGTATTTGGTGTTTTGAAGTTAAGGTGACATGAGCTTCAGTAGAGAGAGAGAGAGAGAGAGTGTGTTGAGATGCTACAAAGAGGTGGCTGAATCCCCCTCCGTTTTTCAGCATGAGGGCGGTGTACTTGAGGTCCGTTGTGAGTCCAGTGAAGGGCCAGGCTCACCACATCCTGCCACAAGTCAAGTACAGTTACCCCGATGACTCCAACGCCAGTGAGGTGAGCAATGCTTCCATAAAAGAATAGGTCTAATGCATCTAATTTGTGTTATTTTGACTTAGTTTTGTTTTTTTTATAAGGGAAATCTATATAAATCAAATATATCTAGTACTGAATCAGATCAAAACTACATGCACTTGATTATTCATACATTCTTCATCTCCACCCCCAAAAAAATAAAAAGAAGAGATTAATAGATGTAAAAATTAAAGAAAAACAACCTTCAATTTTCTAAAAGAACTATTTTGGGGAATAGCATCTCAATAGACCAATTTTTTTAATCATCTTTTATTTTGACCTCGGCCAGACTTATTTCTTACATAATAAACACACACACACACACACACACACACACACACACACACACACAGACTAAACTGTAATCCGTCTCACCTCCTTTGTACTAAACCATATTTATTTTGTGGTGTTGTGTGGCAGTGGGAGGAGGGAGAGGACAGCTTTGTGGTGGATAACAACTTTGTGGAGTACGACACAGAGTACCAGGGAGAGACAATGCTGGCTGAGGACTCCATCATTCACCAGGTAAGAGAGAGAGAGAGGCAGCACCACAGCACTCCAGGCCCTATCTGTGTTTGTGTGCTCCTTGCTAGTGTATGTTTTGTGTCTTCTCCCTTCATGTTCACCTTTCAACCCCTCATTACCTGGACACATTTTTACCACGAGTTTTGGGTGTGATTAGTTGATTTTATTGATATTAGGAGAGGTATATGGAGGTCAGGAGATCAATGGCCAGAGTTTGTACTACTTTGAGTCCCACACAAGTTTCTGAAGCTGTTTAAAATCGACAAATAATAGAGTTACTATGAAAATGCATCTCAGTACTGAAGTTGTTAAGTTCTTTGTGGTTGTGTTCCCTCCCATTCTTTGTTTATTGGAATCCATACAGAGAACAGGAACGCAAGAGTAAGGGAAGCTGCAAGAAGCGTAACTTTTGTGCTCTTTGTTTAGGTGAATTAGGTAGATATTCAGGAACACTTCTCTCTCACCACAATGATCTTTAGCTGCTGGTTGTATCTGTGTGTGTTGCTTCTTTCTTGAGTTGCACATCACTGACTATTATTATTCTCCTTGTAGGCTCTTCACGATCATGGAAATTCCAGGAAAACTAAAGATGCTGCCACTGGAAATAAAGCAAAGAGAAAAAGAATAATACTGAATGACACCACCAGCGAGGAAGACACTGAGGGTGAGCGGAGTCCGGTGAAGGCAAAACCATTGGGTAGTGTGGGGAGGACACCACAGCCTTTGCATCATGTCAGTGGAGTGAGTGTGGGGAGTGAGCTGAGTGGTGTGGGGAGGACACCGCCTTTGTATCAAGTCAATGGAGTGAGTGAGCCGAGTGGTATGGGGAGGACACAGCCTTTGCATCATGTCAGTGGAGTGAGTGTGAGGAGTGAGCTGAGGAATGGTGGTGTGGCCGGCAACAACACACCAGGCTGCTCTACAGACACTCTTCATGGTGAGGAAGATTTAGAGATCATCATGGAGTCAATATCACCCAAGCCACCCCCAGCACCCTCCAGGCCGGCTGATAAAGTGCTTCCCTTCACCAGCAGAAGTGAACAAGGATTTCCAAACAGTAGTAAACCTCAAAGCACAAGTTCTCTGGGTATTCAAAGCAGTTGTGTTCAGCAAGCAACAAACATGAGTGGCAGTGTAGTGAGTGGGCAGCAGCCAACTCATGGTGTAAGGAGGAGTCTGGGAAACCTAGAGAGGACTAACAGTAGCAGTAGTGGTGGTGGTGGTGGTGTTGGTGGTGTAACAAGCAAGAACACCACTGGGAAGGGTTCCAGTGCGATGGCAGATGTATCAATAGTTTCCAGTCCAGCACACCGCTCCACGGCACTCCCGGGAAGCTGCCAGTCACTTCCACCAGTCTCTCCTCAACTCAACACCTCCTCCTGCAGCTTCTTTGTCTCTGCTGAGCCATGTGATTCCAGCTTCTCCATCAGCCAGACTTCAGTGAGCAGCACACCACAGGTACTGTTTTTGTCTGTCTTGTAATATGTGGTCTATTTGGAATATACTGAAATGGCTTATGATTCAGAGGAACTCAAAAGACTGGTAAGTATAAAGTTGATGTGTGTGTGTGTGTGTGTGTGTCTTTCAGGATGCTGTTGGTGTGCTGGTTGACTCAAGTGAAGTGAACAGCGGAGCCATCGTGCTGTCACGGCTGAGGCTGCGCTACAAAGCCCACACAGCAGTGGTCCACCTCACCCACGCCCACTATGCCATCTCCACACGCATGGCTGTGGCCAGACTCTCCGCCACAGGTAAGCCTGTCACACCTCAGACGTGTGAGGAGTGTAGTGACAAGGAAGGAGGGAGTGTGAGGCAACAACAAGTCACTGTAGCTTAGAATAAGGGTTGGAGAACTTTGTGGTGTGGAGATGGAGTGAATAGTGTGCACGTATGTTGTGAGATGTGGTACGAGATGCAAGGAAGTACTGTAATAGTGTTTCCCATTGTGTGGCAGTGTTGAGCAGCAGCCAGCACAGGAGCAATCTGGTGAAGAGAGTGCAGGGCTTGCTGGATCTGTACGAGCGACCCGTTCTCATCATGGAGGACGAGGTGGACAGAGGAAGCCCGGCACGCCAGGCACGCTCCCGCTACCTGGACACCATCCTGTGTGCCTTTGCTCAAGTGACCACCCTCGCTGTGCTCTACTCCAAGGATCAAGGTGACCAACCAACACTTCCTTCCCTCTTACTGCAACACTTACACAGGGTTTAGGACAATACTTTGTGTGTGTGTGTGTGTGTGTGGTGGCAAAAAATTCATATCGGGACACTTGATAAGCAGTTGTTCACTAGTTATCTAAAGTGTGAGCTTTATGTTTTTTGTATCTCTTTTGCTGCAGAAGAGACATCCCATTTGTTGTGGCAGTTGCTTGTACAGGAGAAAACCAGAGGGTTCAAGATATCAACTGTACCAACCATGACCAAAAGAAGGCAACAGGTATGTATGTGGCTTTGTTTGTTTGTGTGTCACGGACTGAGTAGTTCAGTATAGTATTGTTAATTGAGAGGTGGTCACTTACTCATTACTGTTATTTCAACATGTCTATTTAATCTGGATGTCACCATTGGGTTAGGTAGTTTAAGAATTGTTGATTGAATTACTGTGGAGATAGAAGTAGGTTGCTGTTGACCATAATATAAGGTTGCATGTTTGGCCTGGACACAGCACAGTATAATGTGTGTGTGGCGGTGTTGAACGTGTGTGTGAGTGCAGTGTTTGTTGCAGATGGCAAGGTTCTACCTCACTCTGCCAAACATTGGTTACCCCACCGCCCTTGTCCTGGCCCAGAGCTTCTCTACGGTCAGGGAGTTCATCAATAGGTAACGCCTGCTTCATCAATGCACATTGTTAACTCCAATTATTTACTAATTTTCAAAGAATAATTTTGTTAAATTCAGAATGTATTCCTGTTTAGAAAGTGATTATTTAAATATAATTTCAGTTCAGCCGAGTGTATAAAGGAGAAGGGGAAGATGTCCCTGGAGCGTGCCACGGCTGTGAAGCAACACCTCACCAGGCAGTTCAGGGTGGACATGCTGCTGCCCTGACCCACCCGTCACACACACTGCCGTGACAGGTCAAGGACAACTGTTGGTCACACACTTTCATACCTGCTGTTGGTACGTACAATGGCTCCTATTCAAGTCAAGAACATCGGTCCAGTATCAGTGTTGCTATTTAGTGTCCAAGCAATCCGAGTGGGACGGGATGAAAGACTGCCACTGTTGAGAGGCCTGGCTGGCTGGGTGGCTGGCTGGCTGGGTGGCTGGGTGGGGATGCCCTTGTCCCCAGTGTGAGGTGTGGTGTGGTGTACGGCAATGAATGTTGAGAGTGTGAGGAGTACACAGGCCTGGCACATGTGTAGTGAACAGAAGCATTTGTTTGCAGATTTATGGCATCCATCCAGCACATGGGCCGGTCAGTGTGTGGACATGAAGACAGCCACCCAATCTACACTAACCAGGGAGCTTACACCCATCATTACTACAGCCTGAGTGGGGAGATTTGTCCTGAAGTATATCACAATACTACCTGCAGTGAGTGGAAGTTCTCTCTCTCCCTCTCTGCTCTGAAAGGTCTTGGTGAGTGGTGGTGGTGGTGGAGGTGGTGTACATGAAGGGTTCTTTCTGGGGTAGTTGTCAAGGCACTGCATGTCTACTTTGTTAATATAATAAGCTGTAGTTTGGGAGGACACCAGTGGAAAGTTTTCACTAGAATTTGTTTACAATTCTTGGGGTTTTTATTACTTTGTGTTTCCACTGGAGTGTCAGGTGTGGGTACTGCAGTGTGCCAAGGACCTGTACTTAGTGGGTGGTAAAGTAGTTGGCTTAAAATTTATCTTTGACAATTATCATTAACTTAAACAGCATTCAGACAAAGGTGACTTGCTCTGGGCAATATTATTTTATTTCAACAAATTTGCAATCAGTGACCATTTTGACAATGACAAAGATGAATAGACCATTGTATCCTAATGAAGTATTGATGAAGGTAGTCACTTGATAATGTCAGCCAGTCATCCTTTAGTGTGGGTAATGTTAATAATGCAGAGTTGATATTGTTAGTAAACACCAAAAGGAAGAATTTATGAATCTGCCAGTAACTAAGACAAAGAGAGCAGTATGTGGTGGTTGGTCTTTCACAGACTACCAAAGGGATAAGTGTGTTGAGAGAGTCAGGGTTGGTAATGCTGTGATTTGGTGTGTTTCTCAATAGGGCATTGTCCCACTCACTGAAGACCTCAGCCTCAGAATAAGTGGGTGAGATATTGAACTCCTTCAGTACTGTGATGTGTTTCCATATCCATCCTGCTTACTAGTCAGTGATTGTATACAGCTTCAGAAACTTATGAAAGGATTGAAACAGTGAAGACTCTGGCCATTAATCTTCTGACCTCCATAAACCCTTGTTAATGTCAATAAAATCATCTAATCACTCGGAAAACTGTTAAAAACGTGTCACAGTACTGAAGGAGAGTCTGTATGTACTGTGGTGGTGTGTTGGATGGTGAGGAGCAGCTCATCTGTGCCTTGTATATTATGTAAGTGTGAAGGAATGCTGTGGATAAACTGCATTATTTGTAGAATACTCCACGTATGCAACTCAACTGTGATATTAAGATATTTGTTAACATCTTTGTACATTTGGTTTCCTTAAGTATTTGTATAAAGTAAATATCTATAAGTTATTTGGTCTGTGGCAGTAATTTAATGAATATTGAGGGTGAGGAGTGGTTTTGCAGTGAGTGTCAGACTGACTGGGATAGTGTGAGCCTAATCCATGACTGTGGTGGCTACTAACACTTGGTACTGTTGCCTTCAGACCTCCAGGGTAATCTGAACACTGCCTCAGAACAAGTGATATATTTGTCATTCTCTTTTTGTAAGAGTTCCATTGGCTAGATGGCTCTTGATGTCCTTCAAGCCTCTATGCCAACTTCTTCCTTCATGTTTGGTGTGGTCAGAGATATTGATTAAAGCTTGCTGAGCTTAGCCAGTGGAACTCTTGTACTTTGTGAATATTTGTGTCATCATTGGAGTTGATGACTGTCAGCTGTAGTGATAGAAGATGTATTCTATTTATTGTGAAGGTCCTCAAAACAATTGTGATAAAATGTAAGATGATGACAAGTGACAGCATTTGTTTATTATGGTTTGAGTGTGTTGCAAAGCAGTGTTGCCTTCAGTTAAGTATTGTCATACCATTACTCTACTTTATTTCATAAAGCCGCTGTTTTTCTATCACGTGGAATAAAACAAAAATCTGTATCCCCACATTTACTTATAAACTTTGCTATTAAGTATAGATAACACTGATTATCTGGAATCTATAAATACTTAATCAAATTTTGAATGTCAGATCAAAAGAAATGGAAAATATGGTTATGTCTGCTAATGGCTTTAGAATTAGCAAAGACTCATCTACATCTGTTATGTTGATGACAAACTGAAGGTAATTTTGCTCATGTATAACAACCAAACATTAATTAATGTCCACAGTGCTACAAAGATGTCCTTTGTACTTCATGTATTTCATATGGAAACGAGTCCTGTGGTGGCAAAGGAGGTTGCCAGTGAAGGCACCACCACAAACTCAAGGCTGTAAATTCTTGCAACAAAATAAATAATATATTTATCTAATAGCTACTTGAATCCTTCCTTTTTCTTGATGCCGCCTCGCCCCGGCCCTCCACGGCCCCCTCCGCCGGGTGGCCCACCGCGCCCACGCCCACCAAAGCCACCTGGAGGGAGAAATGATGGAAAATATCACCATTTGTGAGGAGAGGAAGTGAGACTCAGAGATGGAAGACTGGCTGGTGTGTGGACAAGTGAGGAGGAGAGAGGAAGACAGTACAGCAAGAGTGGTGGAAGAAGAGTAGTGTGAAGAGCTGAGCAGACACAGGAAGTGCAATGAGCAGCAGGACATGGAGCCACCCACGGCTGGGAGAGAATGAGGAAGTTGTGCAAGACAAATGAGAGAGAGAGAGGAGTCAATGGACATCCAGCACCACTGTGATGGGAAAGACAAACACAAAGGAACAACAAAAGAGAACAACTGAAGTGACTCAATAATGTACCTGACCTTTGCAGTTTCCCCAAGTGTTTGTTGACAACGTGCCTTGAGAGACTAAAGAATGTCAAGCAGCCGCCACGACAAACTCACCTCTCCCAGGGCCACCACGACCTCGGCCAGGACCTCCCCGGCCTCTGCTCTCCCCTCGGCCACGGCCCCGCGCCACCACCTCCTCCTTCACCAGGTCGATCACCTCATCCGGCAGACGCAGGTACTTGATGGTGGAGCCGCGGATGTAACACTCCGGCATCCTCCAGAACTTGTCGCCATCCTGCACAGGGACAACACAGCTGAGTGAGTGAGTGTGTGTGCTGGCATGCATGACTATTATGAAAGGTGTGTGGAGAGAGAGAGAGAAATGATTTGATTTGATTAGGTGCCACAACAATAGCAGGGTTAACTGGAGAATGCTACTTCTGGACAACTGAATTTGGTAAGGATTCTAACTTGTGTTGCCTACACTGGAGACCCAAAGATGAGATGACTTGACCAACTGTGCCACCCAACCCAAGACAGACAGAGAGAGAGAGAGAGGTAAGTGTGCCTTGCTAACTACTGTGTGCGTGTGTGGAGAGAGAGAGAGAGAGAGAGAGAGAATGATTTAATCTGATCAGGTGCCACAACAGCTTAGGTCACCTGGCACCAGCAAGGTTAACAGGAGAATGCCACTCCTCCCCCTGGACAACTGGATTTGGTAAGGATTCTAACTTGTGCTGCCAACACTGGAGACCCAAAGATGAGCTGCCGTGACCCTTAAAGGACAGGAAGCACCAATAGATGTTTAATTCAAGTGGTCACTACGAGCCAGGAAGCATCAATAGATTCAAAGCTTCTGCCTGCAGTTCAAATCTGTAGTGGCGGGAGGTGATCACTTTGAGGAGTTGCCATATGTATGTATCAGCTGTCCACCAAGAGCATCAAATTCTTAAGTTCAGCTGCAATGGGGCCACACAGAGCAATACCTGCCATGTGCCAGCTAACACACCACTTCCTGGCACCTCGAGGATTTGTTTCCGTGCCGGTAAGAGACTTATTACCTCCACTACTTTGAAAAAACAGAGAAAACTAGATACTGGCAGTGATATACAAGCTCTGAAGTGATGGCGGTGGCAATAGTACCCTACTGTTCTCCAATTAGCCTATTTTCACGCAACCCGCCCAACACACTGAAGCCTCCATCCACCACATGCTGTCCTAAAACTTGCAGCAGGTAAATAGATGCTGACTGATTGATATGTTACCTTGATGCATGAAACTATTTTTAGCAAGATGAAAGTTTTATGGGATTTTTTTTTTCCATTCTTTCAAATAAGCTTCCCCTACAGCTTTGTGCATGGAAAACTGTGCTAACCAACTATATATACCTACTGTGCCACACAACCCAAGAGAAAGAGAGAGAGAGAGAGAGAGGTAAGTATGCCTTGCTAACTACCGTGTGTGTGTGTATGTGAGAGAGAGAGAGAGAGAGAGATTCCCCACTTTAGAAACATGTAACCTTGCCTCTGATATCACCATTCATTCTATAACTCCCTCCCTCCCTCCCTTCCTCTCCCTCTCC
>CM035180.1:243303-262493 GCA_020233015.1 Callinectes sapidus
CTCTCCGTTTTCTTTTTTGTGTGTGAGGGGTGACTGTCTCATTTTATCTTGTTTATGTAGTATGGAATGGCGGTGGTGGTGGTGGTGTTTAAATAGTAGTAGTAGTAGTTCTTCTTCTTCTTCTTCTTCTTCTTCTTCTTCTTCTTCTTCTTCTTCTTCTTCTTCTTCTTCATCATCATCTTCTTGGTTATCTCCTCCTTCCCTTCCTCCTTCCCCTCCTCCTCTTTCTCCCCTCCTCCTTCCCCTCCTCCTCCTCCTCCTCCTCTTATGGTAATAATAAAAGTAGCGAGACAAGTGAAAGGTGTCCACAGGTTAATTACGTGCGAGTGTGTGTGTGTGTGTGTGTGTGTGTAAGACCCTTGTTTTTATCTATTAGTTTGCGGTACGTGTGGTTATCAAGGTGGTTCGGGTGAGTGTCTGAGTGGCAGGTGATGCGTGGGGCGGGTGACAAGAAAGAGGAGGAGGAGGAGGCGGAGGAGGAGGAGGAGGCCTAGTTATCAGTAGGAGGTAATGGCTGTGAGTGGTAAGGGAAAGTATGGCTTAATCTCAAAGGTAAAGGTTCGTGTGCATTGTAAGTGTCTTTTGTTGTCATCTTAATGCCATTCCGTGTTATAGAAAGTATGGGAGGGAATAGATTGGCTTGTGTCTTAGTGTGTGTGTGTGTGTGTGTGTGTGTGTGTGTGTGTGTGTGTGTGTTTTGTGGCTCTTAGTGTGACTGTACGTGATGTATAGTGTAGGAGGTAAGTACAGTTAAGTACAATCCAGTTTTGATTTATGTTACTTTATTCTAGAAAAGTTGATGGTGTGTGTGTGTTCTTTTTGTTGTTGTTGTTGTTGTTGTTGCTGTTTTTAATGTTGTTGTTTTAAGAATGCAATCCGGCCAAGGGTGGAATGAAAGATGATTAAGAAAAAAAGGTTCAATAAATTACCGGTTCCTAAAAAGTTTTATTGAAGATTAAAAAATAGAGCAAATACTCAATTGGCCATTTTGTTTATCCGTTTTCTATTGCCCTTGATCAGTTTATTTTTTCTTCTGACATAAAAAGTACGTGTGTGAATCTTAAATCAAACTAGAATATTGTGACTTTTTCATTGCTGTTTATTGTAACGTGGTGTTATTTTAAGGCTATTACTACGATATAGACTAATCTTAGAGGAGTAGCACCCATTAAGAGACAACAAACAAGACAAAATAAACACACAACTAAACTACAAGAAAAAAGAGAGAGATAAAAGAAAGAAGACAAAATAAACACACAACTAAACTACAAAGAAAACGAGAAAGATAAAAGACAAAAAGGAAGAACACGTAATATCTTTCTACCACGCTTGAAAACTCCATCTGGTTAAAATGATCCTTACAAAGTTACCACGCGTGTCTGTTCAGCTGTCCATTTACCTGCCAGGGAAGCGAGGGGGCAGGAGCGGGGGAAGGAGGGACCCACTACCACCACCACCACCACCACCACCGCCACCACGCCACCAGGTAACACTACACGTGGATGGGAGGGCACGTGGAGGGGCTACACTGACCAGGAGTACCGCAAGGAGATATTCCCCCCCATCAATCCAGGTAGGGAATCGAGTCCTCTTTCTATCTCGAACTATGTAGCTTTTTTTCGGTTTTTTTCTCCTCAGTTTTGGTTTTCATCTCTTTAAACTTGAAATGTGTCAGTTGTGAGGGAAGAAAACGGTGATTTCTTCAGTATCTAAGGGCAGTAATTAGGATTAGAGGGAAGATAAATGAGTACAGAGAGAGAGAGAGAGAGAGAGAGAGAGAGAGAGAGAGAGAGAGAGAGAGAGAGAGAGAGAGAGAGAGAGAGAGAGAGAGAGAGAGAAGGTGGTCTGGAAGAGGAAAAGGGAAAGAAGGGAGTAAACAGAGAGAGAGAGAGAGAGAGAGAGAGAGAGAGAGAGAGAGAGAGAGAGAGGAAAATAACCAAAACTAAAGAGAACGGAAAACATCAGAAAAGAAAGAAAAAAAAAAGGAAGAGAAAGAGGAGGAAGAGGAAGAAGAGGAAGAGGAAGAGGAAAGAAGACCTAAAAATAGACTAGTGCTTCGAAACGCGGTGGAAAAACAAGAGGAGGAGGAGGAGGAGGAGGAGGAGGAGGAGGAGGAGGAGGAGCTAAAAATAGACTGAAGAGAAGAGGAGAAAAAAAAAGGAAAGAAGGAAACAAAGAGGAAAGAGGAGGAAGAGGGGGGGAAAAAAAGCAGGGAAACAAGGAAGAGGAAATAAAAGAGGGACGATGAATTAAGAAAGAAAACCAGAAACAAGAACCATTTCAAACTCAACACCCGCCATTTTGAACGCAACTCACGGGAAAGTGAACGAAATTTTACGGGAAAGACTCCTTGTTTCACCTGGTGGCGGATAATTATCTCTTACTTTCGTCCACCAGAGAGAGAGAGAGAGAGAGAGAGAGAGAGAGAGAGAGAGAGAGAGAGTTGCCAGTATGTTCCATTTTACCATTACCTTACGTTTGGTGTCAAAGTAATACAAAAATAATGTAGAAATTTTGTCACTGCCTCCAGAACCGTAAAAACACATTAAAAATTTGCTTTGCTCTCTCTTCACGACTATTTTCGAAGGATTAGCGCGATTTTCAAGTGTTTCTCCACCTAATTATGTAAAAAAATGCCACTCTGCCTCTAGAACCGTAAAAACACCTTCAAAAACATACATTCTTCATCCTAAATATAAAAAAAAGTAAAAAAGAAACAGCAAAAACATTAACCTTCCATATAACTGTTCAAGGACTGGCACCTCAGTGGGCCTTTTTTTTATCACCCTTTATTTTATCTTAGGCTTAATTCCCTTATATAAAAAAAATGAAAATAAATAAAAGATAGAACAACGCAGACGATAAAAGGGAACAATACAATAACAATAAGAGACAACTACAACAAGATCACAGAAATACACACCCTGATCCATAATGAAGACAATAAAACCCAATAATAAATAATAAATAACAGTATTCCCCCATTTTTTTGCCGTTCTAACATAAGCCACTTTAAGCAACAACACAGGAACCCAATAATAACAACAACCTATGGCAACTTTCCCTCATTTTCTTCAGTTCTAATGCAAACCACTTTAAACAACACAAGAACTCAATAACAAATAACAAGAACAACCTATTGCAGCTTTTCCTTCATTTTCTTCCTTTCTAATACAAACCACTTTAAACAGCACAAGAACTCATAACAAATAATAACAACAACCTATAGCAACTTTACCTCATTTTCTTCCTTTCTAATACAAACCACTTTAAACAGCACAAGAACTCATAACAAATAATAACAACAACCTATAGCAACTTTACCTCATTTTCTTCCTTTCTAATACAAACCACTTTAAACAGCACAAGAACTCATAACAAATAATAACAACAACCTATAGCAACTTTACCTCATTTTCTTCCTTTCTAATACAAACCACTTTAAACAGCACAAGAACTCATAACAAATAATAACAACAACCTATAGCAACTTTACCTCATTTTCTTCCTTTCTAATACAAACCACTTTAAACAGCACAAGAACTCATAACAAATAATAACAACAACCTATAGCAACTTTACCTCATTTTCTTCCTTTCTAATACAAACCACTTTAATTAAACAACAACACAAGAACTCAATAAAATTACAACAACCTATAGCAACTTTCCCTCGTTTTCTTCCTTTCTAATACAAACCACTTTAAACAGCACAAGAACTCATAACAAATAACAAGAACCTCTCACTATACCCTTGTCTTGGTTCACTTGAGTACCACCACCTGTCTTTTCTTCACTGGTTATGTTGCCAAGTCACGGGTAAAGTGTTAAAGAAGAAGACAGGAACACTCACCCTGATTCGCGGCTCCACCTCTAGACAGTAGGGCTGGTTCTGGTACTGCTGGATCTCCCCTGTGATCTCAGCCACTTTCCGCCTCTTAGAAAAGTTGATTAGTCCCTCTGCCGCTCTTGGGAGGAAGTCTGGGTTACCTTCTTCTATGTACAGGATGTTGGTCAGATACATTCCTGCAGAGGGGAGATGCAAAGGTGAGGTGTTGTGATGTGTGGTGGTGATTACAAATAATGCAAAAATTAATAGAAGCAAAACAAAAGAAAAAAGAAAATAGCATAGATTTAAAAACACCTTTGCTCAGATAATAAAAGAAAGGACCTAGATTTTTAAGATTATGATTGAAAGGCAAGAAAAATAAACAAGATAGAATTAAATACCATAAATAAATCAATAAAAAAGCATAATTTTGGCAGCCTATTATTTCAATCCTAACATGAGTTTCTGAAGCTTTATAAAATCAATAAATAATAAGCAGAATAAATATCATAAATGCATCCCATGACTGAAGGGGTTGAATATACTGAATAATACTAAGAAACAATATTTACAAGGAGCAAAACTCACCAAAAAATGGAACACAGGGGGGATTTATGGATCGTAGTTTTTCTTGATACTTTTTATAATGGTTTTCACTCATTTCCAGTGCTTCGTCAAATATCCTCAGTTGGGCTGGAGGAACTCTTTTCCACATCTCCTGCAGGGGCAAAACATCCGTGTATTAGTGGGAGGAAGTGGAAAGAAAACAGTAGAAGGGAGTTATATTTCTTTCCTGACCCCTTTCAATGATGGGTTCTTGAGGGGAACATTGAAATCAGTCAGGAAATAAATTCAACTCCCTTTTCCACATCTAAAGAGGCAAAAGAACCATGTATTAGTGGGGCCAAGTGAAAGGAAAATACAATGGAAGGAAGTTGTATTTCTTTCTTGACCAGTTTCATTTTAGGTTTCTTCACAGGAACAACAAAACAAGTCAGAAAATAAAGTGCCTTCCATTATGTTTTCCTTTCACCTCCTCCAACACAGCCTGTCTAAATGTCTACAGAGCCATGCATTAGTTAGTTCTCAGGTGTCACATGTTGCAAATGAAGGAAACGCAAGGGATACAGGTTAAGTGAGTGCAAGGAACACGTGTCTTATCAAATACTCCTGGGAAAACAAGCAGATTTGGAGTCACACTAGAATACAATATCTTTATGAATTACACTTTGCATTATTCTGGGTTTGGTTTCATTCCACTCCTTTGTATATTATGTATGCATTTTGCTCTGTATCTTGGTGATTAAATACAAACATTGCTGGAGAGAGAGAGAGAGAGAGAGACTTACCATCTTTGTGTGTTCTAATCTGTGCACAGCCGCTGAGCCCAGAGCACTGACAATTTCAAATATTCCACTGAAGTTGTTGAGGTCGTGAAACATGACCATGATCTCCACTATCCTGCACATGACGGCCACACGCTCCTCAAAGTTCTCCGTCTCAACGATACACCTCATGAACCACCGCGTCACCTGAAACGTACACACATTATGAGAATAGAGCAAGTATTCATAAACAGTTCTTCTGACCTCCACAGACCCTTCCTAATGTCAATAAAATCATGTAATCACACATAAAACTAGCAGTAACAATGTGTCCAAGTACTGAGGGGGGTTAAACGACACTCACAACTGATGGAATTAACCTAACCTAACAGTGTCTTACATTGTTAGTGTGGTAGATCAGTTTGAGCAAGTTTGGTGAGCGTTTCTCTTTGTCCTCCTTGGTCCAATGCGTCCCCACCAGCTCTGACGCCTTCACTGCACGATACAAGTCAAACTCCAGCAGGGTCAGCTGCCGCGCAATCTCAATAGGGTGCAGCATCAGTAGTGGACGCACATAGTCAGGCTGGAAAAAAGAGTGTATTAGCAAATGAGTCTCCTTCCAGAATCCATCATCACAACATACTAAATACAGTGGTTTGTGTGAAGATAAATCTGAAGGAACTAGGTAGGGTAACTGGTAACAAAGTAATCCTATCTACAAAGAATAGCCTGAAGGAACTATGAAGAAGACTATGAACATGAGCCTCAAGGAACTATGTAGACAAGACTGGTAACAAAACACTGATATCTCCTTTATTAACCCTTTCCTACAATATAAAACAATTAACACTACTACTGTAAATAATGCATAAAATTTTAATAAGCAAATACAAGAAGGCAAGGCATCAAAACGAGTAAAATTAGCAACTTCTAACCAGCCTAAAGACAATACCACCACAAAATGTACATGCAGTAATGAGGACTGAATGAGGTGAGGGACAACATCAGCCCTTGGACAGACTACAGCTGCTTACAGTGGTGGAGGTTCCTCCAGCACCAACGGGCAGAATGCACTCCCAGTCCTTCTCCTCTAGCTTGATGTGCCACTTGGGTGAGGGAGGTGACCGGTTCAGGCTGAAGGTGATCTCTCGCTGCTCTTCGTTGCACTGCAGGGGAAGGTAAAGTGGTCAGTACAAAGGTCCATATTCAGAAATGCACCACTCTCTTGCCACGGCTATTTTCAAAGGCCACAGAGACTACAAGACGGGTTTGTGAGGGTGTTTCTCCTGTCAATGATGTGGTAATCTTGTTCATTTATCTTTAGAACCATAAGAATACTGATAATAACTTGTGTGACTTGACTTTATTCAAGACTTTAGGCTAACTCTTTTGACATGTGAGGGGACTGGCATATTAGTGGGCTTTTAATTTTCATTGTTTTATTACCCTTGGCCAGCGTCCCTCTTATATAAAAAAAATACCAGAATATCCTCATTTACCAATACTTTTTACTTTAGCTTCTGACACACTGATAACCTCAAATTCCGTCAGCACTAACACAGGGAAGGACAAGGAGCGCCACTCACTCTTCTCTGGATGATCTTGGTGATGGATTCCACCCACTTGCGCATGGACTTCCCTTTCACCTTGTCGAGGAAGTTGGTGAGGTTTTCCAGCAAGGATTGGTCACGCTCAAAGTCATAGAAGTGGTAGTCCACCCAATGACGCAACACATTCAAAACCCTGGTGGTGGTGGTGGGGAGAATCATTTAGCTTCACGTCATGTTCAAGTCCAACCCAAACATTCATGCTGACTTAAAATACGAGAGCCAATGATATTCCAGCAGTGTTGGATGTTGAACTGTTGATCTAAGCATGAAAAAACTACAATATATGATTCCAAACAAAATTTTGCAATTCCTACAAGTATTACAAATGCTTTATTTCAATTCAATAAAAAGAGGAATACTCATAATAACTGAAAACTGCTTTGGTTCACACACACACACACACACACAATAGCTGGGAAACAAGGAATCATAATCAGAACCTGGAAAATAAAGAAAAATAAGGAGAAAACCACCACTGAGCTTTACCTAAACTGTACAGGTTGTGAATATTCCTTTCTGAAGCGCTTCATGATCTCTCTGTTTATGGAGAGTTGCTGGTTCTGCACCTCCTGCGTCTCCTCCTCACTCACTTCGGGCAGCTCAGGCTCAGGGATGTCAAAGCGCTGGATGAGTAATTCTAGCAGTTCCTACAGGGAGGGACGAACAATACATACTGAGCAACTTTACGCCAGAAATGAAGTACAGGAACAAGACACTAATCATTGCCGGCTGAATATAAAATGAAGGAACGACATATATTATCAAGTCCTACAGGCAGTTGAATTATACACTAAACTATTCATTACTCCAGAAATATAGATTATCCAATGCAAATACGAATCTAAGGCTGATTTAATGGAACACAGTACTCATATGTCCACCTGGCAGCTTTATAAACAAACAACTAATCACTCATAAATACACACTGCACTTTGAGAATAGGAACATAAACCTTAATGAACAGCTGCATAACTGACTGAACCTACTACTACTACTAACTAATTAACTAACTAACTAACTACTACAACAGAATCTTTACTCACCATAGGGGTACAAAAACTCCTGTAGGTGGTGAGGAAGGTCCGTACAAACATGGGATCAGCATACATGTGGTAGGTGAGTCGCTCCACAAGCTTTGGTAAGGTTGCCCCCTGGTGTGTGGGTAGAAAAATAGGGCATTACATAGAGTTCAGATCCTGGCGGCAGTTTGAGGGTAAGGGCATCCACTCAGGGTAATGGTTCCCAAATGGATGGGTTTTCAGATAGGAGGTCTCGATTATGTGGTCTCCTTTAACCCATAAATTCCCATAAAAACCCCACATTGTGTAAATGAAATGGTAATAAAAACATGCGAAATGACACAGCAACAAACCTTAATGAGAGGCGTTCCTGAGTTTTCTTTCTCTTCGATGATGATGTTTGACTCTGAATCCTCAATGGCGAACTGGTACACTGAGGGGTCTGGTAGTCTCAAGGGATGCTGCTTTTCCTCATCTAGTAATATACTGTCTAAAGTTCGTTCTAACATACTGTGGGTCAGACAAGGAGGAATTAGTTTGCTGTTTACATTTAGGCCCTATCAAAATTCAGCTTATCAAAAATCAAGTTACCTATTTCAGTATGTTACACAGTTCAGTAAGGCACTAAACTATTTTACATGGGTTATAAAAGTGACTGCCAAACTATTTTAGTACATAACAAATCAGAGAAGCACTAAATTTTCTTAACAACTTGATAAACATACTGACTTTTCAAACTTTCTTTTGTGATGTTCTTTAAACACATTACTTGCAGACTGTAAACCAAGTCTCTATAACATCACCACCTTTCCCTGCATAGCTCTCTAACTTTATTTTGAGGTCTTTTCATTACCACCCAAGAATAGCATCACTTCCAGACAGTAAAGAATGCCTCTACACACCACCACCAGCCTTCCCTGCACACCTCCTCACCTTCGAGTGTTGAGCATGACGAGAGCAGCCATCCAGGTGTTCTTGTCTTCCACGTTCTTGGCCAGCAGCACCACACTGGACTGGTCCCGTGGCCTAATCTCAAAGGAGTGTCTCACCTCTGTGTGGAAACAAAGAAAACGTGTCACTCTTTATTCATTCTATCCTTATATCTCTTCTCAAAATTTTACCAAGAAGTGAATGGATTGTTTTTTGTCTTCCCCTAATCTTTCATAGTACAAAAGTTTAGTTTGAAAACAAGAAAAGGATCTGAGACACTGACTCCTACCCACTGACTTCCTTCCTATTGCCCACATTTCTCTACTCTATTCTTTTGTAAACAACATAAATCACACACACACACACACACAAGAAGCAACAAAATGCAAGTCTCACCTTCAGTGTCTTCTCTATCTAGAATCTTCACCATCCTCATCAGGAATTTCTCTTTCAGTCTATATTCTCCAACCTGGAATAAAAGTCCATAACATCAGATAACAGAATAAATATCACAAAAGAAAGCAATGCATTTTTACACACCGTTCACCACATACACAATGAAAACTGGTCACTGGTTTCTGGTTCCTCTGCGCTCACTCACCTGGCCTGTGACTGACGACCTCCTGTTATTGCTCTTACAAAGAACGATGAGCCCATCAAAGAGGAACACGTGTCGCTCAGTCAGCTTCCCCCTTGTGGCTCCCAGTTTCAGTATCAGAAGGTCTCCCTCTGGTGAAGAAAATTATAATCAGTGTATATGTATATGTGTGTGTGTGTGTGTGTGATGTTTTCTTTATTCTTAAACAATCTTAGTTGAAGTAAGATTGTGAATTATGTATGTATGTATGAATGTGCAGTTCTTTGTCAGGGCCATCTTTTGTTCAACTGCTGGCCTTATAAATAGATAGTTAGAGATATTTAAGCAAACAATCAATCACTCTTCAATTTTTCCACTTTTCTGATATCTAGTGTGGGATTTCGAAAGGCTATACATTCCAGCTTAAAGTGACCTGACAAGACAAGAGACAAGCAACAGGTGGGGAGTTACAGCAGTGGAGGGTTCTTACCTAATACAAATTCGTTGCAACACTGAGAGATGACTTTGCCTTCCCAGCCATCTATGGATCGCTGCAACTCCTTCATCTTTATCAGTGTTTGCTGTCTACTCTGTCGTCTGTGTCGGGAATTGATTTCGCTGCAGGAAAACAACATTTGTTACCAATTAGGCACTACAGAAACAAACTCACCTGGTCATTCAAATAGTAAAATGGTGACATTCTTATGAAATTCATAGAAAATATACAAGAGAAAAGAAAAAAGTTTGCATACAAAATATTGCTTCGTCATTGGAAAGTAGTTTGATTAGTATATATATAAATCAGCTAAAACAAGAAGTATCAAAGACCAAATAAACAAATTTCATAAGGGATTTAACAAGCACAATCATCTTCAACATTATAAAATCCATGAAGCTACAGAAGCAAAAACTTTAACAAGAACATGATTAGCCTTCGTCTAGTTTAATAAAATCACCTAAAAACAAACACCAAGAGAAGTATGAATGCCAAAGGAACCAATTAACAAGAGGCTTACTTCAGTTTTCTCTTAAGATATGTGGAGTAAGGTGAGTTGTGAATGTTGCGTTCCAGCTGGCTCTGCAGGGGACACAACAACCCCTTCACCTGCTCCAAGCTCTCGCGGCCCTCCTCAGACTCCGTGTTACTCAACAACATCTGCAAACAAACAATGCTCTACAATCAACAGGAATACGTATAGGCCGATGTTTAAAGTCTCTACTCACACATCTCCCCTGAAAAACTGACACCAACATCTCTCTCTCTCTATCAATTTCCTTCTTTGTTTTTTTTTTATGAATGAGGGGAAATCTGACCAAGAGCAACAAAAACAATTAAACAAAAATGGCCCACTTAAATGCCAGTCTGAGAGTTAGCCAAAAGAAAGGGATAAATATCTTGAGACCTCCAATCACTGAGAACAAGTTATATCAATGCTGTACCTAAGTCTCTCCTCACACAGCCAGCCATAACACTGACCTCTCTCTCTCTTGAAACTTCCACAATCACTAAGAACAAGTAATATAAATGCTGTAGGGTAAGTCTCTCCTCACACAACTGGCCACAACAAACCTCAATGTCCTTGAAGTAAGTGAAGACATGGTACACCGGCACAAGGAGTAGTTTGGGCAGGTAGTATTTGACGGCCTCTTTGAAGCCATGGCCGGCGCTGGTCAGGGCGTCGCTCACATCCGGCCGACTCACCACCTCCGCCAACGTCTCCGCACACTCTGGCCGAGTCACGTCACTTACGTACTTTGCGTACACGTCAAACTCCGCCTCCTGTGGATAGAGGGTGGTGGTGTTCATGCTGAGACTAGACTGACCATACCAAGTGCAAAGAAAAGGATATTCATGAAGGGATTTCTTAACATATTTTGACAATCAATTTCGTGTTTAAAATTTTTCTCTCGTCCAATAAAAAGTCCTGAAAAGCATACCAAACTTTTGATTTAATACTCAGTTTTTATTTGAAGTTGTTCTCTCACTCAGTCATGAAAAGAATAGCCAATGTACTTCCTTTACAGTTGTTGACTCTGAAGACCCACCTCAGCCTGCTCCTCAAAACAGATACCGATGGCTGGAGACTCATTTTCCTCCGTCACTTCCATGGTGTCTTCTAAGGAGCCCAGCAGGTTAACGGAGAAGTCATAGATCTCCGTGATATTTGAGAAGATGATCTCCAGTTCCCGGTTACCACTCTCTTGGAGCGAAGGGATCTGTTGCAGCTTGTCACGAAAGACCTGCAGGGAGAATGCAGTGTGATGGACAGTGCCAAACTCCTCACATTAGCAAAACAGCAAGGTTATATACAGGTTTGCCATACACCAGTAAGTGCAAGGAATGAAAATGCACAGCTGTCACTACCTTGATGATCATGTTGAGTTCCCTGATGTACGTTTTCTTCTCCTGTATGAGGTCCTTCACTAACTCATCAAAAGTGATGGAAATATCAACATTGGGGTCTTCCGGCTGCCCGCTGCTCTCTCCGTACTCGTCTTGCTGGAACATGTCCATCAGCACCTGCACCAACACAGTGTCACAAGTGGTGTGGAACATACAACAGTACACAACAGGCTTGCACATTACTTACACTTCCAAATGATTTTAAACTGTAGCTAACATTGCATTGAAAAAATTAACTAATCAAAAATTGCATGCATTCAATGAACTGTTTAGCCTCAAGCCTCTATCAAACTTTATGAAATCACTGTTACTACTGGCAATAGCATTACTAATAGATACTTATATCTACATTCACCACAACTATTATTCTAGGACACAGGGATGATTGGTAAGGTTTTCAAGAGCATTCTCCACTTGATACTGTAGAAAACTTGTCAAAATACCTCTAGAGCCATGAAAACACTTAAAAACCTGTGTCAATTTACATACAGCCTTTTGAAATAGTGGAGATGAAGCACAGAAGTGTTTGAGAATACAAGCCAAAGTTCCGAAAAGCAATTAGATACATGGTTGAAAGAGCAATAATAAGCAGAATAACATAAAAGGCAACATTTGAATCACAGATGCCACAAATCCCTGAAGTGACCCACAGTCAGTGTTTGTTTACCTTGTCAGCACACATGGCTACTCTGATGTCTTGTTGGGTCACCTCAATGTGTCTGATGTTTTTGACATAGTTCCCAGCAAGCTGTTGGAAGAACATGGTATAACAACTTGATCAAAACTTTATTCAATCAATGTTGCAGATGCCTTTATTATCTACGGAGGCTAACTTTATAGATATGTCATAAAATTCCAAATCCAAGATGGTAGTTTATCAAGCAATAAAGTTTGTTAACTCAATTATTTGTAAAAAAGAAAAAAACATGCATAAATATTGCCACTATAATTATCCATGATGGCTCAACCATAGTTAAACTTATTTATAGCAACATCTAATAATATAAACTCAACATATAATTGAATAGGAAACTTTCATAAACACCTAACTTGCTGTGAACATTAGGACAATATAAAGTGGACATTTCTTGAAGGCAAATAGCAGCACAGTGTGACTCACCTTCAGGATGTCAGCAGATATGTACTCCAGGACTGCAACTATATACAGGGTCACTTGGTAGTCAATCTTGGTGTGCAGGACATCCTGAGAATAACACACAACAATCAACATGACATAACAGCACAGTGTCTACCTCAAGCATAACAATCCAAGGCCATCGTCAATGAAAGGAAATACCAGTTTTATTCTTAGAAATCACTTCAATGCCAAGATAGAGCTTAGAATATAGAAACATTATTGCTGCAAAGGAATATCATTATTATTTTTCATCAACAAACATTCACATATGGGAGAGACACAAACCCGTAAGAGAGGATGCGCTTTTTCCGCCGGAAGAACCAACGGGGATTTCTTGCGGCCCTTCTCAATGGCCGCCTGAGCATCCCCAATGGCCCAGCGATCAATGGGGTTGGGGAATGTACGCTGTACTCTCTCCTCCACATCCTGAAGCAATGTGAAGCTTACGTTAGGTTAGGTGAGACAAACACAGAGAAAGAGAGCGAAAAAAAAGAAACAGAGGGAGAAAAACAGAGAGAGAGAGAGAGAGAGAGAGAGAGAGAGAGAGAGAGAGAGAGAGAGAGAGAGAGAGAGAGAGAGAGCAATCACATTTTCACGCTCAGTAAAATCTTGGTCTGGTAACTAGCCATTAATCTAACTTCCTTCAATTTGTGTGTGTGTGTGTGTGTGTGTGTGTGTGTGTGTGTGTGTGTGTGTGTGTGTTTCTATGCATGTTTTGTCCTTTAATTAATCATCCATCCGGGATTATGCACTACACACTATTAATATTCACAGTATAGTTAATGCTTATACCATACCAATGTCAATGTTTGTGGCCAATAAAATCTTATCTATCTATCTATATATGTGTAATGGGGTAGGGGTGGGTGTGCTGACCTGGACCGTGTGTGGGGCAGGCTTGGCACACAGCGTCGATAGCAGCCGTAGGATAAGACTCTCAACATATTCCAGCGCGTCCTCCTTGGCTGCCAGTGTTGGGTGCACCTGCTTCAGCACCTGCAACGCCACCACTCCATTAGTTCACACCGTGGCAAAAGAATGAAACTCTGGTCTTAACTCTAAATTTCCTTTCTCTGGTAAACACTGGAACTCCCTACCTGCTTCTGTATTTCCAGCTTTCCAATTATCTGATGCCATTTAATCCCTTCAGTACCATGGCACATTTTCATATTCATTCTGCTTATTGTTTGGTGATTTTATACGTCTTCAGAAACTTAGAAGGGGATTAAAATGGTGAACACTAGCCATTAATCTTCTGATCTCCATAAACCCTTGTTAGTGTCAATAAAATGTAATCACACCAAAAACTAATGGTAAAAAATGCATCACAGTACTGAAGGGGTTAAGAGGAAGATTTCAAAACATGTATCCCTTTTTTTTGGATAACCCTCTCAGACCTGCAAGAGGACTGGCAACTAAGTGGGGGGTTTTAATTGTTTCCTTTGGCCAGCTTTCCCCTCGTACATTAAAAAGGTCATAATATCTACAGCACTGTATATACTAAGCCATTTAAAGCTCCATTATAGGCTTCATTCTTGGCTAAAGTGCCCCCTTATCATTAAATTCTCTGGATATTGTCATGAGAATATTGCATGCTACTTTTGGCACTAAAGATACATGGGGCATCATACACAAAGGTTCTGAATGACAAGCTCACAACCCTCTGAACAAATGAATATGCCGTAAGTGATTTTGGCATTAATTCCTTTGCACCACTGAATATTGTGCAACATGAAATAATGAATAAAATATGTATATTATCCTGGTGAGCCATTGAAGCCATTAATAACTTCAAATCTCTTCATCATGACCCATTAAGTATACATCTTAAATAGAATAAAATGCCTGATGTTGCAAACTAAATAAACTACTGCACTTTTTAAATTCTTGGTGAACATCTCGCTAACTACAAATCTTTCATTATAGCCTGCAAATACCCTCAAAATTAATCTAGTAACTCCTTCTCAGCAAACCTGGACACATTAGGAACTCATCAACAAACCACACACACACTTACTGGTGCATACAGTCTCCTTTATGCTAAGTAACAATATCCTAACTGTTTCTTAACAATATTACAACAGAAAATGGTGGCGGACATTCCTATGTAAATCTACTGTCATATCATAACCTAACCCAAGGATCAAGTACAGTCCTAATAGCCTATAATGCCATGATTCCTTCCACTGTCTCGTTTCAGTGATCCGGATTAACATTCATCTCAACATGGCAAGAAACGGTCAAGATTTATCACTTTATATATACAGTTTACCAAAATAATACCAAATCACATCATGGATATAGCTTACCAAAATAAAACTCTGAATCTCAAACAATTCCTAAGTTGCCAAGTTCACGGGTCTAATGTAATCTTCCGAACACTTCAAAACCATTAGTGCACACCCTCAAAACACATTTAATATATATCATTGCATGTAGACCAGTTTATACACTAGCAACAGATAATATCACTAACCTATCCACTTTGCTTTAGGCACAGCCCTGAATTTTCACTTTATACTTGTATCTTGTAAAGCAACTCACAATATATGATGCAACTAAGCTACCCAATTCACCAATGTACACTAGCCTTTGATTTCACTGCAGTTTTGATCCCCAAACACATCACTACACAGATACCAGGAATGCACACCCTTCCAAATAAAAGAAAATAAAAACAGCAACTTAAATACACTATCTTACACACAAATTGCCTACACCCTCCCTAAAATACCAGTTAATTCCATATACTTCTACTTAAAATACTAAAGAACCATGTACATACTTTCTTAGACCACCAACCAGACATCCACACCCTCCATAAAGACACAACACAACCTCACCAACCCATCCAAACAACAACAAAGTGATTCAACCCTACAGAAAACCCCAAGGCGTCACCAATAGTTCAACGCAAAGGCACCAATGACTGCCCTACACCCTTCCTATGCATGCAGGGCTCCACACACCCTGCCACGGGCCACCCTCACCAAAACAAACACTATAGCACCTGTCAGTTACCATCCCTGCCCCCTGCACCCCCTTCCAGGCACACGTAGACCTGAATAAGGGCAATAAGGACCACATGAGCTCCAGTACCCAGGGCCAGCAAGGTGTAGGGCTGCAGGGGGTGTAAGGGAGAAAGAGAGAGAGTCTGCTAGATACCCACCTTCTGCAGGGAGCTGAGAAACAAACGCTTCCATTTCTGGGCGTTTTCCTCGCTGTCAAAATTACACACTTGGGAATCTGTGTTCGAGGAAGCGGGAAACATTGTCCTCAGTCTAACAGTTTTCCAGACATCCAAAAAGTGGTGTATTGTTTACAGTTCAACATGGTATGGTACGCAATGGGCCACATCCATGCCTCCCTCCCTCAGCCTATGCCTCCTGCGTGCATTGCTTCACTTCTCTGCGCACTGCACTGCGTCACATCACCGCCACTCGTCTCATCCACTGTCTCACCACCACTGGCTGACTGAGGCTACATTTTTGACTGGGAAACTGGCAGTGCAACCATCTTCATCAACCGTCGACAGGTGATCCTGCTGCCTTACAGTGTTACCAGAGCCACCAACCACCTCACCGCGCTCTCTCTCTCTCTCTCTCTCTCTCTCTCTCTCTCTCCAAACAGTTACCCACTATCATTATTCACTGGCTTTATATGTGGTAGTGACAGCACGAACAGAGGGTTAGCTGTGATAGTTTAATGTCTGTCCTGTGATTGCCTGCCACCGTATGAGTCAAATGTAGGAGTTTCATTAGTGTGTAACTTTTCATTGGCTGTAGTAGTAGTAGTAGTAGTAGTAGTAGTAGTAGTAGTAGTAGTAGTAGTAGTAGTAGTAGAAAAGAAAAACAATATCTGAAAACTGCATTGCGAAATATATGAGACGAATATTTCTGTTATCGTCCAACTATCCTAATAATAATGGTAGTGATAACGATAATACACAAATGCTAAACGCGGGTATGACGCGAGGCACAGATAAAGATAATACAGGACACTTACCGGATTTCCAACATAATGCTTGTTTTGTAGCGCTTGATAGAACCTCTCCCAAGGTCAAACGAATATTATAGCTCTTAATATTACGGTTCTAGAGTCCATACTTTTACCATCTCACCGCAAAGCTATGTCAAAGTGTAGAATAACAGGTAATTGGGGGGTTTCAAGTATATTTGCGATTATACCAATAGTTTAAGTGGTATTTAACATCAGTAACACCAGCACTCTTGAAAACTTGATTAAATTATCTTTGTGACATTTGAAAATATCACGACCCCTTTTGAAGTGCTCTGAATTAAGTTGATAAGCTTTTCCCTAAGAGTTGTCACGATTCCAAGGGTAGTTTAACAAGAATTTAGTATCATCAGTACAGAAGTAACTCTGATTACTTGTGGTCTTATTTGCGAATTGCTCTAATTGATGAAGGAGGGTTTTTGAATGTGGGTGCACAGTAGATATGCATCACTCTTTATTAAAACATAAATTCTAATCACTCTCTAGGCATTCAACGTTTCACTCTCTTTCAACTCTCCATCACTAAACAAATTAAGTACAGTGTGTAATTTCATGTCACTCGTTACTCCAACGCCAAAGTTCTAGTCAGTAAATAAACATATCTAGCAACTTTATTTCACTCACTCGATCGATACTGCGACGCCAAATTAACTCCTAATCACTAAAAACATTAACAATATCGTAACTTAATTTCACTTACTCATTGTTGCAACGCTGTCTAGTAACTTATTTCACTCAATTAATTGTTACTGCGATGTTAATTAAACTTTCAATCAGTCAATCAAATAACTAATCAATATTTTATCCTTCAAAATAATGAGTATTTCTTAAATTGTCAGAAGAGTAATGAAAATACTTTTGAAACCCCCAATAACATCTTCTAAGACATGTTAAAAGAAAAAAATGACATTTTCAAAGACCAGGAATCGTAATCATGTTTTTCAAGTGTTTTTACCATTAACCCCTGCACTACTGGGACTCGTCTTCATATTTACTCTCCTTATTAGTTGTCGATTTTATACACCTTCAGAAACTCATGTGAGGGATCAAAATAGTACTGACTCTGGTCATTAATCTTCTGATCTCCATAGATCCTTACTAATGTCAAAAAAAATCGTCTAATCATACTCCAAACTCGCGGTAAAAATGCGTCCCGGTACTGAAGAGGTTACAGATAATAAGTGTTTGTTAAAACTATATAGATACCAGGAAAATACCCTTGAAAACATTAATACCATATACTAGAGCATGTTGAAAGAAGTGATCAGTGAGACGTTTATGTTAAGGCCTATCTGTGATATAGAGACCAGCAGTGAGAGAGCTTGAAGGGAGGCTGGAGTCATCTGTGCAGCCTCACAACTACATGCTGGCTCCCACTATCAAAAGCTCACATAATTATCCTGTGCGTTGTTTGCTTTTATTAGTAATAGTAATGCAAACAATAATTGAGTAAGGGATATAATGTAGCACTGGAGTTCCCCACATAACGTATGATAAAAAGAAACAGTATTAAGTTGTATTTTTTTCCGTGTAACTGAATAAACAACAACATTTGAGTTCCCTAAAAATAACATATGATGAAAAATATATTAGCTGTATTTTCTGACGAAAGTATAATGGCTATATTATCGTAAACATTATGAATGCTAAATATAATACATTCGTAATAAATAGATGCATATATTAGAAATAATTAACACTTATCACGAAAATAATATACAAAAAAACAAGCACATGAAATCTAAATACCAGGAATATTAGTAATCTCTCTCTCTCTCTCTCTCTCTCTCTCTCTCTCTCTCTCTCTCTCTCTCTCTCTCTCTCTCTCATTAGCCAAATACAAATACAATTCTGAGATTTGTGCATTGCTGTACAATATATTTGTAAACTATGTTGGCTATGAATCTCTCTCTCTCTCTCTCTCTCTCTCTCTCTCTCTCTCTCTCTCTCTCTCTCTCTCTCTCTCTCTCTCTCTCCCTCTCTCTCTCTCGGGTGTGTGTTGTGTGTGTGTTTTCCATTAGCACGAGCATTCGGACATTGCTCTTCCCACTACTCTACAAACGCTATAAACATCAACACAATCATAAAATCCAAATTGTCATGAAATCCACTTCCAAAGTTCCTCGGAACTTCTAATACACATGTATGCAGTCGGCTATTAATAATGATAAACAAACGGACTTGGAATTCCTCTCTGGAAGGGGCCATAAATATTTACGGACCGTTGCCTGCATCATGACTCAAGGTGTCATTTTAATAAAGCCCTCTAAATCTCAGTTGTAATTTGTACAACATTTGGTGCGTTAAATTTGATTTAATTAACAATCAATAGATCATCACAT
>CM035180.1:264024-286047 GCA_020233015.1 Callinectes sapidus
GTAGACATACAGATAAATAAATAGATGAACATTAAGTAAGTAACAAAGAAAGTAATGAAGTAAGGAGTAGAAGTAAATGAGTAATGTAAGGAAATAAGTGAATAAAATTAGACTTCCCTTCAAGATTGATCATATTCAGAGCTTCAAAGGTATGGTGCCCCTTAATGTAGTAATAGTAGTAGTAGTAGTAGTAGTAGTAGTAGTAGTAGTAGTAGTAGTAGTAGTAGTAGTTATAAGGACTCCAAACAAGCACATTTTCTATCCATTTTTTTTTTTCCTCCTCTCTCTCTCTCTCTCTCTCTCTCTCTCTCTCTCTCTCTCTCTCTCTCTCTCTCTCTCTCTCTTGTAATCAGTAGTTTCCGTCATTTTTTTCCTGTTTTCGACTGGTTTCTCTGGTGCACTTCGTCAAACGGAAGTCAGTGATCATCTTCATGTCAGATTACTGTTACCAAATGTAAAAAAAAAAAAAAAAAAAAAAAAACAGAAAGAAAAAAAAATAATAATAATGATGCTGTACAGCCATGCTAAGTAAACCCCATTGCTTTTTAAAGACATAAATAAATCACTTTTGAATACATTATATATATATATATATATATATATATATATATATATATATATATATATATATATATATATATATATATATATATATATATACCTTAATTTCACATGTGGATATAAGAACATTAAGAAAGTGAGAACTATTTAAGACTAAATAACACATTTTCATAGTGAATTTGTAAGCTTTAATTCTATCAGACTTTCTTTAACAGCTGTGACTCGCATTCCATAAAAGATGTTTTCACTTATGGAATGTCTCTGTATATTTGCTGGCTTCCGTTTTAGCTTCTTTGACACGTGTATTGTAACCTGTGAGTGATGAAGTAGTTGTAGTAGTAGTAGTAGTAGTAGTAGTAGTAGTAGTAGTAGTAGTAGTAGTAGTATCGTTGAACATCAATAATGGAGTAGTAGTAGTAGTAGTAGTAGTAGTAGTAGTAGTAGTAGTAGTAGTAGTAGTAGTAGTAGTAGTAGTAGTTATTGTTGCAGCTGATACATATAATGCACTATAACAAATTAACACCTTACTACCGATAAATTCCACTCATTATAAGGCACACCAATGAACTCAGCCCTACAAGGAGAGCCAGCTGTCAGAAGTGCCCGGGAGGCGAGGGGTGGCGGCTCGAGTTGGTAACACTGTGTAGTAGTAGGTAAATGGCGGCGTAGACAGCTGAGCATCGGCACCCCATCTATTCGCTCTCCCTGCTACACCAAACATTTCCAGTCTTATGTTCACTGGTGATAAGGAACATATTGCACATTCGTGACTTTCTTCTCCCATGTAACACCAGTAAATTAATTAACGACATAGGAACTTTTATTTTATAAGTTATTGCTTTATAAATATTCCGTGTTCTTTATTTACACTTTCTAACTGTTATTTATATCATCACTTGTACTTCATTAACTACTCTAGTACATAGTTAAGCACTTTTATGCTTCCCATGAACTATATTTACTGATATAAAGAGGAAAAACGTGTCATATAAGGATGAATGGTGAAATTATTGATTGCACCATTAATCACTGTCATCACCATCACCACCAACACCATCAACACCATGTAATGAACCTCAAACCCGTATTCTGAAACACTTCATTCTCACTATAACTATTCTAATAAGCCACTGAGACAACTACAGCCGGATTCTCGAGTGTTTATCCTGTTAATAATGAAGAAATCTTGTTACTGTGTTCCTAGCTTCGTAAAAACGCCCTTGAAAACCTATGTAGCTATAACAGAGCCCTATGATATGTAGTAGGGGTGGGGAGAAATGTTTCAGGGCTTTAGGGTATGGCCACACTGCCCCTGACACTCCCTGGCAGGCCAACACCTCATGAAACACACAAAACAGGCACATTGGTTAGTATTTTTGCTCCGATTATGCCAATGATCGACTATAATAGTGCCCGTCTGAAGGCCAGCAGGAGTACGGTGCCAATGTTTATTTGCTTATTGGTTCACCTTGCAATAAACTTGTCCTGTCAGTGTGTATATATAACGCTGAGGATGGGTGTCGTGTAAATGCTGTTTGGCGAAAGGGGGAGAAAGAGATTGTGTGACAACTCCGTAACCAGAAAAAAATAAATAATAATAATAAATAAATAAAATAAAATAAAGGAAAAACGTATTCATAAAAAAAAAAGAAAAAAAAATTGTGATATTTCTACTGCTCTTAACCCCTTTGGTACTATGATGGATTTTCCTATTTACTCTGCTTATTATTTGGCAATTTCATACAGCTTCAGAAACTCATGTGGGAATAAAAATAGTACAGACTGCCCAAATAATCTTCTGACTTTATAGATTCTTCCTAATGTCAATAAAATCGTCTAATCACACTCAAAGCTCATGGTAAAAATGTGCTTCAGTAGTGAAGGAGTTAAGGGGATTTATGGGAAGGTATAAAAAGTCATTAGTCATGTTTTCAAAATTTTAGCGATAATTTAGCAAGTTACCATTCAATAAGAAGCAAAACACCGATGAGAATCCAATTAATCATCTTTGTAAGGGGTACCTCAAAATACGAGCGAAGAGCGATGGGCAGTGTACTAGTGTTGCTACTGTAGACCCGTTTGTGGTTTGTGAATGCATGTGTCAAGAAAGCGAGATATGTAACTGGGCTCTCTCTCTCTCTCTCTCTCTCTCTCTCTCTCTCTCTCTCTCTCTCTCTCTCTGCTTTTTATTTTTTTCTCATCAATAACGCAGAGCACGTGTTGAATCATGACCAGCATTATTACAACACCTCAGCAAGCCTCAAGCTAAACACTATTGAGATTTTAGTCAAGATAAGAACCATAAACGTTCGAGAGTCCGGTCATTGTATATGATATTACAGCAATTAATGGCAGCAATTGAAGTAACGTTTCGGTCACACCACGGCTATTTTCAAAGGCCACAGAAACTAATTAGCCGGGTTTTTTTTTCGACTATTATATTTTCCGTTGATGTAAGAATCTCATTAATGTGTCAGTAAAACCATAAGAAAAAAATTAAGAAAATGTGTAGGCTCAATGATTAGAGCCTTGAGTGTTGTGTGAGTGCGGCGCAGAGATGTTTGTCTTACTTGGAAACTTGGGTGGGTAATAATAAATGCATGAGAGAGAGAGAGAGAGAGAGAGAGAGAGAGAGAGAGAGAGAGAGAGAGAGAGAGAGAGAGAGAGATTTTCTTTTACCTTTTCATTTATTAAAAACAATAAGTGAACAAATAAACACAGCAATGAATATTCTCTAACCTTTCCTCCAGCACACCACAAATATCACCCATGATTTTCCTTCAATTGAACAACCACATTAAGCAAGAAGAACCACATGCAAGACAGGAAACCCCACCAGATGCACCAGCCACGTCACCTAAACCTGCAAGAATACTGAACCTAACACTGAAGTTTTCCTGTCTTCTCTTGAGTAATCTGTCTCAAGAAGAAAAACAGAGGCAGGACAGGAAGCCCGTCAACCGTCCATGTCACAACAAAGACCAACATACACAGCACTCGAGAAACAAAGATGCCACCAGAAGATAGCCATGGAGGGCCACTTTCCCTTACACCCATAGCCTACATAAATGCCATAGGAAAAGTATCAATGGATGCAGTTTATTCTTACTTCTATGGCAAGGAATATGAAGAACGATGGTCAGTAATGGTAGTAGTAGTAGTAGTAGTAGTAGTAGTAGTAGTAGTAGTAGTAGTATCAGATCTTTCTACGGAAGTGTATAAAGACACGCTAATTAATAATAAAAGAAGGAAAAAAAAAAAAAAAAAAGGTGAAGGCAGCTCTAGCAGCCGTGAAAAGTGTGAAAAGTGAATGTAAACAAAATTGGAAAGGGCGGGACTTCCTACCTTACAATGGCCTGCCTTGCCCCGCCGGATGCCTGCACGGCTGCTGGGCGTCGTGAAAGTGGTGGCCGAGGTAACAACACCCCTCTGCAGAAGCCGCCGCCACGCATTCCTCCCAAGGGATCCTCTTCGCTAACATGGCAGCGGTTTCTTCTTCAGCATGTCGTCGTCTCCTTAGTGTGGCGGCGGCCATGATTGCTTCAGTGTGTGGCTCGAACGGTTATCAGGTGAGGACAATAATGCGTTCATGATTTCTCTGACTGATATGGCCGCTTTTCATTTTTTTTTTTTAATTAATCAATGTAAGTTTCAATGAAAAATACAGTTTGGAAAGATTTATTACTTTTCAAATCAGCTAATGCGTGTCTTCATCTACTGCCTCTCACATAAACCATAAAACGGAAAATGTTCACTGGACTAAATGTTTACATTACTTATATATATATATATATATATATATATATATATATATCTATATATATATATATATATATATATATATATATATATATATAAAGTTTACATCGAGATATTTAAACGTTTTCTCTAGTATTGATATAAACCAAAAAAGGTTTGCATAATGCCATATCCTCTATGGGAGAGCCTTTGCGCGTGCACACACACACACACACACACACACACACACACACACACACACACTGTGAATATTATAAGTGAATTTATTACTTATGTGTGCTTGCAACAACAATCTTAGTATGCACTATGACATACAGTATAACAAAGTCGTGTTTCCAGACAAGTGGCGAGGTGGGCACACTGCTAGAGCCACGTCAAGGTTTGGCAGCCGAAGACTCGCCTTCACTCCAGCAAGTATGGGCACAGCTCCTACAGAGACAAAACGCGCACGTTTTTCCGAGTCAGCTTCAGTCTCTCAACATCCCTGGCCTTGGTCTCCAGTCTCAAGGCTTACCTTTTTCATCTCTACAGAACAGTCTAGGCGCCCAGGCTTTGGCCTCGCCCCTGCACACCTTGAGGAATCAAGGGCTGCTGGGGACGCCCTTCTCGCCTCTTGGGCTGAGTGGCACACAGCTATTGGCTAACCCCGGCCTGCTGGGTATGCTACCCACCGTGAACAGGCTTGGCAGGCTGGGAGCCTCCAGTCAACTGGGAGGAGGCCAGTTGGGCATTGTGCCGGGTGGTCTTGGGCTGCACCCACTCCTGGCCCAGACTCCGGCCAGGCAGGACAACTTGGCACCCCTACTACGTCTGGCCAGCCTGCTCTCCGATGAGCCAAGGGCGCACCGCCACTCACCACACACACCAAACACCCGCATCCAGCTAACAGGGTCCTTCGGCCACAGGCCACGCCCCCCTCACCATGTGCACCCTCACCCCCTGCATAGGCTCCTTTCCTTGCCTTCCAGCAGTCAAGGCAGGCTCGAAGAAATATTGGACGCACGCAGCCCTGCGAGCCTTACTGACCGTGCCAACCCAGGAAATTTTGTGTCCAGGTCAGGCAATCCGCATGCGGCCACGAAGTTCAGCAGGCCTCCACTCCCCCTATCCC
The DNA here is from genome assembly GCA_020233015.1 of Callinectes sapidus. Classification (NCBI taxonomy): domain Eukaryota; kingdom Metazoa; phylum Arthropoda; class Malacostraca; order Decapoda; family Portunidae; genus Callinectes; species Callinectes sapidus. The sequence continues at coordinate 269,456 of CM035180.1, forward strand.
ACACCTCCCACGCCGAGCAGCTTCCCGCCCTGCCTCTGGCCGTTACCACGCATCGCCCTAGGCACCTCGACGGATTCAGATTCCCGTCCAAGTAATTTAGCTTCAAGAAATCGAAACACAGGACAAATATGTCACTTGAATGGAGCTTAACTAAAGACCCCAAAACATCAGGGAAAATTTAAGAAATCAGTAGATGTCCATACACATCACAGTCCCTGTAAACGTAATGTTTTGTCCATGTCCATATTTATCTGTATCAATTAACGTGTCGAATGACAAAGAAAAAGAGACAAGGGCATTTGGCAGAGGAGGGTAGCGCTGTGGCGGCATTGTGCGCGATCAACGAGTCAATTGATATTGGGATATATTACAATCGGATAAAACTTTATCAAGAGTGGTGTGTTTGTACAAGATTTGCTGTTATTTTCTCAGTAAGAACATCACAATATAAGAGAAGGGGAGCTGCAATAAGCCATCAGGCATAAAAGTGTCTCTGCAAGAAATGTATATCTATCCATAAATTTGTCCAATGTTTTTAAAAGTCCTTAATGACCTGGAACTATGTATTGATTACTGAGTGTTCCATTCACTTACCATTGTGTTTGAGAGGCAGTTCTTTCTGTTATACCTTTACATCCCTTCACTTACAAAGGAAAAATGGATAGGATTGAGCAGCCTCCCACCACTACATGCTTGGATGGAAAACAGAGTTAAGAGAATGAACTGCAATAGACCAAATCACATGAAAAACTTTATGGTTTACTCTTTAACAAACAACTTTCCTAGAAAATCTTTTATTGAAAAATCTTCAGAAACTTGTAGAAAAATACAAGACTTCTAACTGCCCCGGACCAGAAGGATTGGTGCCGAGGCCTCACAAAGTAGTGTCTGGCTCACCTCTGCCAGCTCTATAGTAAAGGAATCTGTCCACATACAAAAGCACTTAAATTTCCATATAAATGTTGCAGTAAATGTTAAGGTCACTTAAGTTCTATATATTCATGTAGTAGTTAATGTTATATTTTCTGCTTAATTTGCTTGGGAGTTTTCTTATGTTTTAGGAATATCAGCAGATATGTTAATACAAGGCAAATGTTTTATCACAGGGAGTGGAATGGAATGGAATGTACGTACACTTTTACCAAAAGGCAAAAAAATGGAATGTATTTAAGCACAGAGAAGCTACCTTTTATCACAGTTTCTTATCAGATCTTAAGTACACATCAGATAATTTTACACCAAAAGACAATTATAATACAGTATTGCTACTTTCATGCCATAGTATACTGATGCTTGCATGTATACAGGGTGTGTAAGTACTCTCATGAGATGACATCCCAGCAACAACTAGGACAGCTGGAATACAAGACCATGCACTCAATGCCCTGTCTTCATAACATACAAACATACAAAGTCAAATCTGCTTTAGCAAGTATAACTGAAAGCCCAGAGAAAAAAATAAAAAAAATAAAAAACAATGCTAACAGTTTAGGGCTGCCAGGTATTGCAGGTACCAAGATAATGCTAAGCAAAGGACAGATGCCACTAACATGTAGTATTCTTAGGCATAAATGTAAATATGAGATCGCTAACCTTTACCTTAACTTATTAATGCCACTGTTTCAATACAAAACACTGAAAGGTTATTTGCACTTCCTCAGATAACCTAGCTGCCTTCATTACCCAGACTCAATCCACACATGAGCAAGAGATAATTGCCACCAAGAATGAACTCTCCACCAGGAATCCCACAGACACCAGCACACAGCACACTCACTGGCTGGTGGAGGGTTCAACACTCACATGGAGGGATTACACACACAATGATTGGGGATAAGGGATGGGGGTTGACAGAAACATTCACAGTAGGACGTGCCACACACCACTCTGGCCAAGGCCACAGTGACCAGCACTGTCCAGCACGCTTACACCCACAGCAGCACAGAATCCCACACTGCATGAGAAACTGGAAGCACATGATCAGTTTATATCTAAAATAAATGTAGGAGAAATTCCATGCAGGAGTTAGCTCGTGACATGTAAAGGTTTGCATGTTTCAAGGCAACAGCCTTCAGCTACAGTTGACTATAAAAAAAATTGTCTGTGTTCTAGAATTTGAGATAAAATATGAAATGTGGAGCATTTTGAATGCATTCATCACAGCCATGTCAAGTTGCATCATTACAGTGTCTTGGTTGAGGGACCAGCCGGCTCACACGTGCCGGCTTCCCTCCCTCCCCAGTGCCAGTCATCACCACACTGAGTACTGGTCACCATGGTAGGGTTGTACCTGTTACTCAAATATATGAACAATGACACTTGTGATACAGTATATAGGAACAAGAGCAGCAGAAGGCTCAGAGATATCCTTGAAGTGGTCAAGAAGGTAAATTACTTGAGTACAGTAATCTACAGTCATTGAGGCACCAGCTAACCCAACTGTTGGTTAATAGTAAGCCAGTTGACGATGGGAGGGGGAAATACTGACCAACAATGCCTGCAAATTCCTAACTGCTTAACTACTTTATGCCTAATGCTAAGACAGCTGAGCAACTACAGGTACAAGTGTATCCCACAACCAGAAAAGAAAGATTCTGTAAGGCAGTTCTGCTTGATGCTCCGTCCTGCAGCTGTCATTGTGGAGTCACACAACAGCACAGCAGCAAAGCACACCTCTCATCAACAGTAAGGCTATGGAATATCATTATATTCTTCACTATGAAACATCAAACCTCAAGAAAAAAACAACTTTTAAAAACTTCCTTAAATCCACAATAAAAAATACTAAAAATGCTGTAAAAATGCATTACTCATAACATTAAATGAACCAAAAGACAATTGGTTCAGCTCAAACTGCATGTTAAGGCCATGAAATAATGTTCATATAGAACAGGTAATCAATGCTGCTTGAATGAGAAACAACAACATAACCTTAATGAACTCTTCTGTCTGATGACTACAAATCAAGTAAATCTACATTAAAATGCTTCCAAAAACAAAAGTACAATGAAGAGATGAACCATGAATGCCAGATGGTGATAGAGTGGAATGTGAGTGAGAGAGGAAAGTATTCCCCAATGACTCAGCTGAAAGCAATGCAACAGGTAAAGTACTTTTGCTTTCTCTCACCATCAGTAAGCATGTTATTCAAAGACACAAAACAACCTAATCCTGTAAGTTAACCTGAAGAAATGTTCGTTACCAGTGACTTGAAAAAAAGTAAAATGAACTGAACTGGAAGATACTCCACAGTAACATTTCAGAGCTGCCTTACATTAAGTACAAAATCTATCCGAAAGACCACCACCATCTGAGAAAAGAAAAGCAAAACCCTTCCTACGATATCTGCCCTAAGTATCCAATATCTACAAGGCACAAACAGATCCATGTGGCAGACAGAAACTGCTTTGCCCTCCACATGACACACTGGAGCTATGTACTTATCCTAGAGAGCAACTTGAGAAGGCCAAATGTGCAAGTTGAGTATGATTAGTATAAAGTACCAAATGTTATCACAGTTTTTGAGACTTCAGTGTTGGGCGGTTACCCCAAGTATACCAAGGTGTGGTTACCCCATGTTTAGTTGGTCTAGAAAGGGCAGTAGATTCCTCATTAGAATAACTGCCACATAATACCAAATTCAAATACCATTAGTTCAGCATGCTTAAGAAGAATTCCTAAACAGCTTGATGAAAAAGTTAAAGGAATCATTTTCTAAAATATTCAAGCTTTCCAAAGAACAACACACAAGAGAACATCAAAAAAGGACATCATGTAACATTACTTTCTTCTTAATCATGAAAACTGGATAATACTGAAAACATACCTATATCCATAGCTTCATAGGAAAAAATACAATAAATAATGTACAATAGAAAAAAAGAATCCAGGATATGCTTTGGCTGAAGAATATCATCTATGCGCCCATCCAATTAAATAAATGTATATACAGTAAGAAGCCTTAATACTAATGGAATGTTGTATGGAATGGTTAGTTGCAATTGGCACCAGGCTCTATAAGAAGCCCAAGGCAGAAATAGTGTTCCACCACTTCAGTGAGGAGAGAAGGGATCGACTGGACGCCAACCAGATACTACTCAGCCGACACGTTGTGTGACACCAGGGCAAGGGCTGCCTCGGACACATTTCTGTTGTCGTCCACGGCTGGCTTGCCCTCCTTGACTTGACCCTTCCTCAGTGCCTCCAGGATCTCCTCATGGTTGCCACTGTCACCCTGCTGTGCCACAAGTTTTAGGTAGTTAAGGTAAGCATCATAGTTATTAGTTGCAGCCAAGTTGAGCAAGGAAAAGTAACTATTATTTGGAGCCATGACTCCATCCCCCTTCTTGCCCTTGTTCTTAGCTTCCTTGGGAGCAATCAACACGGGCCGGTCAGACTTGATCTTGAGAGAGGCGGCATAGGAGTCTGAGTCTGAGACGGGAAGCATGAGTTGGGAGGCTGTGTCACCAACTGTGGCTGTGGCTGTCAGGAAATGATCGGCAGCATTTTCCTTAGCAGATGGTATTCCTCTGCTCTTCCTGACGGCCGAAAGTCGACGGAAGAAGGTTCTGCGGGGAATTCTATATTGTGCAATAGCTTTGGCCGGAGTCAAGTGGCCAAGAAGAACAGCCTCAATACCTTCCTCTAAGTCCAGGTGAGTGTAGGTCCTCTCACAAGACTTGCCACCAATACTGCCAGTGCGTTCCTTGGCCTGCAGACCATCCAGAGATCCTTGGTGTAGGTGAGTGAATGGCTGTGAGTGCTCCAGGCCGTCTTTGGGAAGGGTGGTGGTGCCCTCACTAGGATGGAGTGGAGGAACATCTGGCTTCTGAACAGAACTGACCTCCTGTGGAATACTCTGGCGGGACTCTTCATCTTCTGCCTCTGTCTCTGCATCAGGTCCTGTTGGAATATCCTACTATCAACATTTGTCAAGATTGAAAACACAGCAGACAAAAAATTGCAGGTAATTAAATGGTACCACAGGCAATCAATAACATTCTTGGTTTTTGAGTGTCAGTGATGTTTCCTGAAAAAAAAAAAAACACCAACATTCTACATATTGTCATTCACAATGCTGTCATGAAATCAACACATTTTTTTCACAAGAGTAACAATTGTAAATAACATCAAGACAAACATTAATATATTATTAAGAGTTTACACAACATAGTTTGGTTTAATATGTAATAATGACAGTACAATAACAATACAATTCTGCTCTCAGGTGATGAAACTAACCGGCTTATAGTCCATGCAGTGCAACACTTCCAAGTTTCTTATGAATGTTATCTGATGCATGATATTAATAACTACTGTATGTGTTATTGATTGTAATCTAAGTATTCAAATAACCAGATCTCTTGCTAAGTCTTTATATCTCAGACAATAAGATTTCATGTCAATAATCAAGTTTCTGCATGAAATTACTTCAGAACTTCTATATCAGATATGAACTTCATCAATGGTGACTAAAATCAATACTCTATTTCATCTGATCAGTAAATGCTAAACTGGCAAGATTCTATTGCTCTAAATATGTGAGTGAACAACTTACCATAGGTTCAATGGCCAAGGAGAAAGAGATGAGCACCAAATCATGACACAACAAAAACATTTACATTCCTTCTGACAAGAAGCTTAATGAAGGCAAATTTATTGTCTTCATCTTTCAAGAGATTACAAATCCATAAGAAGTAATGATGCATTAATAATGAAATAATGCATGACAAGTAAGCAGGAAGCATGATGTAATACTTCTAAGGTGACATCATCCATAATAAGAGAAAAGGGAAAATACAAGAAGATTATTATGGAAACATCATTTTTTGTGCAAGCAGATTCAACATTAAAGGTCAACAAGAATAAGCTGGACAAGGAAGATGCTACACTTACCTATAGAGTTTGCATCACATTCCGGGGTCTCAACGGGGGACTGGCCAGCAGACTCATCTATCTGGAGTTCACCATCTGTCTCATCGGCAGCTTCTTGCTTGAATGTCTGAGGGAGAGATAAACAAATGATTTAGTTGAGTCACAAGAATGATCATCATATTGCAAATGTTATTAGTCATGATGCAAGGTGATTCAGCTAAAAGTTATGCAGCTATTCCTTACTTCAGTAGGTGTTGTGGAAGACTCTGGTGAGGGTTGAGATGTTTCACTTGGCGGCACTTCACTCAAGGGGAGAGAAGTGGTTGGGGTCATAGCAGGGATCACTTCCTCTGAACGTGGCCTCTTCTTCTTGGGACCAGGGCTTGTGCTTGGACCGAATGACTCCACTCTCTTAACGCCTCCATTGCACAGGTTCTTGAGCACACTTGAACCAGTTTTACCTAAATTAACTCTTGTCGTTGGGGTCATCCTGGGCTGGACGATGGAAGTGGTTGGGACTGTCACTGCTCCCAGGTTGTTCACTGCTGGGTTGGGTGGTGGAGGGATACACGGCGCATGCTCCAGGAGGGGGATGCAGCGTTCTAGCAGCTGCCGTTTTGTGAAACTACTGATGGCACCAGAGTCTGCCAGTCCCTTAACTCTCAGAGTCTCTGCCACCTTCAGAAGCGCAGCCAACTGTTCCTGACTCACATTGACCTCCCCCCGGTACATGAATGTGACCAGGGCCTCCACGGCAGAGTAGGGGAGGTCATGGAGCAGGATCAGAGGGTGCGGATGGCTGCTGTGGTCCCGAAGGATGTGTTCAAAGTAAGACGAGCATGCTGACAGCACGACCTTGTGGCAGTCCAGCCGCCGGCCCTCCACCACCAGACTGACATCCACAAATGTTCCTGCTACCCAGAGCTTGTGGAAGACGTGCTGGAGCGTTGACTGGTAGTTGTTCCAGCGCAAGCAGAACTGTTGCTCAGGATCCATGGTTTTCTTTTCTCAACCCTCACCACATAATCTGTAACAACATACAAACTACTAATATTATTTTGAACTTGGTCTAATTTGACATGAAAGTTACATAATGAGTACACATAACTTTATGTAATATCATACAATACACATTGAAGTCTCTACAGGCTGGCAGATTGAGAGACTATGCTCTCCCACATTTCCTTCAATAATTCAATGAATCATGCAGCTTCCATTATTCACCCACACACTAATAATTATTCAAACCTAATATGAATATTGCTTCATTTCTAAACTGTCAAACTGACATGGTTATATACATAGCTTTTATTACTGTAAGTTGTCCCATCCGCAATAGAAAATAATAATGTCATTTAGGTGAGAAACTTGAAAATAATAAAATAAAATAATACTAAAATGACAATTATAAATAACAATAATAACAAAAACAGGATAGATCTCACACACTGGAGCCCATGCACTACATCACTGTGGCTGCAACTTGCAAATCCCACCAGTCACTTCTGATACGTTATAGCCACCACCAATATTAACGTTATTTTCTACCGCCCCCCCCCCCACACCTTTCACAACTCATAACAACCATCGTAATAGGAACAAAGGTAAACACAGAAAGGTGACGTAACCACCACAACACCAGAAGCAGTAAGCGTCATCAGTCACCACCACGTACACTAGAGTATCCGGTTTGCAAAGCTAAACGATCAACAGGTTGCACCAAGCTAAGGCGGCAATGTCTGGCACTGCAACCACCACGCACTGCAACACACACTCCTCGCGGAGCACCACCACCGGGGAGGGCTAGTGTGGTGCAGCAGCGAGGCAGGCACAACACACCCCGAGTGCTAACAAAAGACAGCCAGGGGGAGGAGTGTGTGCCCAGCCTGAGTCACGCCGCCACACCGCCACCCCACACCTGGCCCTCACGGCACCCACCACTGCCAACACTATGGACTCTTTTATGCACCAAACACCACCGCACTTCCGCCTACGTGCTCACCAAACACTCGACACGATGCCTACAGTTCACCAATATCATGTCTCCAGGTCCAAGGCGGGCAAAAACAGCGTTAAAGTATTAATTGCATCTTTCCAGTGCTTCTGGCAACACCACCTGGAACGGCTGGATGGAGTCACTCGAACTGGGTCTCTGCCAGCTCCTCCTTCCCTTTGTAACACTCGTAGCTGTTCACTGACATCGACCTAGCGCAGTAGAGGGCATGGTGGCACACTGTGTTTCTCGGTGCTGCAAACTGGGGCATCATCTCACCTATCTGTCCATCTCACACAACACAATTACCTGGGACGCCAGCAACCCCGGTGTGCACAAACAATAGCGGTCCCAGTAATGTCCACGCCAATGTTTACACGCCGCCAACAACACCCACCAGTACAGCAAAATACTTCATATATCCACGGGAACACGAGACAAGACCAATAACACTTAAAAACTAGACTTAACGAGCTTTTGTCCGAGAACTGACCAGCGCGGTGTGTGCAGGAGAAGTGACGGTGGGCGAGTGAGTGGCGGCGGGTGGCACGCAGCGACGCATGGCAACGCATGGCACTGTGGCGCTGCCCGCGTACACCACCACCCCGCACCGCCCGCACCCCAAACACTCCAGGCCACACCACGCACTTCATCTACATTATAATATGCTAATCTCTTCACTTCCCTTAAGTACTATTGACAAACAACTTAGAGTAATAGAGAAGTAGTGACTATACCTCCCTCAACTGGCTAAAAGTGGCATCTATCCTACACTGATGTGAACGAAAACGGTGCGGGTGATCGAAGATTAAGGAGAGCGTATGGCTTCCCGAGGCGCAGGGGGACGCGTCGTGGCCTGCGGGCATGAGAGGGATACTAGCCCGCACCTGGGCTACACTCCCTCGCTGCCAGATGTCTTTAGAGGTGCTCTTGTTTGCCTGGTAATCGCTAAAACACGATGAGCTGAGCGTAAGATTCTTGTTACAGTGTCATTAGCAGGAACCTGAAATTTATCCTTGGTGGCCTTCAACCAAGCGCCGTCAGTTTTTTGCTTAGAATCGCGGTTATCGTTGCTTCCAGTTAAGAGGCATGACCGACGCTGCCTTTTGCCCTGCATTACTCACTCTATAAGAATAGACCATAAACGCATGGCTCAGTCATTTCATGCACAAAAAATAGGCAGTGCTCGGAGGGTTTACAGGCTGGTGGATGACAGCGAGCACCCCTCAAGACGTCTAAGGCGGCTTCCAAGTAGAGACAACGGGCGGAATTAAGGCGCGGCCCTTGGGCTCACCTGCCTGGCCGGACATACACACGTGGCAGCAACGCACCTCCGTGACACCTTCCTGGCCTCAACCTTCCTAATGGATCTATACAAATCTCTCATTCTAAGGTCACTGTGCATATGAACATGATTCAAGACGTGGAGACCACCCTGAATGCCTGCAAGGATGGCAGAGGAGGAGGTGGCGGGCGACGGTGCCAGGATCATGTTCTACTGCGCAGCGATAGTCATCTGGAAACAAAGGCTGCTGGAGTAGGGCTTCGCTTTGTCTCATATCCTGTGATCCCCACATGGCCCGCTAGGGCAGCAGGCTGCCCGGCCTCCCAGGATGGCTCTCAATTAATCAATACTGTCCCCGCCTCTTATTGGCTCCAAGTCCCAGAGGAATGAGATGGGTGGGGGGTCAGCCCCCGCTACCGGGATGCCGCCTGAGTCTCGGCGTCATGGTGTAGGCACGCAGGGCTGAGGACGTGCCTGAAGAGGAGACAGGATGCCAGGGATGTGTTGTAAGACGGAAGTGGCGCGGTAGAGCCCAACATGAGGCGAACAAAGTCACCGCGCGAGGTCCACTACGGCGGTGGTAATGCTGCAGGATGTGACTCCCGCCGCTGCCACAGGACCGCCTCCTCCCTCTGCTGTCGTGTTGCGCCGAGGGCAGTGACGGCAGGCAAGCGCTGCTCCATCGCATCCCATCACTAACGCCAATGTAGAATTATGCACTTCACCCACTCGATCTCAGCTATAACTTAAACATCGAAGTAGTTAAACCACCAGGTAGTTAAAATACACATGAACACGAAATTACAAAGACTATAATACCGACTGTTTATCACCGTGGCTGTAATAAGAGACTCGCAGACATTCTTCCAGGATCGGGGAGTTCTGGATCACTACTTACACTAATTGATGTCTTCCCTACGCTCACACGGCTACATGGTCTCCTCTGCTCAAATGTATCTATCGTTTACAACTATACCTAACTAGGCATGCGTGAAACACATGCTTACCCACCATCAACCAGACAATAGCAACCCGCCTCTATGACAACCATAACAGAGAAGCATAGGCAAGGTGGTACAGATAACGCTGAAACAGAAGCCAAGAGAGCATCCAGGGGTGTGCCGGCGCCCCACCCAGGGGACTATGGGAACCTGGAGTCACGCCGAGACAAGACAATGGGGCGACGGCGTGTGCAACAGTGGACAGGAAGCGAGGTGGTCCAACATCCCTTTGGCGACAGGTGTGCTGCTGCTGCTGCTGCTGCCCCCAGGGACCACCTCATCCCAGCCTATTCCTCCCGGCCCTCCTCGGCTCCCTGATGCACACCGAGGCTATAATGATATAATGATACAACGCTGCCACGCCACGTCAGCGAGAAATAAGAGACGCTGCAGGAGAGAGAGCATCAGTGGGGACAGTAGAGATCCTTCATCACACTAACTTGACAGATACCAGAGAGAAGCAGAGTGAAATTGAGAAAGAATGGACGAGTGGTCACCCTAGCCGCGCTTCGCAGTGCCGTGTGCGTGTATGGCCGTTTGCTTCCCCTTGAGAGAAAGTAAACTAGAGAGAGGTCAAGCCCCGCGGCGCTATTACCTGACGGGAAGGAGGAGGAGGAGCGGGGGAGGGAGGAGCAGTGTTGTGATGGGGAAGTGGGCATTGTGGAGGAGGAGGAGGAGGAGGAGGAGGATCTGAGGTGGAGTAAAGGGGTGGAGTACTGCGATGAAGAGGAAGTAGAATAATGGGTAATACATGACAGGGATATGGAATGGGAACCTTTTTTTCAAGATGGGGGAAGGGGGGGAATACAGTAGAGAGGGAGAGTACTCGTATATACAAATAACAGAAAAAAATAGTAATAAATAGGAAATTAATAACGTGGAAATAGAAAATGGGAGATTGCACAGGAAGAAGATAACTAACAAAAAGTGACAGAAAATCAAATAAGCAAGGGAACAGAAATGAGATTGCGTAGAGTTTTGAGGACAAACTGAAGAGCAAAACTGATTAGAGGAAGGAGAGGAAATCAAATCAATAAAAAAAAAATAAAGAAATTTAAGATTCTGTAGAGAGAGGAGGTCAGACTGAAGGAGAAGAGACTGTAGAGGGAAAGGCAGCAGAGGAGGGACAGACAAGCGCCAAATGGTCAAGAGGATAGAGGGCAGGGAGTAGGGAGGAGCGGTGGAGTGAGGGAGGGTCAGGGAAGACTTAGTGACGAGAGGCAGGGTGACGGGACAGCAAGGACAAGGGTGAGGGAGAGTCGCCACCACCCTCACCCTTTCCTTACAGTGGTAGAGCACGTCCCTGTATCTACTCCTCCCCTCCTCCCTGCTTCCCTGCTTCCCTGCTTCCCGCCACTCCCAGCACCACCTCGCTCCACCGCCACTATTGCCCTGCCGTCCCCTTTAACCCGCATCCACCGCAGCCATACCTCCCTCCACCTATCATTACTCCTCCACTCCCATCCACTAGCCATTCTGCAGCTCTTCCACCTTATTTCTACTGCTAGTCTAGCTCCACATGAATATCTGCTTCCATATCCTTTGTCTTTACTAACTCATCTTCCACTTGTATTCTTTTTTGTGTATTTCCACCCTCCTTTCCTTCTGTTTCATATAAATATCCACTTTTTACCCTTTTTTGCGTTTATTTCCCACTGTGTTTCTTTCGACTAACATTTTCTCTCAACTTACACTCAATTTCCACCATCCCCGCACAATCATCCACCTCTCCCTTCACAGCTGCCCTTCTTCCACCTTCCTCTCACTGCCCGGCACCCCCACACCCCTCCCCACCCCCGTCCTGCCATAGCTAACCTCGCCCTGCAGCCGTTACCTCTATCCTGTCTCCAGCACCGTCACCATTACCATCCTGCAATGCCCGCCCTCATCCACCCTCACCCTCCGCCCACCATAATTTTGGCCGCAGTTTCATCCTCTCTCTTTTTTTCACGTATTGGTCTTAAGAAATAGTGACAGAGAATATTTGTTTTCAAACTTAATTCCTTTATTATTGGGGCGTAATTTTATTTTTGTTCTGCTTGTTATTTGGCGATTTTATACAGCTTGAGATACTTATGAGGTGGTTTATATAGTGAAGACTCTGGCCATTCATCTTCTGACTTCCATAAACCCATGTTAAAGTCAATAAAATCATGTAATCATAACAAAAACTAATGGTAAAAAAATACGTCCCAGTACTGAAGGAGTTAAGAACACCCTCATTTTGTCCATCATGAGACGCTAAAATGAAGACGCCCGTTCTTTAAACTCATTACCAACCACTCATCACAACACTCTCCCTTAGAAAAACTGAAGTGATAAATTGGAGGTATGAAATGCACCAGTGTCTATCCATCTCTCCGCGTAATCTTGACAGATATCATATTCCCTCGAGCTAAAACAATCGAAGTCTAATTGGACACATGTAGCGAGGGAGACACAGTAATGGTGACAGCCTGGTGACGTTGAGTGAGACTTTGTGATTTGTGAGGAGGGAAAAAGGGAGATGGTGGCGACTAGTGAGCGTGTACAGGCGTGCTTGGTGAGTAAATGAAGAGAAGAATGGTAGAGGGAGGGAAAGTATAGCAAGGTTTGTGTCTGTGTGTGTCATGGAGGGGAGAAATGTTTGTGAGTGAATGCAAAAAAGTGAAAAAAGGAGGGTGAAGTATTAACTGAGTACTGAAGGAAGGTTTGCGAGAGAGCGAGTGAAGGAAGAAGGGAAGAAAAGAGCTCGTGATGGATGTGATATAGGGAGGGAGGGTATATCATTGCTTACGTATATGGGACGAAGAAAGGCGTTTATATGTGAGGGAAAAATATACCACCAATGTTTTTTTAGTGTATGAGGGAGGGAAGAAAGGTATAGAAGATGATATGTAGTAAAGGAAGGAATGGTTTATCAGTGCTTATGAATGTGGCACTAAGATGTCTGTATGTGAAGGAAGATACATGACCTATATTTGTGAGTATGGAAGTGACAATATTGGTGCTTGAAAGTGTGCGAGTAAGACCATAGCAATGTCAGTGTTGGAGGAAGAATGGAGATGTTTGTGAGAGTCTTGAGGGAAGAAAGGAGGTGTTAGTATGTGTGGGGAGGAAGAAAATAGATGTTTATATGTGTGGGAGGATAATTACAGCAATGATGATGAATGTGGAAGTGATAGTGAGGCGTTTATGGGTAACTGGCAAGGAGAGACGAATGTGACAATGACAAAGAAGGACATTGATACATATGACTGAATCAGGAGGAATACACGAATGTTTGTGAGTGCTAAAGTAGGAAAGATGTTTGTGACAGAGTGAAGGAGAGAGGCAGGGGAGGTGTTTGTGGGAGGCAGGGAAGGAGGGAGGGAGGGAGGGAGGGCTAAGTAGGTGGTGGCGTGGCAGCGAAGGAAGGGCGGCTGCGGCACCTACTACCCCCTCCCCCCCAATCCAGGACCCCAGGTAGCGCCCGCCCGTCACAAAGACCCTACCTGCCTGCCTGCCTCCTCCCTGGCTCCGCGCCACACACACACACACACACACACACACACACACACACACACCACCTCTTACATCCTCCTCCTCCTCCTCCTCCGCCCTCTCCCACGCAGTTTGCCATCACCAACAGACACTGACTCAACACCCTGAATATCGTCTGCCTTACCCGTCTTCAAGCAGCGATGAGCGGCTAAACATTTCCTCTCGCCTTGCACTCTCCCAGGCTTCACCTCGAAACACGTGGGATGTATCATGCATTTGCCTTATTTACAAGTTGTCAGGGTCTGTTATGCATGTGAACGTTGCTTAGGAATGATGGTGTTGCTTTGGCGAGGCTGGGGAAGGCTAGGAGGGGGGGAAGCGGCTGCTAGGGGTGTTGGAGAGAGGTTGTTGAGAGGCCGGGGCGCACAACAGCAAGGCAAGGGTGAGGATGGCGGGGTGAGTGTGAGGGAGGAACGAGAAGGCTAAGTCAAGGTCTAAGTAATGATGGAAGGGGAGACGAGGATGTGGTGGTGGTGGTGGCGGGTAGGAGTAGTAGTGGTGGTGGTGGCAAAGGCGAGGGGGTGTGGTGGAGGGCAAGGACTGTGGGGCAGGAGTGTGGCGGAGGAGCCCAAGAGTGAAGGTCAGCTGGCACCCGCCCCGCCATGCCCTCCATCACCGCTACTCGCCCACCAGGTGTCTCGTCCCTCCCTCCCTCGCCCCCCTCATTTCCTTTCCACAATGCCACCCTCCTCTCTCTCCTCTCACGCTACGCCGCGCCGAGGAACACCGGGAACGCCGCCCTGGCGCTCACGGCTATGGGTTTGGGTTAATCTGGATTCGCGGCGCGGCGGCTGAGGAGTGTGGCATCACGGAGGTGTGACGGAGAGGCCCCGGGCGGCAGGCAACCCAGTGACTGTCCCCGTCACGCCTCACTGTCCCGTCGCTTCGGCCGCCAACCACGACAACAGCCCGGCCCAGGTGCAGCAAGGGAGGCTCTGACTGGCTCGCCGCCCTCTGCTCCACACGTACTGCGCGGCGACCCACTCACTGGAACCGTGTCTCCTGCCCCGGAAAATGCCGATCACATGATGCGCTGGACGCCGAGGGTTTAGAATGAGCGGCGGCTGGGAGGTTCCTGTCTCCGCCACACTACGCCTCCACTCTCCTCCCACACACACACACTACACACACAGTACACCTCACCTTACCTAACCTAACATTACATTACATTACATTGCCACATATCTCACCTGACAATACTGTCTATAAACTGACACCTTTTTTCCCCATTTCATACAATAGTTTTTAATATTGGACATTAAAACAGTACCAAGCATCCGTACCATATCAATAAACAATACCACACCTAAACTCACACTTCTTCCCTTGTTCATACTGACTCAAATAACCTACTAACACATAAAGAGTAGGAAAGAAAACACCGAGATAACTTTCTTTCCCTCTTTCATACTCTGCTTTTCTCAATGGGTTAGGTTAGTGGTGAAATCTAGCGAGGCAAGAAGGAACACAAGGATCTGCTGGTGTTTATAATCCAGTGTCATTGCTTCTAATACTTGCAGCGTCACGGATGCTGTGCGATGGTTCTGCTTGTCTTTGTGCCTTACCTGTAGTTTGCAGCCTTATAAAGAGTGTTTGTGGTGGATAAGTCTCTCTCTCTCTCTCTCTCTCTCTCTCTCTCTCTCTCTCTCTCTCTCTCTCTCTCTCTCTCTCTCTCTCTCTCTCTCTCTCTCTCTCTGTTTTTTCCTTTATTCTTTTCCTTTCTTCATTCGTACCTTCTTTTCTCTTCCTTCCTTCTTCTCTTCGTCCCCCCCCCCCTCTCTCTCTCTCTCTCTCTCTAGTGGGGCGGGGAGACAGAAAGAGATCACGTCACTCACCCAGCCACGCCTTCATAGTTACCCGTGCACAAGCGAGACTTTAGCCAGCCGCGCCCTTACCCACTCAGGCACAGGACACCACCACCACCACCACCACCACCACCACTTCGCCGGCATCACGTATCTGGGCCAAAGGGGGCTTGTCACGTGAGAGGAAAGGGGGGGTGAGGGGAAACTGGGAGGGAGGGAGAGAGGGAGAGGGAGTGATAGGGGTACATTGCATCACAGTGGCGATTTGATGCTTCCTCCTCCTCCTCTTCCTCCTCCTCCTCCTCCTCCTCCTCCTCCTCCTCCTCCTCCTCTTCCTCCCGTTCAGATCGATAATTTGCGCAGCCCAGTTTGTCAGTTTGTGTCGGTTTCCCTAACGGTTATGAAGGTTCCTGTGTTGTCGTGGTAGTAGTAGTAGTAGTAGTAGTAGTAGTAGTAGTAGTAGTAGTAGTAGTAGTAGTAGAAAAAGGAAGAGGAGGAGGGGGAGTAGTAGTAATTTCGTCTCTGTATCATTACTTTACCTAACCTTTCATTTCCATCACACACACGAACACAGACCATGCACCACCACCATCGCCGCCACCACCACCACCACCACCACCACCACCGCTACCTTCATTAATCCCAGGCCAATTAAAGCACAAGTCAACAGGTCGTAAAGCCTCCTTCATTCTCCACAAACAAGGCGCACTCCCACAAACACACCCCAGTAGCTTTTAGAGTGGACATAAGATTTTCACAAGTAGCTGCTAACATTTGCGAAGTGTGCTGGGGGTGGGGGGGGGCGGGGGCGGAGGAGGAAGAGGAGGAGGTGGAACAGAGTAAAATGACAATGAGAAAAGAAAGAAAAGAAAAAAAAATCAGGATACAACACAGTGGTAATCTCTCTCTCTCTCTCTCTCTCTCTCTCTCTCTCTCTCTCTCTCTCTCTCTCTCTCTCTCTCTCTCTCTCTAAGGCCAGAAAAATGATTAATCAGGTTCTCAAGAGTGTTCTTCCTGCTCATAATATAGAAAAGTTGTTAATTTGTTACCAGATCCATAAATACACCTCCAAAAACCTGCGTGACTTCAAATACAGCGTTCTGAATGGGATG
>CM035180.1:343201-345701 GCA_020233015.1 Callinectes sapidus
GAAGGCATGATAGCGGACAGCAGTGTATATATATTAGGATGGATGTGCGGGATATGTAGCTCAGCCCCTTGACTACTGGGACACATTTCCACCACGAGTATGAATAGACGATTTTATTGATATTAGAAAGGGTCTACAGTATACGGAGGTTAGAAGATTAATGGCCAGCGTCTGTACTATTTTAATCCCCCACTGTATAAAATCGCCAAATAATAAGCAGAATGAATATAAAAAATGCGTCCCAGTACTGAACGGGTTAAATGTATCCCCAGCACACGCCAATACATGACAGGAAGTGGATAAGTGGATGAAAATGTGGTACGTGCTTTGTGGGAGGTGTGGCGTGTGGTGGAGAATGGAGTGTGGCGTGTGGTAGTTAAAGAAATACCTAGAGCACACGCCAACACATGCCAACACACGCCAGCACACAAGCCAACACACATCAACACACACCAATACAAGCTAACACATGCCAGGACACGCCAACACACGAAACCACACGCCACCACACAAGCTAACACACGCTAACACACGCCAACACACGCCACCACACACCAACACACACGTCAACACACACACACCAGCACACGCCAGAGCAAACACACACACACACCGCTCCTCTCATGGCAGCAAAGAGAGTAATGCCAAGGGAATAGTGTCGAAGTAATATTTCCCATAATAAAAAGTAATTGAACGGATAATACACGAGGTGAAACGAAATGGGGTTAAAAATAAAGCGAGGGAAAAAAAATAAATTCTCGGATAAAGCTGTGAGAGAAAACAGATTTACACCAAGTTAAATTAAATAACTGGATTAAAGAGTGGCATGAATATAGTGTTAGGCTCCGCTCTCTCGTTTGTGAGTTAGGATGGAGAGAATACGAGAGAGAGAAAGAGAAAGAGAGAGAGAAACCGGAAGAAATAGACGGCAGGGCGGGAACAGGAAAAACGAGAGAGAGAGAAAGAGAAAGAGTAAGAGAGAGAGAGAGAAGGGAACAGTGGGGCAAAGCGGTTTAGCGGTGATAATGGAGAGAAGAAGAGAGCTTAGGCGAGCATTCGGGAGAAAATGTATCACGGCGGAGCTCCAATAACGAAGCAGTGGTTGTTAGACTGAATGGACGCCCGAGATACGCACTTCAGACGGGCATAAGAAATCCTGCCGGGGTGCACAAATAGACTGAGAGAAAGATAAAAAGATCTAGCCGAGTGCACACATAAAATCATATAAAAGAAAAGATTTGAGTGAACATGGTGACTACATATGTTGATGGAAAGATAGAAAGGAACTTGGTGGGGTGCAGGGATACATTGATAAGAACCAGGGGAAGTGGAAAGATAAATTGATAGAATAGAATATGAAATAGAATAGAAATGATTAGTTAAAAAAATTGTGACGCGAGTACGTAACTAAATGGAACAATGCAGAGCCACCGATAAATTTGAGATGGAGTAAAATTTGCACAAAAAAAAAATAATAATAAAAATAAACATACGTAAATTGACAAAAAACGTGAGATAAAATAAGAACTGAATCCACGGAGGGCAAATGTTAATCTACACGTATTAGGGTTCCGTGATCACCTGTGTGTTTATGTCCCCCTATTGCAGTCCTCATGGAACTAATAGGAGAGAAGATTATTAACCCACTCATTACTGGGACGCATTTTCATAATTACTTTGCTTACTATTTGTCGATTTTATACAGCTTCAGAAACTCATGTGGTGATTAGAATAGTACAGACTCCGGCCATTAATATTCTGACCTCCATAGGCCTTTCCTAATGTCAATAAAATCTTCTAATTACACCAAAAATGTGATAAAAATGTGTCCCAATACTCAAAGGGTTAAATAGAAGATAGGTAATGTAAATTAGAGGGATTTTAGCATGAATAATTGGTACATAGGTTGAAGAAGAGTTAATATCAAGTGTTCAAGTATGAGTGTGTGTGTATGTGTGTGTGTGTGTGTGTGTGTGTGTGTGTGTGTGTGTGTGTGTGTGTGTGTCCGCGCGCGCATTCATTTTCGCTTCTATCATTGTGCTCTTGCCTAAAAAGAAACATGGTATTGATTAATCGAGAGGTATTTTGTAAGTTGAAAAGAAAGTAGCTGAAATAATATTACGTCTCTCTCTCTCTCTCTCTCTCTCTCTCTCTCTCTCTCTCTCTCTCTCTCTCTCTCTCTCTCTCTCTCTCTCTCTCTCTCTGTTCTAGTATGAGAGTACAGCGGGAACAAGAGCGGCGGCGGTGGTGGTGGTGGTGGTGTGTGACAGCAGTGATGGGTGGAGGATGGGTGGGCGTGGTGGAGTGCGTAGCGGGCGTGGAGGAACTGACACGCCTGCACACTCTGGATGGGGTTATTACGGGTCTCCTACGGGCGCATCTCCACCTTCACCTGCCTGAGAACCACCTGCACGAGTGTCCCTCCCAGCCCACCCCGCCCCTCACCACTCACCTGGCCCGTGTCAAGAGGTGAGTGTGAGTGCTCAAGTTGTATCTTTAA
>CM035180.1:350701-372972 GCA_020233015.1 Callinectes sapidus
ATTATAACTCCAGTGGCGGCACTAAGCTTCAGAAACCTATTATGTGGGGATTAGAATAGTGAATACTGGCAGTTAATCTTCTGACCTTCACAGAGCTTTAATTCCCAATATCAAATAAATCACCTAATAGTACCCAAAACTGCAGGTAAAGATGCTTCTCAGCATTGAAGGGGTTAACGACATTTTAAAAAGACCCTCCACATTTTTACCCAGCCCTTCTCATCCCCTATAACGAAAATATCCAGACGTATCCACTGTAATGCTGAGGACAACGCTAACATGTCAATACTGTTCCCTCTCCTCTCTCCAGATGCAAGCCAAGGCGTGGACTCGAGAGCACTGAACAGGCAGAGGCAATATCTGTCCCTGTTGTTACAAGTGGCCGTGGCAGCAGTGAGTTTAGCCCTGTTGGTTTTCTTTCCTTTTCCCTTCCCTTTACGAGTAGAGATGACACGATAAAGGCTTCAACTACGTCAAGAGCCAGAAGAAAATGAAATGTTGATAGAAAGACTAACTTCTTTAACTCTACATTTAATTTTTATATATCACTTTTTCTATTCATTCCTTCGTTTTCTCTGGAGTGAGTGGTAAGATGACTGCTCTTCCACTCCACCTCATTTCCTTTATCACAGTATTACCAACACAGCGGCTGATAGACGAGTTTCTTAGGTCAGACTAATGAGGGAAGAGAGGTAAACACAGAGGACGTGAGTGCAAAGTTAGTCATGTCACTCGCCTCTCGCCTCTCGCCCAATGAATTAATTATCATTGCACTGCACTTATTGGCAGCATGATGACACACTGGCGGCTGAGGGATTCGAGGGGCAGCGTGGAATCTATCCCCACCCGCTCTCCAAGGCAAGTATAACGCAGCTGCTTCACTACTCAATGCTCAAACTGAACGGGAAGTGAACCTTACTCTGAAACACTTATGCTCCCACCTCCACTACAAGCTTTAGTTGGTTACATTTGGTTTTTAAGGGTGCTTTTTGACGGTTCTAGTGACTAACAAGGTTTCTACATTATTAAAAGCAAAAACATATTGAGAAACCGGATAATCATATATGGTAATGTATGTGATGAGAGCGTTTCAAAGTAAGGTATCAATG
Source organism: Callinectes sapidus (assembly GCA_020233015.1). Lineage (NCBI taxonomy): Eukaryota > Metazoa > Arthropoda > Malacostraca > Decapoda > Portunidae > Callinectes > Callinectes sapidus. The sequence goes on from CM035180.1 coordinate 351,811, forward strand.
CACACACACACACACACACACACACACATCAGCTGACCTTTGTTTACATATTCATAAAAATAAATATCTACGATTAATGAATTATAAAAGACATTCAACACGTTACATACTGCACAGTAAACAATAACACCCACCCACACCCACACACAGCACTAACCCAGCTGATCTCCTTCGTTTACACCACAAAAACATCTAGGGCAAGGAAACGATGACATAAGACACCTACGTTTCTCCAGGTGCTGCTAGCGTTGTCCTCTATCCCTGCAGGTGCCGCTCAAGGACCAGAAAGCCGCAGAGGAGAGTAAAAAACCACCTTTACACCGCCAGCTGCCCGCTGATGCTTCCTGGCCTTCTGACCTCCACGCGCTAGGCTATCTTTGTCGCGGCCATTCACTAAGGGTAAAAGGAAGCTATTAATGCGTGTCTCATATTTCTCTTGCTTGTATTTGAAATATGTTCATAGACTGATTTTTATTGACATTTTTCTTGGGTTCTTCTTTTGCGTTACCCCTTCAGTATTAGGACACATCTTGATATTATTCTGATTATTATTTGTCGATTTTTATCCAGCTTCAGAAACTCGTGTATGGATTAAAATAGTACAGGCTCTGGCCATTAATCTTGAACCAGCCAAGGGTAACAAAAATTACACAAGATAAAAACCCATTAAGAAGATATCAACCCATGAAGGAAATAAGGCCAAGAGGTAGAATCATACAAAAATTTTTTAAAGTATAGAAAGAGGCAGGAGGGAATTCCAGCATTTACTAGTGAAAGGGATGAAAAACTATCAACTCTTACATTATGAAGCTGGACACTGCAGAATCTATATTCTGTACAGAGTGCCAAGGAGGAAGGCCGTCTTCGTTGCCGTATGTCTTCGCGGGGCAGTGCCTGGCTCACCCTCATGCCGCTGATGGAGGAAGACCTGAGCCTTGACCCACCTATTGTGTCCTTCCACCGCCTCCTCTCCGATGCACACCTCACCACGCTCAAACACCTCGGCGCCCCTATTGTGAGTCACCTTCAGTAGTAGTAGTAGTAGTAGTAGTTATTGTTGTTAATGAAATCAATACTATAATTCTACATTTAAGCCAATCTGTACTTTCCTTTATATCAGTTTTCATATATACACATTCCACCATTAAACTGTCGACACATCTTTCTTCTTTGCTATACTCTATACGTAATAAAATTTTTGCTTAACCTCCCATCATCTTCCATCCCTTTACAGCTAACACGTTAACCCTTTATGACCTGTCTTCTTCCTCTACAGCTGATGCCGGCCGCTGTGCAGGGCGCCCAGGGGAACAAGATCTCTCGTTACCGCGCCTCCCACACTGGATGGTTAGGACGCGGGATTCACCCAATGGTTCGCTCCGTCAACCACCTCGCCGGGGCTATCACAGGTAAGGGTGACTGACTCATTGACTTACATATAAAACACGCGGTGGAAGAGAGAGAGAGAGAGAGAGAGAGAGAGAGAGAGAGAGAGAGAGAGAGAGAGAGAGAGAGAGAGATTTTTTTATGCTTTTCTTACTTTCTTAACTCCACATTTCTACCACGAGTTTGGGGTGTAATTAGCCGATTTTATTGACATTAGCAAGAATCTATGGAGGTTAAAAGATTAATAGCCAAAGTCTGTACTATTTCAATACCCACATGAGTTTCGGAAGCTGTAAAAAATCAACAAATAATAAGCAGAATAAATATGAAAACGCATCCCAGTACTGAAGGGGTTAATTAGTGACTGCATCTCTATTATATGCTTTTAACCCATTAATGCATCTAGTGAGCCAGCAATATTGCATAAAGCAAACACATTCACACTCATAATGGTAAATCCAGTAACCTTAAAAACCTCTGCGGCACAGGGCTGGCGGTGGATGAGGCAGCGCAGGAGGCGGAGATGCTGCAGATCAACCAGTACGGCGCTGGAGGGCATTACGTCTCACACATGGACTTCGTGGCACTCTACCGCAACGTTGTAAGTCTTCCCTCAGGTGATGGGTGTGTTGTTAATGACGGTGATGATGATGATGATGATGGTGAAGAAAATGATAAAGATTATTATAGTAACAATAATAATGATGATAATGATAACAATAAGGAAAATTATAATAGTAATAGTAATAATAATAATAATAATAATAATAATAATAATAATAATAATAATAATAATAATAAAACAAACTTCCTTCTATCCAATATTCTCTTACATACAAACACATTTCACAAAAATATCAGTCTAATAAAGAAAGAGATGAAAAAAAGTATCTGCACATAAACGTTTTCTTTTTACTGCTACTACTACATATAATTTAAAAAAGAAAAAAAAAAACATACAGTATACACACAATATCCATTACTGTTCACCTATATTCACTATATGCTCTCCCAACCTTTCCTGACAGTGGGAGGCAGGACACCTCAACCACACCCTCCTTCAGGAACACCCACAGGGGGACCGCATTGCCACACTCATGTTCTACGTAAGTAAACGCCTCGGGACCTCTCTCCCTCTCTCTTGGGAAGTGGATAGGATTGTTTTTGTGGGTGGGTAGGATACTGTCTCCCTCTCTCACTTCATTAAAATTTATGTGTCATCTTTCCTCAACCATCTCTTCCTCACTCTTTCTCTAAATTTGGGTGCCATCTTTCCTTGATCCTCCCCATCTCCCACCTCTCTCTCTCTCTCTGACTCTGGATGTCCTCTTTCCTCAACCCCTCTTCTCTAAATTTGAGGTGTGATGAGCCACTCACCTCCACTGAACACACTGACAGATGAATGACGTGCCAGAGGGTGGACGAACAGTTTTCCCTCGGCTGGGTGTGGGTGTGGCACCTGAGGAAGGCAGTGCCATCTTCTGGTGGAACTTGCTGCCATCAGGGAAGGGTGACGATCACATGCTACATGCTGCCTGTCCGGTTCTCTATGGCACCAAGTGGGGTAAGTAAATGCAGACAGTAAAGGTTCTCCTATGGTTCTGTAGAAGACAATAAGGTTCGCTTCTTGACCTTCCCAAATGTTTTCTCCTTTTCTTACATCCATATTACACATTAAATTATAAATCTATGTCTTTGGTTTGATGAGAAAAAGCCTTGTAAATATAAATACAGACAGTAAAGGTTCTCCCATTTATCTGTATAAGACAATGTACACTTCTTGACCTTCCCACGTTTTCTTTTCTTACTTCCATATTGCACGTTGAGTTACAAATCTGTACCCTTGGTTTGATGAGAACCTTTACTTTCTGAATTTTGAGTTATGGGTTAAATGAGTATTTTGGAATGAATGTTCTGTAATAACCTGAATGTCAGTTAGTCTGGGAGTCAGTTAGCAGCAATAAAGGGCTCAACAGTTGAATATCAAAGCTTCAGCACCTTCACTACATCAGGAACAATTGAAGCCACACTATTGACTAATTTTACATGCATGACATGCACTCAGGACCTGCAGCCTGACACCATGGGTAATGGACAAGTACTGTTTGCATTACACTCTAAGCTTATGTTATAGGACATGTTTACTAGACCTTTTATCAGGCAATTTTATGAGTTGAGAAACACTTTTCCCCATGGGTATAAAGCAACACTTTTTTTTCCAGTGAGCAATGTGTGGATCAAGTATTACCCACAGATGCACCGCAGACCGTGTGTGGCTGCCACAGTGAGGCGGTGAGAGATGCTACTTTCACTTGTTGTGCCACTCTGGTGAAGCTACCATCATGTCACATCATGTCAAAACTTGTGTTGTCCAAGAAGTACATGCGTGTGTACATACATTTTTAAAAAATCTACTTTTATTAATTTTGTATAAGTCTAAAATCATGATTTCTTTGAAATGTAAGTTTATTTTTGAATTGGGATTTATATAAAAATGATGATTCCATAAAAAAAAAAACTTTACTATCCTAATAACAATAAAAAGTGTCATTTCATCTGTAATGTAATGTAAACTTGACAGGAAACAGAGTTGAGAAATTAACAATAGAAATTTGAAAAATATTAATCATACATAAAACATTCACCAAAGTTCTCCTAAAAATATATATTAACTTAGCATAATCACTTTGTACCTCTAATAGTTTCCTCTGTAATATTTAAAAGTAATGTAAAGACCTGATGATGAGCAACACAATTCCTGGCATGGCACTGTTTCCAGGGAAGACCAAGAAACATGAATGAATAACAATGCAACATAAAAAAAATGACAAAACACAATAGGTTGTAAAATGGTAAGAGTATAAAAATATAAAACCCTAAGAACATCCTGGTTAGATAAGACGAAGTGACTTGTAGGCCCGGGTCCTGGTGGCAGGCTTAGGCTCACTGACTACTTTGGCTTTGGAGGTAGACGATGAGGCAGCTCTGGCTCCTCTGGTCCTGCCACGCACTGGTGCAGTGTCTTCCTGAGCATTAGCCTCTCCAGGACTCTGTGACAGGCTGGGGGTATTCTTTCCTCTTGTTAATGACTTGGACATCCTAATTTTCTGACCTACCTTACTTCTAGCTTTGGATGTGGTCTTTGGAGAAGGCAGCCCTATATTCTCACCATCAGGCTGGGAGGGGCCAAGTGGTGCAGTGTTGAGTGATGACAGTGGGAGGTCACTCGGCACTTTCAACACAAGATTGGATAAGGGGCTGCCCCACTCTGTCTCTAGGGAATCCAAGATATTTTTATTCTCAGCATTTTCTTTTTTTCTGACACTGCCTAATGGTTTCTTTCGCCCCGACTTGAAGAATTTGTTAGGTGTGGGAAATATTTGTTTGTGTGGCGTAGCGTATGGCTTTGTGGCAGGGTCTGTGGTGTCTTCCTCCTCATCACTGAAGATCAAATTCCTCCTGTTTACATGCCTGGGAGCATTGAGAAGCTTCTGGACTGTCTTTGTGGTGCTCCCATACTCTTTTCTACTGTTCATCTTGGGAGTTGTTACTGTTGTGGCTGGTATCTCTTCATCCTCTAGAAGTAGGACAACTGGTGGACCGGTATCTGAAAAGACAAATAAAACAAGGAATCAAAGTATTATCTATTCTTTTTATGTCTTTGGGTCATATTTCAAAAAGTTTTATTTCAATTTACACAAGTTTTTAAGGTGTTTTTATGATTCTAGAGGCAGAGTGACGAGATATCTACGTTATTTACAGAAAAAACACTCTTGAAAACCCCGCTGATCATCTCTTGTGGCTTTGAAAAGTAGACATGGTGAGAGAGCAGTGTTTCTGAATATGGACCTATAATTCAGAACCTTAGTTTAAACATCTGTCAATGCTCCACAGTACATTTTTACAGGTGGAATGGGAATCACCTCAAAACTCTCCCTTACCTTCTGGAGACTTTGTACCTTTGCTGATAACCTTCTCTAGAGCATCACCTTGTAGGGACAGAACAGCAACAAAATGCATATCTTGAATCAACAGCTGGAAAAATTTTAAACATTATGAGTCAGGAATATTTGCTTTGTAGTGGAGGCTGCAGAGTGGCAAGAGTGTACATGATAGACAGTGTGTTCATCTAATGTGTAACAGGTCTAGTGGTCAAATGCTCGACTAAACAGAGAATTTCATCTTGGCAGAACACTCAAAATAAACATGAAGATCTATGACAAACCACCAAACCTGTGTCACCATTAAAGGGTCAAGTATCCACTCATTACCTACACTTGTTATCACACTGGATTGTTACAATGTCCAAAAATAAAAATATGATGAAAAGAATAAAGAAAGTAAAAAAAAAAAGAATAAAAATCTTCAATTTTATTTACAAATTCTTAAAGATTGGCACCTCAGTAGGCCTTCATTTTAATCAGCTTTTTGGCCTTGGCGAAATTCCCTTTCATAAAAAAATAAAAACATGGAGGAAGAACAATGTCACAGGTCTGGCCTTGGCTTGCCACCACTCACCTGAGCATCTTGAGTGGCCAGGGTTTGAAGACACTCCAGGTTGACAGCAAGGGCCTTCTCCCACTTCTTCTCTAGAGCCAGACACTCTGCCTGGGCGTGGAATGTCTGGAGGTGGACCTGTGCAAGAAAGGTGAACAATACTCATCATATTAGTTCTTAAACCTTACCAACTGTAACAATAGCTACAGAAATTCTATCTTTCTATCATGATATTAGAGAATTAGTTATTATATATAAACATACATTGTTGTTTATTTTCATTAGTTCTTATTAACTATAAATTGTAACATTTCATTCAAATGACATGATCTTTTTTCTGTATCATTTAGTGTGACTTACCAGATTCAATCTTGAGTTTACAAACATGGTGGGCGACATTGCCCATTCATTGGCGTCTCTCTTGAGGAATGACGTCATATATGAGGACACTTCCTCTGCTTTGTCTGCAACATCAGAGTACATCCCCCAGGCCTGAAAGTAAATGTTCGTCATTCACACCATGAACTACTTTATAACAATCTGCTTTATACTTCTTTATTCTCTCAGTGTATTTGCATAAAAAGGACATTTTACATTTCCAAAATCAATTCTTCTAAAGCAGTTTTTAATCTATCACTAGTGGCAGTCAGTGGCACTTTGAAGTATTGGATAAAATCATTTCACTTGATGACAGAGGAAAGAGTTACAATGACACACTCCACTCACTTGGTCAAGACACTTCTGAGCAGCCTTGAAGTGTTCACTGTGAGCGTGGAGGAGCGCCAGCAAGACAGCCGTTGAGATGCGGAGTTGGTGGATGATCGGAGTGGCACACAGGACGCAGCGCATGCTGCTCACTGGACATGCTGGAAACTTGACAACAGCAACACTGTCAAACTGACCCACAGATGGAGAGGAAATGGCCACCTCCTCGGCTCCTGCCTGTAATGGGAGGCAGTGCTTCAGGAGCAGGTCTGGGGCACCACTCTCTGTGCGCATCCTCTCCCCACTGCCGCCCACCGGGTCACAGAATATCTCGGGTCCTTGCTTCTTTTTGACCTTCGATGGCTTGCTAATGGACAGTTTAGTAAATTCTGGCATGAGGTCCAGCAGTTCTTCCTGAGATGAGGGATGAGTCCTCAAGAGGGACTCCAGACTGTCTACCTTCACCCTGCAGTCCTCCAGTTGGTCACACAACACATCCACACGTGCCAGCAGCTCCAAACACTCAGCGATTCTGCAAACACGAGAACACTAATGATACACTGTCACGTGAAAGAATACAATGCCATGTTAGTAACACCAGTAAGCCTGATGAGTTAAATAGAGTAAACTGAATAATGGAAACTAAGACAAGTCACAAACCTGAGAGGAAGAATCAGCTGTTGGGAAAACTTCAGTGACTTTTCAATGTATGCCCTGGCCATCCTGGGTTGAGCCGTAGTGATGCTGAGGTGGCCCAGCCAGGACGTGGTGGTGAGCAGCAGGCTGGCCACTCGATGTCGCCAGCAGATAATGTCTGTTCAACAAGTGACAAGAGAAAAAGCAAATCAACATTTCTGTCATCCTGCCGGGCATCAATTCACAACTTTCAATGCTAAAGAGGAAAGGACTTTATTAACAAGTGCCTAGATTAAAAGCTTTAATTCAACACATAAACTGTTATCTTACAAACTTAGTGACAAAATGAAAAGAATGAGATGAATTGCCACCAGATCACCTGTGTTTGAGTCTGTGAGTGCCATCATGACTAGAGCGTTGGCTTCCCTGCAGGCCAGGAGTGCCAGGGAGACACAGGGTGCAGGGAGGGCAGGGGCAGGGGCAGGGTTCAGGAGCCAGGGAGGGAGCCAGGCATACAGAGAGGCCACCAAGTGCACCAGTGACTGCACCTCTGTGGTCTTTATGGTACGCTTGGCCAGCACTTCAGACTGCAGGGCTTCCTGGATCAGTCTGATGCCATCCTGGTACTGCAACACACACAAGTGAGGCTTACATTAGGGAATCTTCAAGGGTATTCTTTTTTCTCTTTTATGTAAGAGTAGGAAGTTGGCCAAGGGGAAAAAAAAAAAATGAAAAGCACACTGATTTGCCAGCCCCATTGAAGTTCGATAGTTAGGGGGGAAAAAAATGGAAAATTTTTTTGAAACCTCCCTTAGATAAAGTGAAGTCAAAAGAAGTTGGAAACATAGAAGCAGGCACAGAGTTACCAATATCTGCACTATTGACACTGGGAACACCACCACTCTCCATCAAAGTACCTTTCCTGTCTTGTAGTAGAGGAATGCAGTGGCAGCAGAGGCACTGAGCATGAGGCAGGCATGTGAGGTGTCCTGTGGGCCGGCCGGCTTGCTGGAGGACACGGCCTGTTCCAGCTCTGCCACGAGGCTCACGTCCACCAGCTCAGGGGCCATCAGGATCAGCTCAACAATGCCTGTAGGTTTGGTGTACAATATAACTCAATACATACATAACACTACACATTATACACTATACATTCAATATAACATTATCAAGTGATCAGAAGGAATAACCTATTGAGAAGAACTTGTAAATTAGCAAGTAGTACTATCATGTATGTCAGTTTATAAAGTGACTTTTTAGAATAATAAAGAATATCTCAAAACTGCCATTGCATTGTATCCAGTCATGCACACCAAAGTCATTTCTTAAGCAACTCCACTTTCACCACTTGAACCCTCCCCTCCATCTTTGTGTTTCATTCCACTTCTCTCCCACTGTGTGTGTGTGTGTGTGTGTGTGTGTGTGTGTGTGTGTGTGTGTGTGTGTGTGTGTGTGCGTCTAAAATTGAGGAGCAGAGGAAGTCATACCTTTAATGAGGTAATTGAGAAGAGAGTGGCGGCGGGCCAGGGCAATGAGCAGCCCCCAGGCCTGGATGGTGGGGGCGGCCAGGCCAGACAGGTGGTAGATGTAGCCCACGGAGGTCAGACTCATACATGCCACGTACGGATTTTCCAGAAGAAGATCCTGAAAAGTGTTGGAATATGTGAGTCTATTGAACTCTCTGGTCCAGATGTTCTTTTTAAGTTATTAGACATGTAATTTAGACCAAAAATGTATCTGCTGTATTATTGGTCATACCAATAACATCGACCATTTCTACTACAGATTTCACAGCTCCACAAAACTATTACACCACAAAACTTCCACTTTACCAGAGATCTGATACCTACATTTAAGAATTGGTCCAATAATCATATAAAATTATTTAAATTGGAACCTTGTCATCTTTGAAAATGCACCAACTGACTTCACCAATTCAATGAACCACACCAAACCTAGCAAAGAGTTACCAAACCACATATCTGACCTCAGAGGTGAACCTGTCCCAGATGTCCAGGGCGGCCTGCAGGGGAACCAGGGAGGCGTGCTGGGAGTGGAGGGAGAGGAGAGCTGTGGGCCGCCCCTCACACCTGTCATGTAGCCGCTCCTCCTCCCCTGGTTCTGATGCAGGGGCTGTGAAGGGGTTGGCTTTGCTCGCTTCCTTCACCTCCATCTGGAAGATATCAGAAATGGAACATACACACGGTCTAATGAAGTATACACACTAACGGTAGTAAAGACACATTACACACACACACTGCCTAATGAGCACACAAAACAATATCAGCAGTATCTCCAGTAATAAAGACATCTAACCCATGAACATACTCACATCAGCCTTGTTGTACATGACTTGTATATAGCAAAGATACTGCCAGAAATGTACCAATGCCTCAAGTTCCAAGAGCACCGGCTTGTTAGCACCACCACTCTGAAATAAACACAGCTATCAGTCAGTGGGCCCCAACACACACACACACACACACACACACAGGGCCTGGTGATGATGAAGGAAGAAACTAGACAAATGAGAGGTCACTCAAAGAAGAGTCGGTGTTTAAAGGACATTAAAAGTACAGTTTTCCACATAGAACAATGGATATTTGGAATGAATTAAAGGAAGAGGTTGTTACAGCAACCAACATACATAAATTCAAGGAAATGTTGGATATATGGAGATATGGAAACAGAACACTATGAACCCCACTCAAACCCTGTATAATACAACTAGGTAACTATACACACACACACACACACACACATCCATCCATCATGCACAAGCTGCCTCCACACAAACTGTACCTTAGCCTCCTGCAGCAGATCTTTGGCCTGCTGAGCTGTCTGAGTGGCTTCATTCTCCTCCGCCTCCATGTCAGGGTACGTCCACAGAGCTTCCGTCACCGCCAGCAGGCCCCACACACGACTCTCCAGCCCGTGCTCACTTGCTGCCACTGCCCGGCCACAACACACCTGCTCCTCCATGGTGTTGTAACTGCAGCAAGACATTTCCTCAGTGCTGACTACATTTATCTTTATATACAAAGGTTTTTTTTAAGAACATCAAGAGTAAAGATGGGTAAAGAAAAAGGAAAACGACCCACAATGCAGAAGGACATCACCTCAGTATTGACTACATTCATCTTTACATACAGATTATTATTTTTTTTCAATTACATCAAAAGTAGAGATAAAAAAAGAAAAGACCCACAGAGACTGCACACTTCCACTATTGCAGGAAATATTTACTTTTCTGACTGACATGACAGAACATTTCAAATAGTAACACAAGAAACAGATTGACTGCCATTCACCTACAAACACTGAGGAACTACTCTATGAGATTGCAGTAAACACTCACCTTTGCTTCTTGTAACACTGTATTTCCTTGAGCAGGGCTGTGTCTTGGTCAAACACTACACCATCTCCCTCTTTGTACATTGTCCTTGCCTCCTTCACCATGTCACACACTGTCAGGCCCTGAGAAACACAGTCCATGACTTACCTAACCACTAACAGATAATGCTATACAAAATCTAAACCATTAAATTCATAGATACCAAAGAGATAACAAGTACAGTTGATCTAATTAGAAGACTATATAAAGACTATACCAGATAAATTATAGATGCCAAAGAGAGATACATTAACATCATACAACTCACTTATTTCTCCAGTAAAAAAAATAATAAATGAAATAGCAAAATAAAGATACACAAATAAAAAATAGATAAAAAGGAAAGAGAAACACATACATAACCCACTTCTCTTGACAGGAGCACACCACACACTCACCTTTAATGCTTCACTGCCTCCCTTCTTGGCGTCCCTCTTGCACTTCACCCATGTGCTGACAAGGTACTCAATGGGAAGCCAGCCGGACAGGAAGCCTCGAGCCACCACCACCGCCGCCTCCCAGTGGTGGCCACCGTACCGCAGCACATCACTCCACAGCTGAACCTTCTTGCCCAGGTTCTGCCAAATGACGTTCTGTGTGCCCATGTAAAAATGTAACGTGTTAATAATGATGATGGCAACAATGATTACAAAAGAAGGAAGCAAAGCAGGAGTTACATAAAATACACTAGTTTGCATTGTACTTGTTTTTTCCCTCAACTTATTCTTAGATGTGAATTTATCTATGTGTGTCAGTAAAGATGATGACAACAATGACTACAGATCATAAAGTATTCAAAGACATATATCTCAAACTTCAAAGGAGACTATCTGTACAGCTCCATAAAAGTACCAGCTTTAATAACAGGAAAATAAATAAATAAATACCATATAAAAGAAGAGAAAGGTGCAATCCAAAAGTTCAGTTCAAGTGATGCTGTTTACTACTGATTTTATAAATGACACAGGTCAAGCTGAGAGATGACACATTACCTTCAGTTCTTGTGGAGCATAAGTGTAGTACTGATCCAACAAGTCCACCGTCAACTCCAGGAACTTCACCGCAGTGTCGTACTTCGTCTTCTTGTATGCAACGCAGCCAAAATTACCATACTGAATGCCTGCAGTGGTAGAGCTCAGGTGAAGTTCAAGAAGCTGTGTGATTGAGCATGTGTGTGTGTATGTGTGTCTGTGTATGTGTGTGTGCATTTATCTAGTTGTATTATATCGGGTTTGAGTGGGACTCATAGTGTCTTGTCTCCATATCTCCATATATTCAACATTTCCTTGAATTTATGTATGTTAGTTGTTGCAACAACCTCTTCTTTTAATCCATTCCAAATATCTGCAATTCTATGTGGAAAACTGTACTTTTTAATATCCTTTCAATACTGTGTGTGTGCGTGTGTGTGTTTCTTTGCATTTGTATGTGTGTATGAATGAAGAGTATTGGACTGTGTGATGCTTGATACTCTGATACTGTACACAGATATGTGGAGACAGCAATTCATCCTATCAAGACAGCTGGCAAAGAGATTAACAGAGGCAGGCAACACATCATTACCGAGGCTGTAGAATGCAGTTATCTTGTCTTGCTTTGCACAGAGATGACTCAAGATGAAGGGTCTTGTTGCCTGGGCCAAGGTGAGGACATGGCTGAAAAGTGTCTCTGGGTCTGAGCCTGGACTGCCATTCACCATGTCAAAAATACTCGTCAGGTGTTGGCAGAGGACGTTGCAGATCTGAAAAAAGTTGGACAGTCATTTATGAGATACACAAAAACAAACATTATGATTAAGCATACTAAGCAAGTAACAATTAATCACTCATTCTTGCATTTATCCAAGCTGCTTTCTGTATTCATTCAATAGCGAGCAAGTTGTGATCTTTTTATGTTCAAGCAATTAAATAGAGCTCACTACAAAGAAAAAATAAAGGTGTATAAATCCTAACAAAGAGAGAGCATGTGCAAAATGTTATTCCAAGAAAACAGCGTACAATTATGCTTACAACAAGGAGGTTGCTAAACTCTCTCTCTCTACATTTACATTAAGGAAGTTGCTAGATACTCTTTCTCTCTGCATTAAAATAGGGATGCACTTTATCTCAAGCTGGCAATGACGATGTATCTCACCTTTATGGCTATTTCATCAGACACTGGTATCCTGCATCTTTTCATCAGAAGCTCAACAATATATGAAGTCAGCTTCAGATTGGAACAAGGCTGAAGAAACAAATATGGTAAATTTATATAAGCAGTGGATTGCCACAATATAGTATTTCCAAAACTAAAGCACTAAATGATGAATGCTCATTGTATGAAACACTACTGTAAAAATTTTACTTCTATTCTTTAGAGATAAACAGAAGTGTGTTGAACATATAATAGATGCAGTTTGTTATCTTGCTATCAACTGAATTATGTGGAGGAGTGAAGGCAGCACAACTCACTGGCAGCATGGTGAGTGTGGTGAGCAGGCCCAGCACCAGCACAGTGTTGGGGCCTGGCAGGGCAGCCACCACCCCACACGATCCCAGCAGCTTCCTCAGTATCTCGTCCCCACACTTGCCCAGCTGCAGTCCCACGGCTATCTCAGGCAGCTTGAGGCCCGCCTTGAGGCCCATCAGCATCTTAGGGTCACAGTGGGCCTCCAGCATCTGCACCAGGTGCTTGTTATTCCTGCCAAGGCCTGAGTGCTTGCCTGTCTTCAGTGCCACCTGTGCATACTCCATCACCAGACCAACCATGGCAAGGACTGAACTGTCATCACATTCTGACTGCTGACTCACTACATGTGTCACATACTTAAACAAAGCCTGGAAGTAAAGCTCACAGGTCTCTGAACACTTCTCAGTCCTCTCGTACACAATGTGGGCCAAGACAGCGTTATCACACACTTGCTTGAGGCTGCCACCCGCAGTCAGCAAACACTGCAGTGCAAACCTCTGCATGGTGAAGGCAACCACAGGTGGTGTCATGTTGAGGCTGGCATTCCACACTGCTGAGTGCATCCTCCTTGCCATGCCCTGAACCTCCTCCTTGCTGGTGTCACACAGCTCAAGGTAAGGCTCAGTATCAACTGCCAGCTTGACTAAGTACTGGTGCAAATCCTGGAAATAAATACATACATACATACAGTTACTGCTATCTGACCAACAGAAAGGTTTGGGATATACCACTTGACTTTCTCTCTAGCAGACTAACCCTCATTTATGTTGAATACATTCTAGTTATCTTTATCCAGAAATATCCATCCAAAGAAGAGAAAATATTCTTAATACAGCTAAATGGTATACTGTCAAAACAGCCATGTGTGTTTAGGTAAGATACAACGTAGCAAAAGCTACAGAACAAAGGCTTGGAAAATTTATTTTGTGTGTGAACTGCTGCAGCAAGCATTTCTAACTTCTATGAATCTTGCAGGAGAAAAATATGATAGAATTTGAGAAAAATATGATAGAATTTGCTCTTAATGATCTTCAAAATGAAGACAAAACAGTTTGGCTGACCTTCCTCTGCACAGCCAAGAGAATGATGTAGACCATGGACTTGAAGTGGAAGAAGGGTTCAGCATTGATTTGTTTGCGGTGATGCTCACAACAGATGCTGATGATCTCCAGCATGGCATAGAACTGCTGCTCCTCAAGCTCTGGAGTCTCATACGCAAGCCTGGAGCAGGTGCGGATGAGGAGCGAACCCTCACTACCGCTTGACGAGGCTCTCACCAGCCTCTGAAATGACACCAACCCATGTTACTGACTCTTCTCATCCATATACTACATACTGCATGCATTTAAGGGTAATACTATGTGTACTACTCATTGCCAGATACATATGCTGCATTTGTTATCACTAAGAATGATTTAGAAGACTGAGAGAGGCAGTCGGCTCAAGTAGAAGAAATTGCTATCATAATAATATTGTGATAGGAATGACAAGTACGGCGGTACCTCTTGATTCGAACATCGTTTGACTTGAACACTTCCCAATCCCAACACATTTGGCGAACAAATTTTCACCTCCAATCTGAACACGGCCTCTCAATTCGAACACAAACACGCGTGGTGGTAGATGATGTTAGCACAGAAAAAATTCATTCCAAACAGCATTAAACTTCAAAAAAAATTTTAAAAGATGCTTTGCGGGTGTTTTAAGGTTGTTTTTATTTTCTTTAAGGTTGTTTTTGTTTTTTTAAGGTGCTTTTCATGTTTTTTGAACATGTTTTTGCATGTCGTACCATTAGGAGACCTGTATAGTGGGGGGTGTTAGGTTAGGTTGAAGTAGGTTAAGAGATATTTTGGGTTACTTTTTTAAGGTTGTTTTTAGGGGGTTTTAAGGGTGTTTTTAGGGTGTTTAAGATTGTTTCTTAAGGCTTTAATTTTTTTTGCTTGCTCTGAACACTGCCAAGTCGTAACACTGGGAGACCTGTAAAGGGACGTTAGGTTTCATAAGGTCAGGGGTGGTTTTTTGGGGGATATTTTCTAAGGTTGTTTCAGGTGTTTAAGGGTGTTTTTAGGGGGTTTAAGGTTCTTTCTTAAAGTTTTTCATGTTTTTTGCTCGCTGTGAACACCATCAGTTTGGACCACTGGGATACTTGTAATGGGACGTTAGATTTCGTTAGGTTAGGTTAGGTTAGGTGTGTTTTTTTGACAGTTTTAAAGGTTTTTGAAGGTGGATTTTGTGTTTTTAAAAGATGTTTTAGCATATCCTAACTGCAAAGGATGGTTAACATTAGGTTAGGTTACATTAGGTTAGGGGTGATTTTGGGGGGGGTTAATGTTTTTTTTTTTTTTTTAAGGGTTTTTCATGTTTACTCGGTCTGTTTATGTATCGAATGGGATAGGATAGGGACGGAGTGAGGGGGAGAGGGGGGAATATTATGCGATCTGTTCCCATATTTAGTGCATGAGAGGGAGGTGGGGACCCGAGGGAGGCCTGTTTAATCTTCATCGTGACTCAGGAGTTTCACATCGAAGTGAATAAGTCTTTTGCTATGCCTGTTTCATTTTATCTTTTATGCATTTCACGTCTGTGCTTACTTTATGCTCTCAAAATGTGAACAATACCTCTGAGTTTTGATGAGATGAGGGGAAAACAAGGTGCCACTCAGATGGGCCAAATCCAACTTTTTTTCCCATTACTTCTCAACAATGGCTTTTGTGTTTTTAGCTATTGCAGCGATGTTAAGGGAACAATTTCTTGCAATAGCTGGAGATTGAATGTAGTATTTTTCTATTCTAAATAAACTAGAATGGATTAAATGTTTTTACATTATTTTGAATGGTAAAAATTGCTTCCTAATTCGAATTTTCGCAATTCGAACAGCCAAAAAAGAATGAATTAAGTTTGAATCAAGAGGTACTACTGTATAAAAACGGTGTGAAAGTATCTCCCTCAGTAAATGGAGTATGTGTTTGGATGGAGCTGCTGCTGGTCATGGCTCAGTTATCATACTGTTAATGCTCAAATAATGGAGAATTTTAAAAGATCAGACAAGTTTATGGATGAGGATGATAGGTGGAATTAGGCAGCGGTGTTCACACAAGGACTGCCACAGATAGGTCTAACGGCGTCTTGCAGCCTCCCTCATTTTCTTATGTTTTTATGGCACTACAAAGCTTCCAGAGACAGCATTACTATACACACACACACACACTTCTCCAGATGCAAACAATGTATATGCAATGATTACCATCACTCAAGAGGAAGAGAGAAAGAGAAGGAAGCACTCACTCTGACAGTTTCCTGGAGGCCCACCAGTTTGCCAGCCAGGATCTTCCCCTTCACCGCAGCCACACCAGCCATCCTGACCTGAAAGAAGCACAGGATTAAATAATACCATTTCATTTTATCCATTTTGTAGTATGATGATGAAACACATGATTCTGAAGCATTTGGTATATTCCCACCATACACTTGACTTTCACTCATAGTCAAAAGAAAGGAATAAATGTCTTGGAACCTCCATCTTAAATTAAGTCAAGTCATAGGAAGTTGGAAATACAGAAGCAGGCACAGAGTTTCAGAGTAAATCTGTAGGATGCAACTTTCTGTAACAATTCTGCAATGTATTATTTAATTTTATCATCATTAAGTTCCTTTTTTATTCACACTTCTTATCTTTCCCTTATCAGGTGTGCATATCACATACACATTAACACAACACTGCCACCTTCCTCCCTCTCTTTCCCTAATGCTATCCAGTAATTAGGGCGTTGTTACTGTTATCAGCACTCACTCGGACTATTTAAGACTAATCATATCTGTACTGCTCAATGCTACCTTTCATAAAACAAATAGAAAAAGGATATTTATAAGGTCATTTTTAATTGGGATACAGGAATATTTAGTAAAAAGGAAACATAAAAACACCTCTGGTACCAAATTCTACATATTGATCGGAACTGGATAAAAGTCCAAGTAGCAAGAATAGAAGGAAGCAATTGTCACCGTTACAAATTATTTAGAAGACTGAATAAAACAGGCAGCTCAAGTAGAAATAACAGTAATAGCAATTGTGATGGTAACAAGTAAAATAATGGTATGGAATTATCTCCCTCAGTCTGTGGTGGCAATTAACAATGTACACTACTTCAAACTACTCTGATAAAGCTGTAGAATTTCCCACTTCCATTACAACCACAAAAATACCCTTAGAAACTTCATTACCTTCCAGGATATCCAATCAATAACTCAAAATCACAACAAAACATATCTAAAGATCCCATAACTTCAATTAGACACTTAAAACACCATCAGCCTGCAGAACTCTTTACCTTAGAAGCAGGTGTTATTCTTCCTCTACATACTAACGCAGATCATTATCTTCCCCCCCTAATGGACACCGACAGGCTGGACTTCCCATCACCACCACCAGCACCTGAGATACTAATGGGGGAGGATGAGGGCACAGATAACCTCTCCCATTCTCCCTCCCTCCCCCTCCCATTGTCTTTATCACCAGCACCTGCAGAACTGTGTGGATATCAAGCTGTTATCTCTCTTATCTGTTTCCTAAGCCTGATAAAAAAATGTTAATATGGCTAATGTATATATGAATTCTTACTCTTTTCTTGTGGTGTAATAATCATAAAACATTTCCTTAGTTTAGATACATGTGTAATTGTAACACTGTGTGCCTAGATGTGTAAGTAAATGCTGGTAAAATGTTAATATAATCTAAATATGAAACTTTACTCTTTTCTTCTGTTAAATGTGACAAAAGTAAAAAAAAAATATGTATAACATATGTTATAACAGCACGGATTACTGTACCTAGTTGTATTTGCATCTGTATATGACTCATGTCAATACAGATATTCTTTCAACATAACCCATTCACTGTTATCTTTTTCCCAACCCTTCACCCACTGAACAAATACTTACTATACAAATCACATATTGAATGGTGATAAATGGCCAGAGATTTCCTATATACCACCACAAAACCCAAAGTAAAGAAATCCCATTAGCTGCTCTTTTTATCTCAATCCTTCGGTATTATTTGATTTTAACACCAGTCTCAAGTTGGCTTTTCATACCCTTCCCGTCAAATTACTCAGTATGGAAAGCTCTAACAAATGGGAAGGGTATGAAGAGCTAACTTGAGCCTGGTGTTAAAGTAAAAATTTACCAACCCTTCACCAAACAAACAAATACTATACAAAACTCATATTTAATGGCGAAAAATGGCCTAAGATTTCCCATACACCACCACAAAAACCCAAAGTAAAAATTATAATCAAAATTTCAGAAATCAAAACAAAAATGAAAACTTACAAGCCTTTCCCAGCCCCTATAACCTTACACTACACCAGAATACTGCAATAGCACAGGAAACACAACAAAACCACAAAATAAAGGCACGAAACCCACTCGTCTTACTGCCCTTTCCCAGCCTCAGTTTTCTCCCTCCTCATGCATGTTATTTCTGGCTTACACTATACCACTTTAGCCTCCAATTGACTCTGTGTGATGCCAGGATGGAGTTACAGCGAGGGGGTCACAGCAGTACCTATTGGGGCGGCGGGAAGGTGAATTTCAAAGCTCCGCCGCCAACAGCTGACTTCAAAAAGTGTAACCAAAACATTAGCGATCTCGGCGCTTCGTCCTCGTCCTCCTCCTCCTCTTCCTTCTTGTAACCTCTTCTGCTTTATATTCCTTGTAGGTCCATTCCTTTTTTTTTTTTTTTTCTTTTTTTTTTTTTTATATCATTTGACTATCTGTAGAAGGAGAGCAGGAAACACAACACAGGGGACATAAATTTATCACTTATACACCGCCGCCGCCACCACCACCACCACCAGTCCAGGGTTGCCAGTTCCCGCCAACCAGTTCAAAACCGGCCAAGTATTCTGTAGAAGCCCCACAAAATTAGCCCAATGATTTGAGTTATTTATAAGTAATGCTATACGGCAAAACAAGAGACTGGGGACTTTTATACTACTTAACTGAACGTATTACATCAACCTACCTGGCTTACACCAAGGATTCTCTCTTATAATATCCTTGGCTTACACTGTCACACTGTCCTACACACATCATGATCAACGCAATCACTATACTCACCAAGGATATTATAATCTTAGAATCCTTGATACTCACACAATGTAAATCTTGTGTGAACCGTGACAACATTTGTGTGGGAGGAAATTTGTACCAATACATGTCATTTCTCTGCAACAATGCGCGGACATACAGGGTGTTGTCTGAACTCTTCTTTATTGCATCATGTTTCTGAGCTTACTTTTAACCAAGTTCTTTTGTGAAAGCACCCTTCCCACAGAAGCATTGCTGACAGGTATTGGTCGCAGTGGTAAAGCACATTTTAAAGTCTTAATAGATTCTTTCTCTCCTGAAGAATCAGTGTGGTTATGTACTTAAAATCATAAAAAAATTCTATATATGAATAAAAAAACCATTATTATTATTATTATTATTATTATTATTATTATTATTATTATTATTATTATTATTATTATTATTATTATTATTATTTATTTATTTATTTATTTATTTATTTATCTATCTATTTGTATAAGAGAAAATACCTAAAAATGTCCAACAATAGTGAGTAGTGAGGAAAATACTGTTTGTGTCCGGGTCCGGTGGGGTTGTGGTGGGGCCTGCCAACAGATCACTTTATTTAAATCTATAAACACAAAGATTGACAAACACACATGATACACATAAATTTTTATATAACATAATAATTCATACACTTGAATGTATCCACATTTTCATATCATAAACCTGCATAACTATTACAAAAACATACAAATAAAACAGAATACATCTAATTAATGAATGTAGTCAATCAATGAAGCACTTCAACCTAAAACTAAGTACACATATTTCCAGCAATTACTTCAGAAACAGCCTGAACAAACTCTTAATATATTGAACCACAAAAGCACGACCAAAAGGTTAACAAGTGTAACTATTGGGCAATCAGAGACGAGCAGAGTTGACCTCAAATGCAGGGTAAAGTAAACAAGTACCAATAATAGGAAATGACAACTAGGACACTTCCACCATTAAATCTATTTTGAATCTCGGAAGACATCTGCGGATCATTATCCCTGGACCACTGATTTATGACCTCTGTCCTCTGCTTGACCCTCTGGTAATCCTCCCTTGACCTAGGCTTTTTTGCCACCTAGACAGTTAGAATAGCACTATAACCATGACGACACCTTTGAAAACCCTCAATAACTTCCATTAGACCTAGTTAGAATATTAGTATAACCTCGAGAACATCTTTGAAAATACTCAACAACTTCCATTAGACTAAGTTAAAATGCCAATAACCACAACAATATCTCTGAAAACTCCCAATAACTTCCATTAGACCAAGATAAAAAGCCATTAACCACAACGTCATTAGAACATAAGAACATAAGAAAATGGAGACTATAGAAGGCCAGTATGACCTATACGAGGCAGCCCCTTTAATCAATAATACTTATCCAACCCACCTATCATCTCTATCCATATTCTCATCATTGAAACTCCATAACTTCCATTAGACCAAGTTGAAATGCGATCATAGACACGAAACATCCTTGAAACCCTCCAATATCTTTCCCTTTGGAAACTCTCCAGTAACAATGTCACTAAAACCAGTTAAGAACAGCTGGGGTATGTTAAGACTGCACGCAAGACAGCATTAGCTATCTACTGCACGTTGACTACCTGCCGATACATGGTTATGCTGGCACATGACATACATACTGTAGCCAGATCATTACTTTAGTTCATTGTCACCTGCTTTAGTTCACCCTCTATCTCCACCTCATTTTGTACTAAAGAAACGAGAAAAGGACATGGGTAGAAACTGCGATGAAGAAAGCAAATAAAAAGAGGTTGTATCTATTCAGAGAGAGAGAGAGAGAGAGAGAGAGAGAGAGTCCTTTACAGTGAGGACGAGATGGAATAACAAAGAAATGAGGCATGATACAGCAAACAGATATATATATATATATATATATATATATATATATATATATATATATATATATATATATAGATATAGATATAGATAT
>CM035180.1:381704-407305 GCA_020233015.1 Callinectes sapidus
GACAAAACAATGGACAAAAAATAATAACACACTTGAAAAAAAATGGAAATAACAACGATAAATCAAACAAACAAACAGAAAACACTGAGAAACGAGACAAAGAGGAAAAAATGTAAATGAAAAACAAAATATAAAAAAGAAAAATTAGAGGAAATTCAAGTTAAAAAAAATCAAACTTAACTAAAGCAATTTTCATTTCCAGGACACACATAGTAAGTAAAACAAAAAGGAAGGAAACACAAAGACACACTTGAAACACACCTCGCTATGCCTCTGCCCAGCGCGATGGTGGTAGCGGTGGTGGTGGTGGTGGCGGTGGTGGTGATGGTGGTGGTGGATAGCGTGGCAGCCTGGGATATTGAAGGCAAAGAGGGAGTCAATAGCACCATCCAGGCACCTCTGTATGGCCAGCAACCCCGCGCTGCAAGGATTCTGTCAGGTATAGTGTGGTAATGTGGAGGTTTAAGCTGTAGTCAAATATAAGCTTAATTTTTCTCGCCAATATTTTCAAAAGGCAATTTTTTTCTCGCCACATCTCTCTCTCTCTCTCTCTCTCTCTCTCTCTCTCTCTCTCTCTCTCTCTCATGGTAATTCCTCCACAGGGCCTGCCACGGAGGAGATGCGGAGCCCCTTCCAGCTTTCCACCAGCCTGGGAGTGATCGCCGGTGTGCAGGAACTGACTGAATTGCCCCACCGCCCCTTCTTCGCCTTCAGGTAAGTGTTCGAAGTGCAAATGCCACAGAAACAGGATTACTTTGTATTTTGAGCTGATTTTACCAACACCGCACGTTCAAAAGGCTATATTGTTGAAGAGACACGGGTTTTAATTTTTTTGAGGTTCTAGTGACAGATTAACGTTTCTATATTATAAATACTACCAACAGTCTTGAGAACCCGACTAATCATCTCTGTGGCCTTGGAAAATAGTCATGCTGAGAGAGTAAAGCGTTTTTAAGGATTTTTTTCTATGGTTCTAGTGACATGAACAAGATTTCTACATTATTAACAGTAGTAACATTCTTGAGAACCCGGTTATAACTACGTGACCTTGGAAAATAGTCGAGCGTAAAGTATTTTTCAAGGATATGATGAGAGAACGAAGCTTTTCTAAATACCTTTTTTTAGGCAAACGGGGGGAAGCTGACGAAGAACAAAACATAAACAATGCAAATAAAAAGCCCACTAATTTGCCAGCCCCCTTAAAGACCAACCTAAAGACCCACCTTGCTTCTCTCAGGGGCATTCCGTTCGCTGAGCCCCCTGTGGGTAGGCTGCGGTGGGAAGCGCCGAAGGACCTCAGTGGGCGGTGGACAGGGGGGTATCTGGACGCCACCCAGTACCGCCCCTTCTGTCCCCAGTACGACCCCAACACCCGACAAGTACTGGGGGAAGAGGATTGCCTTTACCTCAATATATACACACCCATCCTGCCCTGTGAGTCCCGTCCTCTCTTGGTTAGTTCCTGCAATAGTGTTTATGTTAGTCCTGTAGGATTTTAATAGGAAAGATGGTGCATTTTTTAACCCCTTCAGCACTGGGACATATTCATGTAATAACGACATGTAATAAGCAGAATAAGTCTCAGTACTGCAGGAGATTAATAGGAAAGATATGGTGTTTGTTTCCATGTTGGCAAGAATAAATTAGATAAAATGACATAGCAAATAAGTAAAATGATAGTATGAATTGAAAAAAATTGTAAAAGATGTATGGCAGTTATTTTGTTTGAAAATATGTAATTAGAGAAACAAACAAACAAACAAAAGAAAAAAAAATAGCCCGAAACAAAACCAACCAACCAACCAACAAACAAATAAACAAAAAAAGATAAAAAAAACACAAGTAGAGATAAAAAAACAACTAAAAATAAGAAGAGAAAGAAAAAATCAATACCACAAAAGAACCATCATCCTAGCTCTCTCTCTCTCAGCTCGAACCCCAGCCAAACTCCCCGTGTTAGTATTCCTCCACGGGGGCAGCTACCTGATGGGCGCCGCCTCGTCTCTGGGCCCCCATAAGTTGCTCAGGGAGGACGTTGTGCTGGTGACGGTTAATTACAGGCTGGGGGCTCTGGGTGAGTCAGTTATTTGTAGCTTGAGTGAAGTTGCGCGTTTTTGTTAATATTGTTTAGTAGTGTGTTGCTTCGTGTTGCTTTTTGTTCGATGTGTCTCGCTGTCTCGTCTCGTTGTTTCGTTCTCTCTCTCTCTCTCTCTCTCTCTCTCTCTCTCTCTCTCTCTCTCTCTCTCTGCACTTGTAATACACTATTCCAGATCGGCAATCTCACACGGGGCAGCCCAAACACGACCCCCACCCCTCCACAACCACACATCATTCACACTTTTCATGATAACAATAATAACACTGCTACAATACCACCACCAACACCAATAACAACAACAACAACGGCTGCTACTAAAATCCCTCACACACTTTCATTCCTCCTGCTACTTTACTTTACCTGAAAATGCCATGAAAAGTCGTATCCAAAACTTTCCACACCATCAGGGTTCCTCAGCACGCGGGATGCTACACTGCCAGGGAACTACGGAGCGCTGGATCAGGTGGCTGCGCTGCGCTGGGTCAGGATAAACATTGATCAGTTCGGAGGGGATCCAACGCGTGTTACTTTGGGCGGGTTCTCCTCCGGCGCCGCCCTCGTGCACCTTCACCTGCTCTCCCCGCTGTCCAAGGGTGGGTAACTGTAATGAGTGTTAGTAATAGTTCTTTTTATTTCGTTGTTTCTGTATGGTTCTTCTTCTTCTTCGTCTTCGTTTTCTTCTTTTTTGTTTCTCTAGAGTTAAGTTTCCTCTATCTGTTTGTTTCTGTATGCTGTTTATTGTTCTGTGACTCATATCTACTAATGTCTTTCTTCTCTGCCCACCTCGTTATCCAAGGGTGGGTGATGGGTGGTGTCTGGCGGGTGGGAGGCTGGGATAGGATGGGAGGAAGAGGAAGTTGGAGAATTTTCGAAAAGAGTGATGGTAATGGTAATAGTAATAATGATGATGGTAATAATGAAGATTACTACTACTACTACTACCACAGACCTCTTCTCAAGCGCAATAATGATGAGTGGGGCCGCCAACTGCCTGTGGTCCGTGGCGCGCTACCCCGAGACGGCGGCGAACCAGCTGGCGAGTGACTTGTCCTGTTCCTCCGCCTCCGTGTATGCGATGCGCGAATGCCTGAAGGACAAGACTGCGCAGGAGATTGTCACTGCGCAGGCTGAGAGACACGTGAGGGATGATTCCATTATAAAGGATATAATATGGTTGCTCTTTTTTTCATTTCGTTGTTTCTGTATAGTTCTTCTTCCATAGTTTTTCTTAAATCAAGAGTTCACACCATCCTATCACCGTTCACGAGTCTTCTCTATTCATTTGAATCCTTTTTCCCGCCTTGATTTACTTATGAATTACCTCCCTAAGACAAACACAGGAATAAGAGACTTAAAAACTCCATGACTCGGCAATAACAACAGTGCGTCTAGTCCATTCACCTCTACAATCACATCAATATTACTTACACCACGCCTTCTTCAGCGATACGTGTACTGGCCCATGTTGTATCGCCCCGTGGTGGACGCTGGACTGCGAGATGAGCCCTTCCTGCCGGAGCCTGTTGAGAGCCTGGCGGCCCGACCCCCGCTGCGCCCCGCCGTCCCGCTCCTGCTGGGGGGAGTGCCGAAGGAGGGTTTGCTGTATGCCCTTAGTAAGTTTCCACTGTTGTTTTTAAGGTCTTTGAGATGACTAGCCGAGTTATCAAGCGTGTTTTTCTTGTTGTTAGTGTAGATAGATATGTTTATTCGTCAGTTGAAACGTGAAAATACTCATATGTTTGTGTTCTTCAAGTGGATTCTTGTGGAGGCGAGATGTATCCTCTCTGTGATAAGCAGTGTAATTTTTCTCTTTAACTGCCACGTGAGCGATGTGCCCTGCAGATTCACGTCTTTTCTTCTTTCCTTATCCAGCTGCTATCGTGTATTCTGAGGGTGGCACGAACCCAGAGGAGCTGTATGAAGCAGCAGCCTTGTATACTGTGGAGTCTCTTTGGCCTAACACTACCACCGCAGCAGCAGTGGCCGAAATCGTTGCTTCTTACTATTACTCCAGCCACGCCAAACACGACCTCAACACTCTGGCAGAAGAAATGACGGAGGTACGTTAAAAAAAAAGGAAAGAAAAAGAAAAATAGTGAAGGCTGTGTCATATAGATCTCCAGTGTTTAATGTAACTTTGATTTATGAGTATAGGCTGAAGTTGCAATGTTATCTAAGTAAAGACTGTAATCATTGCATTCTGATACGTGGAATGCTTTTATTTAATATATATGTCGTAAATCTTTGTGGTCAGTAGATTAATGGAATAGATAAGATATTAGACTCTACAAGGTTTTTGTAAACTGTATGAGAGCAATACTAGGATAATGATGTCTAAAAGTGCATCTAATTGCCCCCCCCCCTCTCCCTCTCTCATAATTGTCTTAACTGCATGATAATTAACACACATACACGCTCCTCCCCCTCTTCCCCTCTCCAGGCCTTCACTGACTCACTGTTCACGTCATGCATTTGGGAAGCTGCTGGCCTGTATGCCGCCTCTGCCAGAACTCCTGTCTACACGTGAGTACCGCTGTCTGCTGCTAGCCTATCCATTGACACTTGGCGTCTCATCAGATGGTAACAGTGAGGTCTTATGGCGCAAGTACTCTGACTAACTCTTTAGAACCCTTACAACTTTAAGAGGACTGGCAAATTAGTGGGCTGTTTTATTTTCATTTTTTCCCCTTGGTCAGTTTCCCCCACTTACATAAAAAAGGATCAGGTTTTATCTCAAACAGTGTGTAGGAGTGGTTGTAATGAGATGTGTCCCATGATAACTGATAAAATGGTTATAATGTCCCATCATAGCTTTGATTGACACAATATAAATAAATCAATGGAATAAAAACTAATAAGAAATATAGATGAAAGGAAAATTATAATATAGAAAAAATAAAGATAAGGTGTTTGTATAATTGAGTAAAATAGTATTAATATGATCACCAGTAATAGATTATAACAGCATGCCCAGGTCAGACAACCCAAAAAAGTGTGTGTGTGTGTGTAGTGACCCAGATACATGTTTCCTCCTGCAGATATCTGATGGAGCACCATGACCCTGCCTCGCCCTCCTACACCGCACCTCTCTTCAGGCCAGCGGAGGGTGCAGGAGTGGCTGGCTTGGGGCGGTCTGACCTGCTCTCTGGTGCCTCACATGGGGATGACCTTGCTCTGCTCTTCACACTGCCCTATCGCCTCGGCACGCCAGGCCCCAGAGACCACCAGATGTCCCTGCTGCTCACCAACATGTGGGCAGCCTTCATGCACACCGGGTGAGTCCTCAGCCTCTCCGGGACAAACTGGTGGGGATGAAGCACCACCCTTGAGTGTCAGGTGTAATGTGTTAAAGCAATGAGTGGTCTATTAATGTGTTAGTAGCGGTACATCATGTATCTATTAACTAAATGTATTCAAACATGATTCTCATTACAACAATTCTTTATTTCCCTGCACACTTCACTCCACACCAGTATATCTGACAAGAGCACCTTTGTAGATCTCCACAGGAAGGGGAAGCCAGCCAACTACCACCCTGGGAGCCTCTGAGGCCTGGCGAGCCGGTCCTGTACTACACCATATCCTTCAGCCCCACCATGTCCTTCAAGCCCTTCAAGAACAAGGTGATAACACACTGGCTGCACTGTGACAATACACTGTTTATTCTTAACAATGATATCTACAGGATACACACTACAGCTGTCACTGCTACAGACTCAAGTACAACCTTCAATTCTGATTTCAGGAGCAGAATCTATGGCACCAGACTCTCTATCGCGTGGACTCCACGTCCGAAGCGTCATACGCATTCTCTGTGGCCA
Source organism: Callinectes sapidus (assembly GCA_020233015.1). Lineage (NCBI taxonomy): Eukaryota > Metazoa > Arthropoda > Malacostraca > Decapoda > Portunidae > Callinectes > Callinectes sapidus. The sequence continues at coordinate 387,624 of CM035180.1, forward strand.
CGTGGACACTGCTGGCCCTAGTGCTGTTATTGGCGGTGGCGATGGTGGTGGTGTGTGTCAGTGTGTGTATGTTGCGCCGCAAGGACAAATACCCCGGTGGCTCCCTCACTCTCAGGCACAGAATCTCTCGCAACCCGTCCATCACTGGCTCCTTCAACACCTAGCCACTGGCAGCCACTCACAGGTATGGTGGTCCATGGCTCACCACAATAATATCATTTGAACTGCCTAGTCTAAATAAACCATAGTTGAGCATTATACATTAATAAAATTGTCCAAGAGTTGAGAATTATATTAAGAATATCATGGTTCACGTAATGAAAGGAAGATCCTATGGGAAGGCTGTTAATGAAGTGTGTTTGTTGTGTGTCATTGTGATGCAGCGTGGTGGCTGGATACCAGGCAGTGTTGCAGCAATGTCCTACATGGTGACACAACTAGTAACTTAATGGATTTGTATGTACAGTATATTTTCTTTAATTTAAGGTGAGTTTCTCAAAGATAAGTTGAAATTACCGAGTTAAAAGATTATTATATTTGTATTCTTTAATTTCTGGTAATGTACAGATTTTGGCATTACTAGTTTTCATAGAGTGCCAAATAAATATAACTATGTACACTGATTTGTACACCACACAATAATTCTTTATAGGTTTTTTTATGTAAAATAAATTCCTCTTACACACAGATTATCAAAAAAACAGACAATTAATTTAGCTTTCATGCAAATTTTAAAAAAGAAAAGAAGTTTGAGTGTTCTCCTGGTGGTTTTATTGGGAGTAAGTTTGGCTCCAGGCAAGGTGGCAGTGGTGGACAGAGAGTCATGATGCAAGTACTCCACTCCCCGTAACATTTCACACAAGACAATGAATAATTGAAGTGGTTTATGATCAACACTATTCCACTGAGGAGGATATTTACAGCCTGTTTTTCAATATTGACTAAACAATAAAAAAAAAGTTAATTGGGAGTGTTGGCTACTACTGGGGAGGCTTGTAGGCAATCTTCCTGCTCTTCAGTACGGCCCACTTGTGTCTCTTGATGTAGTACGTTATACTGAACAGCATGGAGAACATCATTAGTGCCTTCAGGGCCATCCTCTTGCGGTCGTCGTGCTCAGGCTCAGAGGCCCACTTCAAGAACACTGACACGTCCTTGGCCATCTGGGAGGCAGTGGCTGGCGTGCCATCGCTGTACTCCATCACCTGAAAAGGACCGTACCACACTGTCACTATCACCACCACCACTGTCACCCATACCCACAATGTTGTAATTCTGTCACTATCCTCACCACCACTGTCATCAATGCCCACTATATTGTAATTCTGTCCCTGTCACCACCACCAGTCGCCCAACAGAAATGTTCACACCCCCTGAGGGATAAACAAGGTGGGACATGAATTATATAGAAAGTACGTAAGTGTTTGTGTAAAGGCTCCGAGTGACAACCCACCTCATTGTAGAGTGCCTGAGCCATGCCAATAGCGCCTCCCACAAAGTAAGGGTTGTAGTAGAGGCCTTCCCTGACGCTGACGCCCGCCGGTGGGTCACAGTAGCCGGTCAGCAGTGAGAAGATGTAGTTCTGTAATAGTAGTGATTGTTATTATGGGCTCACTCACTCACCACCACCACCACCACCACATGCTGCTGATCAGTAAATTAGAGGTTAACCCAACATGGAATAAATTCAACCTGACTTCTTCAGTTAACAATGGGTACCTAACTACAAATAAGTAGAATTCCTTGATGCACACACACACACACACACACACACAGTGACTTGTGTACATGTTCATAACTTGGATGTTTGTTCGAAAGGAAGAGAATGTATTAGGAAAATTAAGTTCTGAATACCACTAACAGTTTCAGGTAATTATTTGATCAGCATAACCTATCAAAACCACTAACAGTTTCAGGTAATTATTTGATCAACATAAACACACACATAGAGGAATCCTGAGCCACTGTCAATACATCCCACACATCCTGGCACCCGGCACTCACCTCCCCTCCATGGCGGGCTGAGGTAATGTAGGAGAGATCCGGGGGCAGAGCACCGTTATTGGCGGAGCGGGCAGCCTCGTCATTGGCGTAGGGGTTGGGGAAGTAGTCAGACAGCTTGCCGGGCCTCTTGAACATCATACCCTCGTCATCCGGGCCGTCGTCAATCTGCAGGTGGTGGGTAGTGATGAGTCTTGAAGGTGTGAACATTGGGAACATATAAGGGATGAGTAAGAGAGTAAGGGGTGTTTCATGAAGCTATCAGGTGATGGGTAGAGATGAGTCTTGAAGGTATGAACATTGAGAACATAGTAAGGGATGGGTAAGAGAGTAAGGGGTGTTTCATGAAGCTATCAGGTGTACACAAGGCAGTGGTTGTATGACGCACAGGTATCTATTTACACCCTTCATCACCATCCATGAATGAGTGGTCTGATTATTCTAAACTTCCCAATGACTCACTACTGACAATCTCATTACTGATTCACTCCATTCATTCACCACTGAAGGTACATCCATCCTTACGTAACTTTTGGTCAAGACTCACACCCACAACACCCTGACCTGTCCTCACCCTCCCTTTCTATCCACTAATGCTACTGCTCACCTGCACACCCATGGCCTCCTCCTTGGCCTCTGCTTCAGTATGGGACACACCCACCAGGTTACGGAAGGCGATGTACTTCATGGAATGGCAGGCGGCACACACATTCTTGTACACCTGCCAAGGAACACCACAACAATTAATGATTGTCACATCATCCTCAATCACTCCATGCACATAAATAGATTTTTTTTATGTAAGAGAAGGAAGCTGGCCGAGGACAATAAAAGTAATGAAAATAAAGACAACTCAGCAACAAAGAAAACAGCAAAAAAAAGGTATGGGGAAAAACAACAACACAGAGGACATAGTAAATCAGAGACAGCTAACCTGCTTCTGTTAGCCCATGACAAGAAAGAAACTGAGACAAAATAAAGACCAACAGAGCCGTAGAAAAAAAAAAGACCTCACAACCAGACTAAAAACGAACAGTAACCCAACAAAATGATACTCCCCCCCCAATACAACGCAATGCAGGGTCACCTCATAGCCACGGCGGATGGAGGCGTGGTCCAGGGACGAGAAGATTCCGTCATGTGACCAGGGGAACTTGACAGTGTGGAGCTCCAAATCAGACGCCTTCACTGACTGGTTGAGAGCATAGGCCAGTCCAGCTGCACCACCGCCAACCACACCCATCGCGGCCAACACCTGTGGAGCCATGGGGGTTGCGATGAGAGAGAGAGAGAGAGAGAGAGAGAGAGAGAGAGAGAGAAACTGCAGAGAAAGAGGAGAAAAAGAGAGAAAATGACCACTATATCTGCAAACAGTGTAGCCAAGTACTGGTCACCAACACCCCTGGCTGGGATACTTACGGCCTTCCTAGCAGTGGCCATGTCCCTTAGGGTGGAGAACTTGGCACTCTGCTGTGGAAGACAAAATTTGCAAGGTTAAACAAATCTAAAAATGGTTAAAATTCATGAAGCTAAACTGGTCGGATATCTAAACAATATAGAGTGGATATAGATATTCTAAAATTGATGGAATCTGTGAGGTTATACAAGTTGAATATCTAGAAAAATAGAGCCGAGATGAATATTTTAAAATCAGTGGAATTTTTGAGGTTAAACAAGTCAGTTATCTAAACAAGATAGAAATGGGTGTTTTAAAACAGGTGGAATTTTTTAAGCTGAATGATAATGTTGGATATTTTAAGTAATGTCAAAGTAATAACAATTATAGCACACATAATTAATCTTTCACACAAACTTCCTGTGATAAAATACTAACTCCTTCAGTACTAGGGTGCATTTTTATACTTATTCTGTTTATTATTGAGTGATTCTATACAGCTTCAGAAATGCATGTGGGTATTAAAATAGTACACTCTGGGCATTAATATCACCCTTATAGACCCTTCCTAATGTCAATAAAAATCACCTAATCATATCCAAAACTTATGATAAATGTGCCCCATTACTTAAACCAATAATTACCTCCAAAATCACTAAATTTTCACGCACCTTAGAAAAAATAACTAAACCTTACGAAAGTCCCACCAATACCATTACCAAACTGACCTTTCTTGACCTCTTAGAAAAAAATGCCTTCTAACACACTCTACACCCTACATGACCCTTACCCTGACCACCACCACCACTACCCTGACCCTGCCTGCACCAGATCGACCTTCCCTGACCTAACCCAACCCTCCCTCACACCCCATGCTCACCCAATAGCTGTCAATTACCACCTCTACCAGTCACCAGTTAGTCTCACCAGGGGGGGAAAGTGACCAGCTGGGGACACACTACTGGTGGCTGGGACAAGTACTGGGATGTATACTGGGACAAGCTAGCCATTGGTCATTAAATAAACGTAACCGGTGAAACTGGGGCACCACCTTTTAGTAAACAAATGAAAACAATGCCTTATAACTACAAAACAGCTGGGGATTGTGGGAATGTGAATGCACCAGGGATTAGCCACATGCATCTTCCTTTCATAGCGCTTAGTATTAAATCCTTACATGTGTTAGAATAGAAGTGCCAGCTGATTTCCCGAGCACGGTGCGCACCCCCCTGCAGGCCACCGCCGCCATCTTACCAATGATGCAAGTGCCGGGCCAAAATAAGTGATATGGCCCCTTGTATAACTCATTGTATAACCCCTCAATCCCTCCTTCATTGCAGTACTAGGATAAATTCAACCCATTTCCTACATCTAGATATCGGGAAAATGGCCAGTGAGTTTGTATAAATGGCGCAGGCTTCAAATAATGGCTTTTGTTGTTAGGGTACTTTTGGTTTCAAGTACACTCGCCATCTCCTGTGAAGGGAACTGATCAGCTGTTCTATGGAATTTGCTATGGATTGAGTTAGAATGATGTTTTATGGGTGCATTTGTGTGTCTTTAATAAGTTTGGTATTTTTCTATCCTATTTAGCCAAGTGGGGGAGGTATATCAGGTCCATAACTCAGGGCGTCATAAGAAGCATATCACTGTGGGTTCTATGGATAATTAACTGCAGGGATTGATCTGCATGTGTTTTTTACTTGTATTATCGTCCATTTCGAGTCAAAATGAAACAAAAATGCTTTCCCTCTTCATAAATGTCGGTCATTGAGGCAGTTAGGAATATTGGAACTCCCCGCCTTGTACAAAATCCACCAGGACTTAACAAACCACGCATATAACCCTTCCCGTACACCAAAATACCCTTAACAAATCCAAAAAACAAGATTGCGGCCTAAAAAACAACACGTGAAGCGCCGGGAAAGTTAAATAGAAGCTTTCTGAAGGAGTTTGGAGTTTTGACCTGTGACGTCAAGAGTCTTCCTCGGGGACAATGGCTGGAGCGTCTGGCAAAGCGTAGCGATTATCAGGAGCCATCGGTGTAGTGAGGCATCGTCCAGTGATCCGCCAACATGAGTGGTCCAATACCCTTCCTGGGGAGCAAAATCAGCTTAATATCCAAGTCGGAAATACGATATGAGGGGATATTATACACCATCGACGCCCAGGAGTCCATTATTGCTCTGGCCAAGGGTGAGTTAGTTTGTTGACACCCTAATGTACCCTGAGAGGCACGCCGGGGTCCTCCTGCCATGTGTGGGACCCTAAAGCACCCCCTGCTGACCCCTGGGGGAGGCTGGGGGCCGGGGGGTGTTCCAGGGGGCTGGTCACATACTCCGGCGTACATTAATTTTTTAGTGTAACGGGATTGTTTTTCTTTTTTTTGTTTGTTGCCGGGTTGCTACTGGCGTGTGTGCCCCCTGCCGGCCCCTGGGGGAGGCTAAGGGTGCGTGGGAGTCACCTATGGGGCGGGTGAATACGTAAATGCGTGAATGAATGGCTGTAAATGCGTAAATGAAGATTGTCGCTAGGGAAGGAATGGAAGGCGGAAGGAATGCTGCGTTTAAAATTCATTCTCTTATTATTATTTATTTATTTATTTTCTATCATGAATTATTAACAATGGAATGAGGTGGAATGATGGAAGTGGCTTGTTTCAGTGTAGCGTCACCACTAACCACCCCCTCTTTGTGCCTAATTACCTACTCAAACCCATATATTTTAACTTATTTCCTATTTAACACTACTATTTCTCCCTTTCATTACCTGTGATAGTAGAATTTAACGCCGCAATAGTTAATAGCGGCTTCTCCGTCATTTTTTGGTTAACTATCAACTTTCTAATGGCTTGTGACCGGTGATTCGTAATTAACGGCATTGTTACATCGTTAAGTGCTTTCTTTCCATCGTTATTTTGCTTCAGTATCTCTCAAGTGCAGTAATTAGCGTGGATGCGTGGGGTGTCTTAACTATCGAATTGGTCTTTGGCTTGTCACTTCCTGGTTTGGTTTAATTGTAGTTTTCTTTCCCTTCTATAACGGTCTAGTACAGTTATTTGCGTGGGAATGAGGGTAATTGTGGTTAATGTTTGTTACAGATGTTTTATTTTCTTAATATGCTTCCTTATTTTTGTGGGGTTTGTTGTAATTCTTGTCTTTTTCTTCTATAACGGTCTAATACAGTTATTTGCTTGGGAATGAGGGTAATGGTAGTTAATATTCAGTGCTACAGGTGTTTATCTCCTTATTTGCTTTTTGTTTTGTTAATGGATATCTTTTGTGTTTTTTTGTTTTGTTTTAGTATTTTAGTATTTGTTGACTTTAATGGTAGTTTGATAGGGAGAGGGGGGTATGATTGCTACCTTGTATGTCTGTCATCTTTGTAAATATCTTTTCTCTCACTTTCTTGTTTTCTCTTCCTTTTTCTCTTTTTTCTTTCTCTTTTTCTCAGTTTCTCTTCCTCTCTTCCTCTTTTATCTTTACTCTTCCTCTCTCTTTTTTAGCCATCTTTCTTCCTCTTCCTTTTTTTTCTTCCTCTTTCTCTTCATCTTTTCTATTCTTTCTCTTTTCTCTATTCTGTTTATTTACTTTTACAATCATCTTATCTTTATTATTGATGGTGATATTTCATTGTACTACTATTGTCATTGTTATTGTAAACATTATCATCATTGCTCCTTCTTGTTTGTTTAATGTGATTCAACTTTAATCTAAGCACCATCATTACTGTCAGTGGGATGAGTATAGAGTATATTGGAATACTTTTAATTGCAAAGGGAGTTCTGAAGGAAAGTGTACATTTATTTAGCAGTGTCTTTATTATTAACTTGTTAGACTTATCCAAACCTCACCAGGGCCCTGTGAACACTTTATAATCTATTAACACTGTCTGGATTTGCTACAGTGAGGACATCAATAGATAACTTTGTCAATTTGTAACACAGCATTATTTACAAGGTGAGGTTCATTTTGACTGGGGGTCCTTGTTGAAAATTATGAAAAAGAAGAGAAAATGGAAATTATACAGGGTTATATAGAGCAATTAAAAGGCATATTATCATTAATTTTTATCACCATTAACATTATCATTAACACTATCACCATTAACACTATCACAACCAACACTATCACCACCAACACTACCACCACCAACACTATCACCATGAACATCACCATTAATGATGTGTTCAGTAGGAGTAAGACAAATGAGTGTAAAGATGGTAAGGAAAAACCATTATTAACATTATCCTAAACATTATCACTATTACATCTAGTCAAAAGAATTTACCCTAACTATTTTACCCTGACAAAATTTTGGCTCTCCGTTAAAGAAATGTGTATGGAAAAGTAATGTATGTAATCTAGCAAAGAAATAAAACCATAGGTAGTGTTAGCATACCTTCACTACCCTTCCTAGCTAGTCTTTGCAAGCTGTGCCTTACCCATAGAGAAGCCTGGCAGTGTTGGGTTAGGTTAGGTTAGCTACAGTTATATTGGTTTTAGATTCAATTTTTAGTCTTGCTATAGTAATAAATCTCCTTCAGTACAGGGATGTATTTTTACCATGAATTTTGGGATGTGATAAGACAATTTTGACATTAGGAAGGGCCTGTGGAGGTCAGAAGATTAATGGCCAGAGTCTGTACCATTTTAATCCTCACATGAGTTTCTGAAGCTGTATAAAATCGACAAAGAATCAGAATGAATATGAAAATGTATCCCAGTACTGAAGGGGTTACCATTTGAGTCTTGCACTATAGTTTTGTCATTTTCTGTGGGTTTGGGTGGTAAGTTATGAAATGGTGGTATTTTGTAGCGTCTGAAGCTGTCTGGCTGTCTGGTAAATATTTTGTTTGAAAGATTGGCATTGCTGGAGGAGGAGGAGGAAGAGTTATCAGATTGACAGTGACATGGTGGTGGTGGTGGTTGTTGGTATAGATATAAATATTGTTTTCCTGTGGTGGTATGTGTGTGTGTGTGTGTGTGTGTTGTTAGCCAGTGTTTATCAGCACCGGCTTGGATAGTACAGGTGTGTGCATAGATTAAGGTGGTATCGCTTTATCAGTGCTGAATACTTGTATGTGAATTGCTGATGGCACTGTTTTATGGGTGGTCAGTGATAGCGTTGCCATTTCAGACAGTACTCCTCTGATAGGAAGTTATTGTAGTGGCTTGCTGATTCTAAGAAGTTATTTTACTGGCGTGTTCATTCCAGTTAGTTATTTTACTGCTTTGCTATTTGTCTTGATACTGATGACATTGCTAATATATTTTGTTTTAACTATTTTTTCATGATCTTTACCTTCAAATGTCCATAGTTTAAGTAAGGTATTCTTTTCTAGTTTTCTTTTATGATTCTAGCATCAGGTTGACAAGATCTCTGCTGTACTTTCTTCCATTTCATACTTTCTCTTTCTTTACATTCTCCTTAAGTACTTTATCATACTTCCTTATCTCTTCCATTTCACATTTTCCCTTTTTTGTTTTTACACTATCTCTACTCTCATCTACTGCAGCTTTCATCCTTTCCTTTTCTCGTCGGTCATCAGCTCCCACTTCACCAGGGCTGGCTATCACTGGTATATATCTGTTTATCTCTCTTTTTTTGCCTCACTTTCTACTTTGCCAAACTGCCTCAAGGTGCTACAATCCCCAACCTTAACCATTCCACATTCCATCCACCTTATTTTACTCATTATTTGTCCATTCTTCTCTCTGGTCATTAATCTTCTAACCACCACCTTCCTAATGTCAATAAAATCATCTAATCACACGCAAAACTCATTGAAAAGCATCCCAGTAGTGAAGGGGTTAAACTTTGCATCATTATCTATATATGGCAACACAGTGAAGTAACAAGTGTCTGTGTACTGTCATCAGCTGTCAGGATGGTTGAAATGCATGATGTGTTGGCAATAGTACAGAGACACAAGGCTGGTGGGTGAGGTGAAGTCAGGAATTGTGGGGGATGGATAGCCTTTTGTTGACTTGCCTTTGTTGTATCTGAGGCATTTGTTTACATTTTCCAAGAGATGCTATGGGGGGTGGAGGGGAGGGAAGGAGGCCAAGGTGAGGTGGGGGGAGGGGAGATGAGGGTGGGGGGGGAGAGGACAGTAGCAGTGGGTATATATGGGCTATGTACTATTTTGATAACCTTGACACCTTGACTCGGGACACACACACACACACACACACACACACACACATCTTTGTCTATTGTTAAGAAGTATTCAAATCCCACACAATTAGTTATATATTCCTTTATTAGTGTTTCTGAGAGAGGGATCTATATTAAACTGTGTGTGTGTGTGTGTGTGTGTGTACAGCCTTATGCACACACAGCTGCCATCATGTAGGTTGGCTTTCTTTGTTCTTGATGGAGGTGGTGTGTTTTCCGATCACCTTTGTGTGTGTGTGTGTGTGTGTGTTTGTTGGCTCATCTGTGTTCTTTGTTGGTGTTAGAGTAGAACAGCCAGGAGTGATTGTTTACACTTGCCTATTTCTATGGTTTATGACGGTGCCATGCAGGATTGAGTTTTGTTAGTTTTTAGTTGTTTATAGTCTCTCTCTCTCTCTTTCTCTCATTTTTAGGGGGTTTTAAGGGTGTTTTCAGAGCGTTTAAGATTGTTTCTTAAGGCTTTCATTTTTTTTTTGCTTGCTCTGAACACTGCCAAGTTGTAACACTGAGAGACCTGTAAAGGGACATTAGGTTTCATTAGGTTAGGGGTGATTTTTTAGGGTTGTTTCAGGGGTTTTAAGGGTGCTTTTAGGTTGTTTAAGGTTCTTTCTTAAGGTTTTTCATGTTTTTTGCTCGCTGTGAACACTACCAGTTTGGACCGCTGGGACACTTGTAATGGGATGTTAGATTTCGTTAGGTTAGGTTAGGTTAGGTGTGTTTTTTTGGTAGTTTTAAAGGTTTTTGAAGGTGGTTTTAGGGTTTTTAAAAGATGATTTTGTATATCCTACCTGCAAAGGATGGTTAACATTAGGTTTGGTTACATTAGGTTAAGCATGATTTTGGGGGGTTTAATGTTTTTTTTTTGTTTAATTTTAAAGGGTTTTTTCATGTTTACTGGTCTATTTGTTCTGTTTGTGTATCAAATGGGAGAGGATAGGGACGGAGTGAGGGGGAGGAGGGGAATACTACATGATCTGTTCCCATATTTAGTGCATGAGAGGGAGGCAGGGACCCGAGGGAGGCCTGTTTAATCTTCATCGCGACTCGGGAGTTTCACATCGAAGTAAATAAGTCTTTTGCTATGCCTGATTTTTTTTTTTTAAATGCATTTTATGTCCGTGTTTACTTTATACTCTCAAAATGTGAACAATACCTCTGAGTTTTGATGAGATGAGGGGAAAACAAGGTGCCACTCAGATGGGCCAAATCCAACTTTTTTTCCCATTACTTCTCAACAATGGCTTTTGTGTTTTTAGCTATTGCAGCGATGTTAAGGGAACAATTTCTCGCAATAGCTGGAGATTGAGTGTAGTATTTTTTATTTAAAGTAAACTGGAATGGATTAAATGTTTTTCATTAATTTCAGTGGTAAAAAATTGCTTCCTGATTCGAATTTTCATATTTTGAACAGCCTAAAAGAATGAATGTATTTTGAATGGAAGCTGTTACCATTCTTAGCATTTTGAATTGAAGGTGTTACAAGTTCATAATTTTCCCGTGCATTATTATAAATACCGGGCAAGTCTTTTTTTAACTTACCTTCCCCTTACATTCAGAAAACATGGGTAATTTTGTATGTTTTCCTTGCAGTCAGATCATTTGGGACAGAAGACCGTCCAACTGAGATGCCGGTTCCTGCCAGAGATGAGGTGTACGAGTACATAATATTCCGAGGGACGGATATCAAGAAAATCGAGGTTTGCGACACCCCCAAGCAACCAACTCTGCCTGGGGGACTGCACAATGATCCAGCAATTGTACAGGTGAGCTCAGGTATGGAGGTGTGCAGGTGTGGGATGGGCCGCCGTGGTGCAGTGGAACAATGTGCTCTCTGGGGTGGCCCTTGAGATCCCACAGTGCTCTGGTTCAAATCCTGCCCAGGGTCCGAGGGGAGAACGGGCATCCACTCAGGGTAACGGCTCCAAAATAGGTGGGTTTTCAGATAGGGCTTCATTTAAATAGTGTCCAATAGCCTATTAATTCCTGTAAAAAGCCCACATGGCATAAACAAAATCAAAAGGTGAGGTGAGTGTTGTGTTTTGTTTATAATTACATGGTGTTTGAATGAATTGATTTTGGAGTGATTGGCCTAGTGGAAGTTTGCTGGCCGGGTGAAATGTGGCCATGTGTGAGATGCCTTGTTTGCTGGCCGGGTGAGAGGTTAATGGTGTGCTGGCCAGGTATGAGAGAGATATGGCCATGTATAAGATTCATTGTTTGCTGGCCAGATGAGGGAGAGAGATGGCTTTCATTATATGTTGGCCATGTGCAATAGTATTCATTGTTTGCTGGCCATGTGTAAGATTCATAATTTGTTCGGTGTTTCTTTAGCATGAGTTAAAGGAGAGTGCACTGAGTTTTTTTGTTGTTTTGCAATGTGTTTCTTAGTTTTACAGAGGGTGTAGTTTATGAGCTTGATGTTACTGTGAGATCTTAGAGCATAGAGTGTAATGTAAAGATTTGGAGTATAGCAACACACTCCTTGACATTCTCCAATTTCCTGCACAGTATAAAAAGGAGATTGTATTTTCTCAAGGTTGTCAAATCCTTATAGACTGAGGAACTGGAGCTTGGTAATGTTTGTCTGTCTGTTTTGAAGTGTGACCAGTATTGAGTGAAGGCTTATGTTGTGTTGCTACCCTGGCATCCTCACATCTCACTGTATTGATGTGGGCAGTGGCTTGCTGATTATTGAGAACATGTGTCTAGGTAACCCCATTTTAATTTTCCAGCATTCAGCCCCAGCAGTTCCATCATCCTTCCAGGCAGCCCCATTCTCCCGGCAGTCCCTGGGTCCGATCGGAGGGAGCCTGGGTCTGTCCTACGGTTCCTATGGCCAGTCAATCACCCAGCAGGGTATTCCTGGCGCTGGAGGGTTTCCAATGGGCTCCGCCTCTCAGCCCAGTGAGTTGAGTACTGTGGGCGGCGGTGGTGGTAGTGTTGGTAGCCTGGATCAGCCCTCTGGCACTGCCCCCGTGGCGGTTCCAGCCCCCATTGGCCCCCCTCCTCAGTCGGGTGCACATGCCATTCACCAAACAGGTAGGAACAAGTGCCATCTGGACTGTGGGATGACGCTTTGTGAGCCAGTGAGCATTTTTGAGTTGCCGCGTGCGTTAGTCCCACGTGGCGTTGTAGCGGAGCCAGCGTCCTAGGGTGTTGTGCCGCTGCTGTATCCCATCGTGACTGGCATTTGTTCCTAAGTTCTTGCTAGGTCCAGGGCACACTTAGCTAGTCAGTAGAGGTCTTGTGACATTCCCGACTGATGCGTTAGTGTCCCCACCCCCCCTAGTCACTTAGTGTTTTGAGCGGTGCTGGTTGTAGTACGAGAAGCATCATTGGTTGCTGAAGTGTTCCCTGATGCCTTGGATTACTTTACAAGCACCTGTAGAGGTTTGGGAGTAGGCACCATAACCATAACACCGCAGTAAGCAGTTTGCAATAGTGGTGTTCAGATTAATATGTATTAGATGAACAGATTGTAGGGGCCATGGTAAACAGCATGCTTGTACACTCATACCTCAATACTGCACAACCTTCTTTTAACGCATTAAGGAAGCGCTGGACAGACTCTTGGACAGCTGCACTTAAGAGTAATTCCAAGTTGTCTGTGGCAGCGAGATTAAGACTCAGGATTAACCTTGAGTTGGCAGACTGTAGGAGTAAAAGACAGTGGAGTTTATAGTGTGAAGTGTGGGGAGTATGAGGAAGAAAGTAAGGTTGAGGAAAACGGTTATAGACCACAAAAAAGAGTTAACAAATTGTAGGAGTAAAAAAAAAAAGCAAGTTGGGTTTATGGTCATGAAGTGTGAAGAGTATGAGGAAGAAAGTCAGGTGAAGGAAAAGGTTATTGTCATTAGAGGTGAGGGAGAATGGTAATGGAGACAAGAAGGACTGAGTTGGCAGGTTGAGGGAGTAGAACAGTGAAGTCTATGGAAACGAGTTTGTAGGTTGTAGGAGTAAAAGGAACCGTGAATATGAGGAGGAGAAAAGTCCATTGAAGGAAAAGGTCATAGCCATTTGAAGTGATGGGAAATGGAATAGGAGATTACAAGAAAGGGATGAAGGGACCACCACCATTTTAGGTTTGTTTGGGGGACAAATGGATTGGATGAAATTGTGAAGCATATGAAAGTTGTTTGTATGGAGTTAGGAGAATAAATTTATTGCAGAACACTGACCATTGAACAAGAAAACCAGTGATGTGACTTGAAGCAAACCAAAGTAGAAGATGGCTTTGTTTACTTCAGTGGTATTTGCCTTTTTGATTTTATTATAATTTTCTATAACTGCTGTTTGGTGGGAAAATTTAAGAGGGAAGGGGTGAAATTAACTCAAGTACAGAAACTTCAATTGATTAAAAAAAGTTACTTTAATTTTTGTGAGGTAGTTGTTGTTAGCCAGTACTGTTGTAACCTGATCTTAGTGTGGGTTCCTGCAAACAATGGGCTTATCAGACTGATGATGTGTGTGTAGTATGGAGGTATGAGTGTATATAGTATTTACAAAGGAAGTCGGTTTTGCTGTTTTTTTTGTTAATGAATGTAGATTGGTTTTGCACTGTATGTATTTGTATTTGCACTCTGTATGGAACTTGACATCTTTGTATTTCAGCTCTTCAAGCAGTTGTTTATAGCTTTGTGACACAGTTAAAAAAAAGTTAATTAATTCATCAAAGCTTCGTCCTGTAACAAAGAAGTATTCTTAATACACTTGCACATTGTCTGAATTATGTTTGAGTAGTAAAGTGAGCAGATGGACTCTTAAGATGAAGTGGTGCGTGTCCCTCCAGGGCCAGCAGCCTTCAGTGCCTCGGTAATGAAGGTGGTAGTAGGTTTCTAATGTTCTCGCTTCTCTCTGCCCTGCTGGTCTCTTGGCAGACATCTTGGTGGGGTCAAGGTCCTCCACCCCCACTGCCCGCAAGTCCCCAGTGTCAGATGCAGGTGTGCAGGTCTCTCCTCCACCCAACAGGGAAGAGAAGAAAAAGTCGTCCCAGCAGAGGCAACCCCAGCAAGAAAGGTAATTATGCTTGTATGAGCCTTATTTTATGTATTGTTTTTTTGTTTATCCTTGTATCCACATTGTGAACATTTGAAGATGAGAAAACTGTGAATCAATGATGTGTGTGTGTGTGTGTCACTGGGTGTTGTTGCCTGTCACAGGACCCAGCGCAATGGCAACCAGGTTGGGCCGCCCCGCCGTGGTAACATGCCGCCGCAGCAGCAGCAGCATCAGCAGATGGGGCATCAGCAGGGACAGCAGCAGGGACAACCTGGCATGCACCAAGGCCAGCACCAGCAGCACCAGCACCAGCAGCAACAGCAGCAGCAACACCATCAGCAGCAGCAGCACCAGCACTACAACAACCAGTACTACCAGTACCAGCAGTACCAGGGGGGACGCGGCGGAGGGATGAACCGTGGTCGGGGCAGCAGGAGACCCTCTGGGCAGCGAGGCAGAGGGCAGAGCTTCAACAACCAGGGCAACCGTCAGAGGCAGTTCCAGGACCGCCAGCTGTTTGAGAAGGACTATGACTTTGAGCAGGCAAATGAAGAGTTTGAGGAGCTCAGGAATCAGCTGGCAAGAACGAAGATAGCAGAGAACGGCGACAAGAAGGATGACTCCGGCCACGAGACGACTGCAGGGGACGTGGAGGACGACTCCCTGATCTGCTACGACAAGACGAAGTCTTTCTTTGACTCCATATCCTGCGAGGCCATTGAGCGCAGCAAAGGGTGAGCATTGACGTGTTGGCTCCAGTGAGGATGTGTTTCCATTGTGACCTGCTAACGTTAGGTTCTTGAAGGAGTTAACATATCAACTTCACCACATATCATGCCACTATTTGTGTAGTTGAGAAGTCTTTCTCCAAGGTTATCTTCTCTTCAGTAGATACACTTCTGGGAATGTTTACATTTGAATGCACAATTTGTAAGTTCAAGCATCAATGTTTGTAACGTTCCTCCTCCACTTGTTTTGGAAGATAGCCAATGGTGTGGAATATGGGAAAATTCATCAGTCTTTTCAGTGGCAAGAGGTTTTTGTTTGAAGTTAATGATGTCTGATGAAATGCTGTCCCTTGCAGGAAGAGTCAGCGACCAGACTGGCGGCTGGAGCGGAAGATCAACGTTGAGACCTTTGGGGTGAGCTCTGCCAGGAGAGGCTATTACCCACGAGGCCGAGGTGGCTACTACCGCGGTGGATATTACCGCACCTATAACTACAACCACGGATACTACAGGTACTGGTGCGCAGGACTTCCTTTCACGTGATATCTGTCGAGTCAATTCAGTGTTTTAATTATGGTTGTTTAGATATGTATTTGTATGATTATCATTATCTTTTTGAGGTGATTTTAGTATTCAGTGCAATATGAAATCCCTTTAGTGTTCATCATGTATTGTGTAGTGAGTCCAAACACTCCAGTGGTTCAGTCCTGCATTGGTCAGTGTTGAGTCTGTAGCCGTGACTGAAACCTTCCTTTTCCTGGACAGAGGTGGTGGTGGCTACCGGGGAGGCCGAGGTGGCGGCGGCGGTAGCAGCGGTGTGGGCCGGGGTGTAGCAACAGTGAGTGCAGGGTCAGGAGGTGCAGCACCAGCACCAGGAGCAGCAGCACCAGCAACGGTACCACCACCCGCAGCAGCAGCAGCAGCAGCAGCAGCAGCAGCAGCAGCAGCAGCAGGTGGTGGTGGTGGCGGTGGCAGTGGCAACAGCAGCAGCAGCAGTGGTGTGACGGGGCTGAATGGAGTATCACAACGAGCTGGAGTAGCCGGAGGAGGCTCTTACTCGTCCACAGTCAGAAATTCCACCCCCACTAAGTAGTTGTCGAGGACGGGCGAGACTCCAGGCGGTGACGCATAACAAGTATGGAGATTGCTGGAATTATCTTGAAACACTGTGCCTAGACAAAGGAAGTATTAAAGCTTTAATAGATGCAAATGAACCCTTGCTTTCGGTGTTGGTCTGTAAGGGTTGTTTAAGGACTTGGGGATCATAAACTAAGGGTACAGCAGTTTGAGGTAATTTCTAACTCGTTAGAAAGTATTACAGACTTAAGTATTTTTGTTATTTCAATGAAATTAACCTGGTGGAAAGACGTTTGGTTTCATGGTGACTGCATCTCTTATCTGTTTAGCAGATATCGCTCTCAAAGATCCATTGACTTGTAGAAGACTTGACCTGATCAGATATTGGAAAGTTGTGACTGGAAAGAAGGAACCGGTTTGTTTATGGACACGGAATCAGATGGCTCGAAGGATTGATTGTGGCAAGGAAGTGACTGGTACCCGGAAAGCATAAGATAAGGAAATGACAGGATATGAACAGGTCTACTTTTCACTGGTGGTGTTAAGTGTTTACACCCACAACATTTTGTAGTCTTCTAGGTGCAAGGCACGGCAGGTAGTGGTTTAAAAGTCAAGGAATCCATTGTTTTGTTAGAACATTTGTATACATTTTTTTCTATCGCAAGTGGCAAAAAAAAAAAAATTTGTACGTACAAATAGGCCCCTCCCAAGAATATTAGTGGACTAGGATTGATTGACTGATTGGAACCTGCATGTTTACTTGAAGTATGTACGTAGGTCGGTCTCAGCAAGCGGATTAGAAAGATTGTATGAAATGAATTAGTACAAGCTGTATTAATAATTGATCCATGGTTTATTTATATTATTTTAGATTTAAAAGCAGACTCTTGACCACTTGCAAGGGAGGTCAGTCCTTTTAGATCATGTACTGAAGGAATGAAGAAACAACAGCCTGAAGGAAGATTAGAGACAGAACAAAAGAAATGGCTGTGGGTCAGCAACCTTGGGTGGCCCACAGCCCTGCCCCTGCACTCCACCATTGGCGGCATCAGGCAGGATTGGCTCGACAAGCAGGGCAGCAAGTGGGGGAGTGTGGAGTCCATCTTTCACACCCCTGATAAAAATTAACAAAAAGTGCTTTTGAACATCTATTTTTACAATAAATGGAAAGCACAAGCTATGCATGTTACTCATCCTCTTAGTGTTACAATATATGGGGTTGTGTTTATTAATTACCCGTTTCTCAGTTCTGAGAAGTACAGATGGCTCCTCACTAGATTGAACCAGTTTTCTTGCCTATAATTTTTACAAAAGTAATACGTGTCCTCTTTTTATCATGTTAACTGGCCTTGGGTAAAGTTAACTTGCCTCTGGTGTGTATCGCTGGCTCTTTCCATAGCCCACCCTCACTGTCCCCCTCTCTCCCACCACCATGCCTCTCGATGAAACTAAAAGTGAATGACACCATGGCTAGTATGGGACCAGTTCAACTGATGTGCCATATTTTCAACCATGTGGGAAAACTTTGTTTATAGCTGGGTGGGTTGGCACAAACTTTGAAGCCATCCAAAAACTGATTGATATATTTGATATGTTTCAAATCAAATTGAAATTTATATTTGTTAATGATCTTTTGTCATTTTTTTTGCTGTTAATTTATATTCCTTAACAAATAAGGAAACATTTACTTATTGTTGCATATATGCAGGATTAACAATGAGTTGAATTGTTACCTCTGTGTGTGTGCCGAGATGAGGCATCCCAGCCTCCCCCAGATGCTTGAGGTAAATAATATCAATTATGTATTAGCAAATGTTTATGAATGCAGAATGACCGACAGGTACACACACAGACATAGGCACAACCATCACCGGTAACAACAATTCACGAACATTTGTATGTCCACACACACACACACACACACACACTTATGAATGATATTAACAAAGCTACAGGTTACTATTACTTTCTTCAATTGGGCAGAGTGTGTGTGTGTGTGTTTTAGTAACTTTTGAGATTATATTGAATAGAAATATCTACATGATTATATTTACTTAATTTTCGTTAATTTTGCAGATAGAAGAGGAGGAAGAAAAGAAGCAGCAGCAACAATAATGATGAAGGATAAAAGCAATAAGGAGAAGCAAGAAGAAAAGATTAGTAGCGTGCTCTCTCACTCGAGATTAAGTTAAGTAAGATGTTAAAGTTAGCTCTAATTCTCCTCTCTCTCTCTCTTTCTCTCTCCCGCATCTTCCTTCTGTTTCAACCTTTCTTCCTCTTCTTCTCCCATACTCTTCCCTCCTGCCCCTTTTCTTCATTATTTCTCTAATCCCTTATTTTTTCCTCTTCCTCCTCTAATCACACATTTTTTTCTCCTCTCACCTTCTCTTCTTCCTCCTCCTATATACAATTCAGTTGAAAAATATATTGGCTTTGAAGTTTGTTGTTATTCTATTTATTGCAGAGAGTTAGAGTTCAAGTTTGTGGAAATATTAATACATGTTTTTCAAAATGGATTTATTGATATTTTCATTTTTGTTTTTTCAGAAGTTACAGGAGGAGGAGGAGGAGGAAGAGGAAGACTAGAACGAGGACAAGACAAGAGAAGAGGAGAGAAGAGAAGATAGAAGATATAGGAAGAGGAAGAAGGACAAGAGAAGAGGAGGAAGAGGAAGACCACATTGAAAACAAGAGAAGAGGAGGGAAGAGAAGATAGAAGAGATAAGAAGATAAAGATGAAGAAACTAAGGAATATTCTCTCTCTTTTCTTCCTCCTCCTTTTTCCTCTTTTCTACTACTACTACTACTACTACAACTGGACTTGTAAAACAATTATATTTGTATCTTTGTATTGTTATAATAGAACACACACACACACACACTTTTTCTTGGGGGGAAGTGAGGGGTATACACATTCACTCTCTTTTCAGGGCGAGTGAGAGGCATAGGAATGGCTGGGGGGTTTGTAAACACACTGGGGGGGGACACAGAGAGAGAGAGAGAGAGAGAGAGAGAATTAATAAATATACGGAATCATATACATTCTTATGCAATATAATCTCAAAAGTTACTTATTAAACACAAACATGCACACAGTTCACCCAATTGAAGTAGTAGTAGTAGTAGGTTGCAGACAGACATACAAGCATAACCACCACCAGTAACAATAACAATTCATAAACATTTGTATGTGTTTCACTAAAGAAACACTCACTCACACTCTCTCTCTCTCTCTCTCTCTCTCTCTCTCTCTCTCTCTCTCTCTCTCTCTCTCTCTCTCTCTCTCTCTCTCTCTCTCTCTC
>CM035180.1:443580-464144 GCA_020233015.1 Callinectes sapidus
GAGAGAGAGAGAGAGAGAGAGAGAGAGAGAGAGAGAGAGAGAGAAAATAATAAGTAATGTCGTAAATCCTTTAAAAAAATATACATACAAAAACAGAAAAAAATGAGCGAACAAAACAGATTAAAATAGCAAACAAACAAATAATATTCAAATCATACAGTAAAAAATAAAAAAGAAGAAAAAAAGGAAGAAAAACACGAACATTTGTATAAAACAGAAAAAATAATATATAATACAATGATCTCTCCTTCACACACACACACACACACACACACACACACACACACAGCTGGACGAGTGAGAGCTATGAACAATAAAGCAGAGAGAGAGAGAGAGAGAGAGAGAGAGAGAGAGAGAGAGAGAGAGAGAGAGAGAGAGAGAGAGAGAGAGAGAGAGAGAGAGAGAGAGACTTATGAACTCTGGGAAGGAGAAATATCAGGAAATAAAATAGCAGCTTTAAAATTTCTCTCAATCTTCTTATTAATGTTGGAATTATACCAGACGCGTGAGTCCCTCCTGGTAATTTCTTTTATTTCGTTCATATTTCTTTCGCCTCTTTTCTTACGCTGTGTATGATACTGTGTGTGTGTGTGTGTGTGTGTTTGTGTGTGTGTGTTGGTCTTTATTTACGATGATTCCTTGTTCTTCTAAGGCTCATTGTATCTTTGTCTGTCTATCATTCTGTCTGTCTGTCTGTTTGTTTCTTTTCTTAATTCGAATGACGATATGCTTATTGTCTATGTCTGTTTCTGAATTTTTTGTGCCTTTTTTCTCATTTTTATCATCTGTGTGTTCTTATATATGTCTATCTGTCTTTTTGTCTGTCTGTTTCTATTATATCTGTCTGTTTTAAGGCCTATTTATTTGTCTCAATCTGTCTGTCTGTCTGGTCTGTATGGGATCTTTCTGTCTCAGTCGCGCGCGTGTGTGTGTGTGTGTGTGTGTAGGCCTATTTTTCTGTCTCTATCACATCCAGTTGGCCTATCCTATCCTTCTGTCTGTGTGTAGCGTCAGTCTGTGTCTCTGTCAGCAGCTGTGTGTGGGGGGGGGGCGTCTGTCCATCACGAGGGGGGCAGGGTTGACTCCCCCCCACACCACCACCACCACCACCACCATAACCTCCACACTGGGTGATGGCTGACGATCATCTCTACGACCCTCAGTCCTCCCCCCCCCTCCCCCCTTCCCCCCCACACAGCTGATCCCGGCCCATTCCACACTAAACCGCATCTCCATCTTCCCTCCTCCTCCTCCTCCTCCTCCTCTTCCTCTTCTACCGCAGTCCCCCCTCCCTCACATCACTGCTCTCCGCTACTCCCGTTTTCTTTTTCAGTTTTTTGGTTTGTTGATAATGTGTTTTTCTGTGTGTGTGTTTTTATTTTTGAGTTAAGATCGTTCCTTCTCTCTCTCTCTCTCTCTTGCTGCCATAACCACAAATACCTTTCCATCCCTGTAGTCCTCTCCCTCTCTCTTTCCCTTCTCTCCCTCTCCCTCAGCCGCGCCATTCAGCCATCATCACCACTCTCATTTAAGTAACTAACATTGCCTTCTTTCTTATTCCTTACGGCGCATCACCCTCTTCTTATTTCGCGAGGGCTGTTTTATATTGCACTTTACGCCACACACACACACACACACACACACGATTTTGTTTTTCATATTTTTCAAGTGTTTCTTCTCAGTTTGTTTTATATTGGATTTGATTTACTGATTGTTCTTTTTTTTGAGTCACAGTTTCATCCCTTTATGATTCTTGTGAAATTCTTTTTAATCCTTCCTTTGTTTTTTCTACGGAGTTTGTCATTGTATCTATTCATTTGCGTCTGTACTGTTTGAATCGTCATATGAGTTTCTGAGGCTGTACAAAATTGACAAATAATAAACAGAATAAATAAGAAAATGGATCCTAATACTGAAGGAGTTAAAATTGAATGCAAAATACGTCTATGCAATTCAGAAGATTAATGGTTAGAATATACACTATTTTAATCCCCACATAAATTTCCAAACCTGCATAAAATCAACAAATAAGCAAAATAAACATCAAAACACGTCCCAGTACTGAAGGGGTTAAACCGGAAAGCGAAACACGTCAGTACAGAAAGACAACACGTCACAACAGGTTTAGCCCAGCCCGGGATGAACAAGGGTAGCGCCAATCAGGTTTTTACGCCGCGTGTTGACTCAGGTTCACTCGTTACCGGTTCATTGGTTCATCTGGTGTGTGTGTGTGTGTGCGTGGCGGTGAAGCAAGCACAGGGGTTCAGAGGGTTCGTTAAAGGCGAGGTGTGTCACTGCTTGGTACCGTCTCTTACAGCAGCGGTACCATCTAAACACCACTCTACTATCTTCATCACCACCAAAACTTCAACACTCATCACCACACGACCAATCATCACTTCCCACACTTCTTAAACCCCTTCAGTACCGGGACACATTTTTACCACAAGTTTTTTTTTTTGGGGGGGGGGGTATGACTAGACTATTTTATTAACATTACGAAGAAGAATCATCACCACCAAAACTTCAACACTCATCACCACACGACCAATCATCACTTCCCACACTTCTTAAACCTCTTCAGTACCGGGACACATTTCTACCACCAGTTTTTTTTTGGGGGGTATGACTAGACTATTTTATTAACGAAAGGTCTATAGAGATTTCACTATTTTAACCCCCCCACGCGAGTCTCTGAAGTTAAATAAAATCACTAAATAGTAAACTGAATAAATATAAAAACGCGTCCCAGTACTGAAGGGGTTAGAGGTATCATTTTCATCATCCACCAAAGACATAACCTTCAGCCGCCTTCCCTCTGAGTTTCTATTCGCACTAAACATTTAGATACTCTCTCACTCTCACTCTCTCTCTCTCCCGCCAATCCCGGTCTGCGTCAGGGATTCACAAACAAGTGGGATTAATCTAATTAGTGTGTATTTCTCTTCTCTTTTCACCTTCCCTTCAAATTCGCTCCATGTCAGAGTTTAGTTTTGCTCGGTAATACGTTTTCTATAAGCCAAACGTAATTTTCTGGTGGTAATCGTGTTAAAGTTACGTTTTCTGTTTGTTTTGTTGTTTTAGAGAATTTTTCTTTTGGGTTGTGATGTGTTTTTGTTTATTTTTTTTAACATATCGAACTGTGGAACTCCCAACTTGCTTCTGTATTTCTTGTTTCCTATGATTTGACTTTATTCAAGAGGGAAGTTTCAAGACATTTGTTCTTGTCTTTTGGGTAATTCTTTTGGACCTACAAGGGGACTGGCAAATTGGTGGGTTTTTATATACAGTAAGTTTTGTTATTGTAAGTTATTTTAAGTAAGTTTATTCTAAGTTTTTGTTATTGTAAGTTATATTTTGTTATTGTAAGTTTTGTTATTCTATGCAGTAAGTTTTGTTAGTGTTAATTTGTCTTTCCTGACATTCGCCACCTTTAAAAATTTCGTTATTCCCACAATTCCACAAAGATATAAAACGAAAAAATAAAAGAAAAGGAAAGAAAGTGTTATGGTATTCTGCATTCTTTTTCTAATCTATTTTTCTATTACATTCATCTCCTTTAAAAATTATGTTACTATTGCAGTGCCAGAAATAGACAAGGAAAATGCCAAGGTTAATAGAGCCACTGCATGATTTTCAAACTTTTTTTATTATTACATTCACCACCTTAGAAAAATTGTTACTTTTTCAGTGACAGAGTTAATAGTACCAAACAATCAAAGAAAAGTATTATCTTCATGCCTTTTTTTAACCTATTTCTTGCAGCATTTATCACTTTTAGAAATTACGTTACTATTAGAGTGGCAAATTCAATAATACCAAACAATCAAAGAAAAAACATCATGCTTTTTTTCTTAATCTATTTTCTGCCTCACTCATCACCTTTAGAAATCATGTTACTATTACAGGGACAGACTTAATAATTCCTGGCGAGTGTGGCAGCAGCAGCAGCAGCAGCAGTGGAGGGACACAGGTGTTTGCTAATCAGCCAGAATACCCGGGTAAGCCAATTTGCGAATGCTACCAACGTAAGAACTCAATCAGCATGCTGGCCCTCTCTCCTGCGCCAGGTTACTGCACTCCCTCGCTTTATGACTCTTGCTCTTCTTGGCTTGTATTTTTTAATGTAAGAAGGGGAAGCAGGCCAAAGGGAAACAAAAGTACTGTAAATAAAAAATCCCACTAAATTGCCAGTCCCCTGAAAGATCAATAAAGTAAGGGGAAAGTTAAGGATAAATGTCTTGAAAGGTCCCTCCTCAATAGATAGAGTCAAGTCATAGGAAGTTTGCTGCGAGGGAAAGCGTTAACTTGATTTTGTTGTACGTCGAGAAAGATGAACTCCTTCAGTACTGACACACATTTTTTTACCACGAGTTTTGGGTGTGATTAGACGATTTTACTGATATTGGCAAGGGTCTATGGAAGTCAGAAGATTAATAACCAGCGTCTGTACTATTTTAATCTCCACATGAGTCTCTGAAGGTATATGAAATCGATAAATAGTAAGAAGAATTGATATGGAAAAATGCGTCCCAGTACTGAAGGGGTTAAGCGAAAAAGACGAGCCATTAGCTACATCTTTCCTTGCTCACTAGACATTTTGGGTTATTTTTCCTGTGTATCTGGGGTGAGGGGAAACGTTGACTTGATTTTGTATGTAGAGGAAGAGCACCACCTTTGCTACTACATCTTTCGTTCGTTACTCCAGTTTTTCTTCCTTCTATCTCCTTTTCTTATGCTTTTCCTCTTTTTCTCTTCCAATTCTCTGTCTGTCTGTCTGTGTTTCTCTATGTTGGTTCCTTTTCACTTTCTCTGCTATTTATTTCCATTTCTCTTCCTAACCTCCTATCACTTATTCTCTATACACACTTTTTTCTCCTCTTCCTCCTTTCCGCTTACTTTTCCTCTCCTCTTCCTCTTCACCTTCCTGTTTCAACGCACATTAGTACTTCTCCTCCTCTATCAATACTTTCCTCCTTTTCCCTTACTTTTCCTTTCCAATTCCTCTCCTTTCCCTCTTCACCTCCTCTTCCACCCCACATTACTTTTCCCTCCACCACCACCACCACCGCCACTACTTCACAGGACCGATAAAAACCACCTTCAATTCCCAGTACGGTCTTAACTAACAGCCTCTTGAAGTAGTTAGGCGACACGAGGCAGTATTCCCACAGACACGGCGTTAAATCGACACTATTGGCAGTCCTGGCTTCACTGGAGACTTTCTAGTTCCCGCACCAGCCGCCAGAGGGACACTAAGATACCTACAGTGGGGAATTTTATGTTTTAATTATTTTTTCTATTATTTAGACTTGAAGAAGGTTAAAGGGATATGTTTTTGTTTTGTTTTGGTGTTTAAAAAAAGGGTTTATTTAGTTATGTGTTACAGGGAGGTGTATTGAAGAATTTATAGGTATAGGTTAGGTTTGGTGGGGTTAATGTACTGGCGGGGGGGGGGGGGGGGGGGTGAAAAGTACTTGAGTTTTGATGTTTTTTTGTTGGGGATTTTTGAGGATTTGGGTTTTTTCCTGTTTTTTTCTTTTCATTGGTGTTTATCTTGTTTTTTTTTCCCGTAAATCTTTAACTTCTATATATTTACTTTTTGTCATCTTCGTACTCAACCTTTATAATTTTCAAAGTACAGTATTTTTTTGTTTTGTTTAATAATTCACACTAAAATCTCTCTCTCTCTCTCTCTCTCTCTCTCTCTCTCTCTCTCTCTCTCTCTCTCTCTCCCCGCACAGCCAGCCAGCCAGCCATTCGTCAGCCAGCCCCTCTCCAGGCCAATCTATTAAAGTTGCCTCGGACACACCTCACAAAGTTTCAACACCTGTCCGAATCCTATCTCCAAATTTTGATTCATACTTCCAGACGCTTCATTTAACTCCAGTATTGAATGTTTTTTTAATTTTTATTTTTTATACCTTTTCGTGTGGATGGTGTCAGTCGATCACACTAACCCTTATAGTTAGGTTAATCTGTTCAAATGTATTGTGAAGGTTTATTGTTGGTTAGATTATTATTATTGTGTACGACTTTGAAATCGACATTAGACTCAGTACTGAATTTGCTCCTTCTTCTCCTTCCCCACTCGTCACGCTTCCTCTTGTCTCTGTGTGTGGGTGTGTGGGGGGGGGGGGGGGGCAGATAGCAGGTCACGGTCACAAACCAATCAGGGCTCATTTGACAGAAGAGGTCGGCAGACACGTGTCCAACCGTTTATTGACAATGGTGGTGGTAATAGTTACACCAATAATAATAATAATAATAATAATAATAATAATAATAATAATAATAATAATAATAATAATAATAATAATAATAATAATAATAAATAAATAATACTAATACTTGTACCCCATTGCCTGTCCATTCTTATCTCCTTATCTTCCTTCCCTTCTCTTCTTTCTCTACTTCTCTCCCTCCCTCCCTTCTCCCCCCTCTCTCTCTCTTTCTCTTACCATCTCCCTCCTCTTCTTTCTTATCTTTTTCCCTCCGCTCCTTATTGTCTCTTCCTTCCTTCCTTCCTTCCTCTCCTCTATCTTCTCTCTTCCTTTCTACCCTTTCCTTCCTATCTTCCCCTCCTTCATTTCCTCTCCCTTCCTCTGTCAACCATAAACTTAATTCTGAATATATTAAATGTTTTCCTTAATTTTTTTCTCCCTATATTGGCTGTGAATATATCTACAATGGATCCGCAAAGTCTCTCTCTCTCTCTCTTCGTTCGTGTCTTTCTATAGCTATTCCTCTCCCTTTCTACTGCTCCTCCATCTGCTCCTCTTCCTCCTCCATCACCTCCTCTTCCTCCTCCATCTCTTATCTCCCAGGGTCCCTCATAACCTTAGCTGTCCCTCCATCTTACTTCGCCTTACACAAGCTGCCGCACGGAGGGAGGAGGAGGAGGAGGAGGAAGGGAAGAGGAGGAGGAGGAGGAGGGAAGCGAATACCATAAAACACCCATTGGCATTTTACCGACCCTCCCTCACCGCTGGCTGACGTACAAACTCCTCCTCCTCCTCCTGTTCTTCTTCCTCCTCCTCCTCTTCCTCCTACGCGGGAAACTTGGGTGCTTTGATTTTAACCCTTTTTTTAGTGTTTACGAGGCGGTGTGATGCTGCGAGCCGAGCTGACAGTGAGATTTACCGGAGTGAACACGCCGGAGAATAGCGAGAGATCGAGAGTTTGCTGGTGGTGGTGGTGGTGGTAGTGGTGGTGGTGTACGATATGTTGGGTTTGTGCCAAGGATGGTGCCAGGCTCTCTCTCCCTCTCTCTCTCTCTCTCTCTTGGAGGAAAATGTAACTATTGCTTCTTTCTGCTTTGTCCCTTAACTCGAAGTATGCTCACACACACACACGGACACACGGACACACGGACACACACACACACAGCTGCCAGTAATTACCTAAGTGCCTCGTGGCAGAGTTAGCTGAGTGATGACACCTGTAAAGACTCGCTGCATCGTCCTCCGCGGCTGAGACAGAATCAGGTCACGCTTATTATTACTTCTTCGACATCGTAAAAATTCCTCAGTGACAAAATATGAAACGGAAAGCCAGGTAACACTTCCGCTTCGATTAATTACAGGTGAATGCTCTGCTCTGCTATGCTACACTGTCCTTGTACTTCGCTTCCTTCCGTGTTCACAAATCAGGGGGAGGAAAATTTAATGTATTCAGAGTTAAGTTTAGTGACGGAGGAAGGGAGAGGATATGAAGGAAGGGGAAGATACGGAGGAAAAGATAGAAAGGAAGAGAAGATGGAGGAAAGGGAGGAAAGGGAGGGAAAGGCAATAAGGAGTGGAGAGAAAGAAGATAAGAAAGAAGAGGAGGAAGATGGTAGACGGATTGAAATAGAGAAAGAAGGGAGGGAAACAGGAAGAAAGATAACCAGATGAGAGGGAAAAATGTTAAAATCACCCTCATAGAACGCGTGTGTTAATGTTGTACCTTTCTGTGCCATTAAAATCAACAAATAATAAACAGAATAGATAATGAAAATACGTTCCAGTACTGAAGGCATCAACGTTGTCAGTGAAATAAGCAGCAATTCACAGCACTAGATATCACGTACGAAATATTTTTAAACACGTCAATAAATAGACAAAAAATGCAGGTGGATATTAGAAGAACAAATGTCTCAGTGTGCTTAGTGCTTGACGAAAGATGTGCCAAATAAAACAGACGTAAAATAAGAGCCATTGTATTTCTGAAGCACTAACACTTACATTTCAAGCATCACACGCACCGTAAAGATTTCCAGCACCAACACACACACACACACACACACACACACGCACACGCACACACCATGACTTAGAGGAGGCCATAACAGTAACGACACACCCCTGCATCACCCCTCCCCTCCCCCCCAAACACCCCAGTAACCTCCCCCGGTACCCCCCACTACCGGAGCCTCTGCTATGGACCCTCACCTGCTCATTATTAGGGTAGATTGAGCTTATTTACGGGTCAGGTAGCGGTGACACCAGGCGAGGCGAGGTAAACACTGCATTAAATATTTTGGGGCAGAGGTGAAATGTGCAGTTTTGACATTACTACTACTGCTATTACTACTGCTACTACTACTACTGCTACTGCTGCTACTACTGCTACTACTGTTAACGTTACCACTACTACCACCACCACACTCTACGTAAAATATTCAACGTTAAAAGAGAGTAAAGTTCTTCTCTTGTAATCTGTTAACGAAAGAGTAACAGAGAGAGAAAAAGGAAAAATACATACACACACACCAGAAAAAACAAAAAAACCGAAACCTTTCCTTTTAAAACTTCCCAAACACACGGTACATTGTTCACGTATCCCGTTTTCTTTAAAGACAACACATGAACCATTTTCTTTTTCGTTTTCCTTCGCTATTCTATCCCTAACTCAAACATTCGCAGTAAAATCAACCCAAAACTGACGAAATGAATAAAGAAAATCTGTATTATTAGAAATTCGAATATAGACACTATGTTAATAAATATGGACCGTTTTCTTTAACATTTTCTTTTGCTATTCTACCCCTAACTCAAACATTCCTAGTAAAATTAACCTCAAACTTACAAAATGAATTGAACATTTTTACAACTACACATTCCTAGGAAAACCCACGCAAAAATGAAGAAATAATAAAAAATCTCTAGAACTAAACACTCTTATATAGAAAGTACTGCAACAACGCACAAAAACCGTTTTCTTTTCCATTTTCCTTTGCTATTCTACCACTAACTCAAACATTCCTAGCAAAACCAACGCAAAAATGACGAAACGAATATAAAATCAAGAATACAGAAACTACAACAACAAACTGAACTGTAGACACGTTAATACACACGGGACCATTTTTGCAACACCACCACCAACACCACCAACACCGCCACCAACACCAGCTACACTCACGTATGTATAAAAATGCAAAGCCGATGAAAAATGAAAAAAAGAAACTCAGTCTGGACAAAGAAACTCTGCCACAATGCAAACAAAAGTACTCTTGCTAATACCAAAAGGCACCAGAGAGAGAGAGAGAGAGAGAGAGAGAGAGAGAGAGAGAGAGAGAGAGAGAGGTGAGGTACAAGAGTAGGACAGAACAAAACTCTAAACCTTTCAGTATACATTTCTATATCCATATTTTGCTGATTTGTCGCTTTATTTATTTTTTTACAGTTACGGAACCTAAAAAATTAATATAGCACTAACTCTGGCCACTAATTAATCCTCTGACCTCCATAGACCCTTCCTAACGTCAATAAAACCACCTAATCACACCCCAACAAAAAAAAAATTCATGATAAAAATGTGTCCCAGTACTGAAGGGGTTAGACACTTTCCTCCCAGCCAGTGTTAGCGATAGAAGAGCTCCAGGAAGGCCGGAGAGAGGGTGCCACTTACTAATTCATCTTGTATAAACACGTGTTGATGGCGCCTGCACACCCCCCCCGCCCCTGCCCCCCCCACATGGGAGATTAATGCTGGGTAAACTGCGAGGACGAGAGAGAGAGAGAGAGAGAGAGAGAGAGGG
The DNA here is from genome assembly GCA_020233015.1 of Callinectes sapidus. Classification (NCBI taxonomy): domain Eukaryota; kingdom Metazoa; phylum Arthropoda; class Malacostraca; order Decapoda; family Portunidae; genus Callinectes; species Callinectes sapidus. The sequence continues at coordinate 453,605 of CM035180.1, forward strand.
GGGGGGGGTTGGAGGAGATAGCTGTCACCATACATAGATAAGGCGAGTGTCGTGCTAATGAAAGAAAATGGGAGGAGGAGGAGGAGGTTGAAGTCAGACGAGAGTAATATACTAAACAAATATATTAGATCCACACTAATTTATTCATCGCTTCAAGAGTCTGGAATGAAAAAAAAAAGAGAGAAAACTGTCAATTTGAAAAGATAAACATATTTCTGAGACACAAATATTTGCTACAGCTCGTCCTGGTGGGGAGAGAGAGAGAGAGAGAGAGAGAGAGAGAGAGAGAGAGAGAGAGAGAGAGAGAGAGAGAGAGAGAGAGAGAGAGAGAGAGAGAGAGAGAGCGAGAGAGGGGGGGGGTTTCACCTGAGCATGCGTGGTAGAAGGGCGTCACCAAGCATGAGTTAATAAAGGTAACGTGCAGTGCTTAATATTAATGATGCGCGTCCAGGGAATCGTGTTAGCTGGAGCACCCCACGCCGCCCCCCCCCATCACCCCACACCCCACACCTCACCCCCGCCACCGCCGCCCCCCCAACACCTCCCTCACTGCTGTCTGGCCCCTGTTATGCTGCGCGAGGCTGTGTTAGACTGTTTTATGCTGTGTTGTGCTGCGCTGAGGTAGTTGTGATGTTATGATGTGCTGTGAGGCAGTGTTTTGTTAGTTATTTTGTATGTAAGAGGAGGAAGATGGCCAATGATGAAAAAATAATGAAAATAATAAAAAAACAACACTAATTCTTTTTATGTAAGAGAAGGAAGATGGCAAAGAGTAAAAAAAATAATGAAAATAATAAAAAAACAACATTATTTTTTTATGTAAGAGAAGGAAGATGGCCAATGGTAAAAAAAAATAATGAAAATAATAAAAAAACACCACTAATTTCCCAGTACAGGTAGAGGGCAAGCGTGTGTGTACATCTGCCAGCACTACGGGACACAGGTGCAGGCAAGGCAACAGCTGAGGACTGGAATTTAAACTGAGGGGTGATACTTTATGTTACTTTGAAAAGGGGAAAGCCGGGAGTTGTTGATGGCAGCGTATCGTAGAATAAGGCTTTCCTGTTGGGGGTGTGACTGTGAGACCTTCAGAACTGAGAGGCCTTACTTCATTTCACGAGCGAAGAATTACCAACCAATCATTCCTATTCTTTCTCCATGGGGACGTATAATTCGATGTTTTTATTGGACGAGAGGAGCAGTTTCGTGTATCGTTAACTCCTTCCTGCCGCTTTCCACGTGAAGCTTCCTGGAGTACTGGAGGGAAGGGGGGGGGGGAAGGGAGGGAGGGGGTGATAAGTGGCGTTGCGAGGGACACACACCCGCACGCTGCCCCGGTGGAAGGGTGAGAGTAGCGTGGCAAGGGATGGGATGGGAAGTGAAATATGCTGCTCTTTCAGTACTGGTTATTAAGAGCTGACGTGAAGTGGATCAATAGAAATTACAGATAAAATATGAATGGGTTCACTGGATGGATTAAGATGGATGGGAAGGAATATACTACGTACTTTTATTTTTCGCTATTTGATCTAAAAGGGAAAATAAGGAAAGGAAGGATAGTTGATGCTCTCTCTTACTACTTGTGATACGATGATAGATTAAGACACATGATGGAAAAATGAATGAAAAAATAAAAGGAAAAATATACAGACTTTTCACTACTGTATATAAATGTTAAGGGGGAAAAAATAGTAGAGAATAACGTTGCTCTTTCTGTTATTAAGATAGATTAAGACGGATGATACAAATAAATGAAAAAATAATCATAGCAAAAAAATAAACAAAACAAAACATACATTTCAGTAGTATATATATAAATGTAAAAACAACAACAACAACAACAACAACAACAACAAGAGAGAATAACATTGATCTTTCCAAACAAAAATACATTACGACACACAAATTAAGATAAATGGTAAGAGGTATGAATAAAAATGAGAAAATGATAAGCAAACTATTCACAATTTGACGTAAAGGTGAAATTAGGATGACGGGAGGAATGAATGACTGTAATGGTATGAGATATGACAGCCAATGAAGCGGGTGAGTTAGAATTGTAGTGAAGAAAAAACTGCATTCTTTTTACTACTTCATTATAAAGGATGAGTTAAAGAAGAAGAAGAAGACGATGTCTGTAATGGTATGATATATGACAGCCAATGAAGCGGGTGAGTTAGGATTGTAGAGAAAAAACTGCATTCCTTTTACTACTTCATTATAAAGGATGAGTTAAAGAAGAAGAAGAAGAAGAAGAAGAAGAAGAAGAAGAAGAAGAAGAAGAAGAAGAAGAAGAAGAAGAAGAAAAGAATAAGAAGAAGAAGAAGAAGAAAGAAAAAGAAAAAGAAGACAAACAAAACTAAAATAAAAAAAAAACCTGATATAACCCCCCCCCCCCCAAAAAAAAAAAAAAAAAAAAAAAAAAAAAAAAAAAAAAAAAATACAAAAAACACACACACTTGATAAACTACCCCAAAAAAACAAGAAAAAAAAACAGAGAAAAGATACAAAAAAAACCACACTTAATAAACCATAAGGAAACACCCTCTCCCTCTCCCTCCCCCCCTCCCCCTCTCCCTCTCCCTCTCCCTCTCTCCCCCACCTCCACCCAGTAACAGAAGGCGTCAATAAATAATACCAATTGAAACCCATTACAGGCTCAACTGTGTGGCTTCCTGGTGTTGGGTAAATATTGTGTGTTGCGTTGGTGTGTTGCTTTGTGTGGTGTTGCATTGGTGACTTCCGGGAATACAAGCTACACCAAAATGACTGAAATGGTGGTGGTGGTGGTGGTGGTGGTGGGCAGTAATAATGAATAGAGAGAGAGCGAGCGAGAGAGAGAGAGAGAGAGAGAGAGAGAGAGAGAGAGAGAGAGAGAGAGAGAGAGAGAGATTCACAGCCTTGAAATCTAAACCACCTGAGCGAAAAAATGCAGAATAAAGAAAAAAGACGAAAAAAAGTGAAAAAAAGAAAGGCGAAGAAAAAAAAAAGAAAAAAAAAGAGGAAAATTATTCATTACACTTTCATTAAAACACAAAATGAGGCGAAGATAATATTGTACTTCTGTGCCGCGATGATCACCGAAACTGGACAACCAATTACACACACGCACACGCACACGCACACGCACAGATACTCGCTTTTGAACTCAATTTCTACAAAGGTGATCGGTGAATATTTTTGCATCTTTTCCCCTCAAAACAAAAGGAGGGGAAAAACAAATTCAAATGGGTCGTTTGTCGCACCGATCAAGATAACAACCCAACGAGAGAGAGAGAGAGAGAGAGAGAGAGAGAGAGAGAGAGAGAGAGAGAGAGAGAGAGAGAGAGAGAGAGAGAGAGAGAGAGACAGACAGAGATTCAAACATTACAAAAAAATAAGCAAACTAACACAATGAAACCAAAAAAATCACAAAAACTAAAGAAAAAGACAAAAAATCATGAAAAACACAAGAAAAAACCCCAGAGAGAGAGAGAGAGAGAGAGAGAGAGAGAGAGAGAGAGAGAGAGAGAGAGAGAGAGAGAGAGAGAGAGAGAGAGAGAGAGAATGTGCGATTACAGAAACTCTTTGTACCGGACTGCTCTGAAATTTGCATCTGTAAACAGGCGTTCAGTGGAAGACAAAGGACAGCTACAAATGCGTGTACGGAAGACTCTAATTAAGCATCTGGCGCAACGCTCTTCTTTTTACCCCCAAAAAACTCTCCTTCTTTTTCCAGCACAATGAAAATGAACGCCGCGAGAGAGAGAGAGAGAGAGAGAGAGAGAGAGAGAGAGAGAGAGAGAGAGAGAGAGAGAGAGAGAGAGAGAGAGAGAGAGAGAGAGAGTCCTGTCACCTGATAATCTAAACTAGGAAAAAAATAATAAAAAAATCTTTCAGGGAATTAAGTCTTTTTTCCATCAATAACACAGAAATAACAACATACACAAAAAATATAATAAATAAAAAGTACTGCTACTACTACTACTACTACTACTACTACTACTACTACTACTACTACTACTACAACTACTACAACTACTACTACTACTACTATCACCACCACCACCACTACTACTACTACTAACAACAACAATAATAAAAATAAATAAATAATAAAAAACACAAGAATATTCATGGCAACGTAATTCTGAGAGCGAGAGTAATTTTCCGTCTCATTTCAATATTATATTTTTTCCGGCATTCCAGACTAACGATGTTCCTTTTTCCATTACCTTCATATTTCCCGGCGCTGCTGCTGCTGCTGCAAACCAAGAAGAGAAGGCGAGGTACTGTGTTTGCCTCCCACTGTTAGATTACGTTAGTCTTCGTGTTAAACTTTACTTAAATTCCCATTCCAGTTTTCCTCTTTATTATGTACTGTGTTTGGTTTCCACTGTTAGATTACTTTACTTAAATTCCCATTCCAGTTTTCCTCTTTATTAGGTACTGTTTGCCTCTCACTGTTAGATTACTTTACTTAAATTCCCATTCCAGTTTTCCTCTTTATTAGGTACTGTGTTTGCCTCCCACTGTTAGATTACTTTACTTAAATTCCCATTCCAGTTTTTCCTCTTTATTAGGTACTGTGTTTGCCTTCCAGTGTTAGATTACGTTAGCCTCGTGTTAAACTTTACTTATATTCCCATTCCAGTTTTTCTTTTTATTAGGTACTGTTTGGTTTCCACTGTTAGATTACGTTAGTCTTCGTGTTAAACTTTACTTATATTCCCATTCCGGTTTTCCTCTTTATTAGGTACTGTTTGCCTCTCACTGTTAGATTACTTTACTTAAATTCCCATTCCAGTTTTTCCTCTTTATTAGGTACTGTGTTTGCCTTCCAGTGTTAGATTACTTTACTTAAATTCCCATTCCAGTTTTTCTCTTTATTAGGTACTGTTTGCCTCTCACTGTTAGATTACGTTACTTTACTTAAATTCCCATTCCAGTTTTCCTCTTTATTAGGTACTGTGTTTGGTTTCCACTGTTAGATTACGTTAGCTTGGTGTTATACTTTAATTAAAACTCTCCTCCAGTTTTCCTCTTTATTAGGTAACGTAAAGTGATTAATTGTTAAGGAAACGTGGAAGAAATAGCGGTGACAAGGAACAAGTAAGTGAAAGATATAGAAGATAACAATTATAAATGTCTTACAGTGACCAAATATTAAGAAGAGATGGAAGAAAAAACAGTGAAAAGCAACAAGTAAAAATATCTTAGTGTGACAAATTATCAGGGAAAAATGGAAAAAAAATAAGTGAAAGAAAACAAGTAAGTGAAACCAATAAAAGAGAACAAATGAATATATCTTAGACTGACCAATTGTAAAGGAAAGATCGAAAAAAAACCCAGTGAAAGTCAACAAATAAAAATACCTTAGAACACCCAATCATTAACGAAAGACAGAAGAAACACCACTGAAAGAAAAAGGATAATAAACACTACTGCCCTTGCTATCCTATCCTATCCTGAGTCCTGAGTCCCGCATTTCTGAGTATTCCACATTTAATTCGCTCACGTGCACCTCCCCTGCCGGATAACACCCCTGCCCACTTGACATGCCGACTCGTGCGGCGGGAAAAAAGTCGTGCTGGCAGGTGACACGTGCCCACCTAACTCGGCGCTCTCCCGTGCATGTCAATCAAGCTGGTGGGGAGGCGTACCCAGACCAGAGGCACGAACAAAATGCTTCCTCTCTCCCTCTCCCTCTCTCTCTCTCTCTCTCTCTCTCTCTCTCTCTCTCTCTCTCTCTCGGCAGGACTAAATTGTACCAACTTCCTCTCCCTCTTACTACTCACTGCCCGCCTACCCACTCACTCACTCACTCACTCCCTCACTCACTTACTTACTTCTCTATCTTTACTTATTCTCTATTTTTCCTTTTTAATTTGCTTATTCTCATTCATTTTCATTAGTTCATCCTCTCTCTCTCTCTCTCATTCACACATTCACTCGTCTAGCAAAATTTTCTTCTTTCTTTTACTTGTTCTCTATTTTGCTTTCCTATTTGCTTATTCTCATTCATTAATATTAGTCATTCCTCTTATTCCCTCGTTTTTGTTGTACTTCTGTTCTTTATATATTTTTTCTTCCTTCTCTCTCTCTCTCTCTCTCTCTCTCTCTCTCTCTCTCTCTCTCTCTCTCTCTCTCTCTCTCCCTCTCTCTCTCTCTCTCTCTCTCTCTCTCTCTCTCTCTCTCTCTCGTCTCTCTCTCTCTCTCTCTCTCTCTCTCTCTCTCTCTCTCTCTCTCTCTCTCTCTCTCTCTCTCTCTCTCTCTCTCTCTCTCCACAACCATAACGGACTAATAAACGTGAATCATTTCTTAATCTTATTCCTTTCATTCTAATCGCTGTACGTAATTTCTTTGTATCCATTTAATTTCTTCTTTTCTCTGTGTCTTTATCTCCCAATTGTTCTCTGTCTCTGGTTACTTTCTCTTTCTCTTCTCCTTAACACCTGTACACCTTTGCAATTTCTCCTCACCTGCCTTTTGTTCCCTTTTTTGTTTTTCTTCATCTATATTACGTGTTTTTTTCCCTTCTCTGTGTCTCATCTATGTGTGTTCTCTGTATCTCACATCGCATTAACGTCCACTTCTGTATCTCTCCCCTTCCTCACCTGTCAGTCTCCTATCTTGCTGAGTTTACCTGTAGATTTGAACTTAATTTACTCCCTCGTGACTTCCATTACGTATGAACTTTCTTGCTTCACTATTACTCGTTTTTGCGTGTCACGGGAAATGCAATAATCATTTTTCCTTCTCTTTATATTTCTCTCTCTCTCTTTTTTTTCTTTGACTGAGTTCCTGCTGTACTTGATGTATCGTTTCCACTTTGCTTTTTATATTATCTCTCTGGGTGTCTTCTATTTTGCTTTCTCTACTTGTAAAATGTGGGAAAATTACTGTTATATATATTATTTCTTTTGTGTCATGAGTTTTGGCTAGATTTTTTTTGTGTGTAGTTTTCTTTTTCTTTTTTCCCTCTTAGTAATAATAGAATAGGGAATTACTATTATAATTTTTCTCACGTGATTCAGCTGATTTCTTTTTATGTATTTTGAATTTTCTTTCTATAGTGTCTGTTTTTTTTTCAGCTTCCCTCTTACTAACAATAAAATGGAAAATTACTATTATTATTTTTCACGGTATTAATTCTTACGTCTCTCAGTGCCAACCTCCCCTCAATGATAATAATAAAAGAGAAGACTACTACTGCTGCTGCTGCTGCTGCTGCGAGTATTTCCACTCTTTCATTAGCATTCATCCCTGACATCTTTTTTTTTTACTCTCTCTCTCCTCCGTGACGAGAACTGAATTTCAACTTTACCCTTTCCATTTCTTTACACCAAACACACACACACACACACACACACGTCTTTACGCTATCTCTTCCATTTCAATTTATCTTATTAGTTTTGTGAGTTACTAATTAATAAACTAAAAAAAATTACACATGTTCTCTTATTATTTTGTATTTTCTCCATCATGACGCAAATAACACGAATCCATCTCAGTGGTTTTTTTTTCTTTCTTTGTCTTATCCAACGCTCTCTTCCATGATAAAGTAATAATGTAAATGAAATAAGTGAAACCTTAAGAGAAATGAAGTAATAATGTAAAATGAAATACGTGAAACAAGGGTCGAGGTGTGTCACTGTTACTATTCCACCATGTTCTGACTCCTCTAGGGTTCTTAAAAGTTCCTTAATGCCACTTAACCTACATAAAACACACACAAAAAAGAAGAAGAAATAATAATACATGTTTTTTGTCTCTATCCCTTCTCCTCTTCGTTCGTTTTTCTTATAGTTTCTCCTTCCTAGTAAAAAAAAACCTCCCCATTTCATTTGCAAACTTGAAAAAAATCATTCTCGCATCTAAAGAGAGAAAGAAAGACCAACTATTTAGCTTTTCTTCATCTCTATCGTTTAGTTCTTAACATTACAGTAAAGGGACGCATTTTTAAATCTATTTTTATTTCTGTTGGTTTTATAAAGCTTCAGAAACTCATGTTGTGATCAAAATAGTACAGACACTGGCCATTAATCCTCTCACCTCCATAGACCCTTCATAAAGTAAACAAAAATCATCTAATCATACGCAAAAACACTTGTGGTAAAAATATGTCTCAGTATACAGAAAGGGTTAAGAATAAATACTCCCCACATAACTATGACTTCAAAAATGCCCTATTTCCATTGCCATTAGTGAAAATGTTCCAATATTTCACATACCTTTCTTTTCACCTTTTCTTTACTGTGTCTCTCTCTAAAACAAGTCTTTCCAAAACAGCCCATACACTTTTACGCCTCAAAAATCCATCCCAGCATTTACCCAAGCTAAAACATTACATTTTACTCCCCTCCTTTCCTGATCGTTTCTCCCAATATTCTTTTCCCAAATGGCCCATACTTTCTGTTCACCTTGAAACTCATCGCCAGCATTCATCTATCTGAAAACACTCAAATTTTTCGCTTCCCTTTTATTTGTTTTCTCTTTCCATTTATTTTTATACGGTGTTTCTTCTTCTTCTTCTTCTTCAAAAGTGGGCTATACTTTTGCTTCACCCCAAAATTTCAAACTTCTTTCCAGCATTCATATATCAGAAAACACTAACATTTTCCGCTTCTCTTTTTACTTCTTTTCTTTTTTTTTTCATTTATTTTTACACGATGTTTCTTCTTCTTCTTCATCATCAAAAGTGAGATATACTTTTGCTTCACCTCAAAACTTCTTTCAATCATTCATATATTATAAAACACTATTTTTCTTCATTTCTCTTTTACTTTTCTCTTTGTAATTTTTCCCTCGTCACAAAATTTCTCCCCACAAAAACATACTATACATCGAAAAAAATAATAAAAAACTTTCCCATAATTCAGATACTTCAAAAAAACATTCAAAATTTTCACTTCTCTTTCCCTCTCTCACTTTCAATCCTTATCATTTCTTCTTACGTAAAATTTCAACCTACAAATAGAGGGAGAACATTTTTTTTTTCACCTCAAAACTCAAAACTCCGGCATTCACCCTACCTAAGAAAAATAGGAACAAAAACACACTACTACATTTTTTCCCTTTTTTCCTTATCGTTCCTCCCTTCACAGCCTTTTGGAACGATACTTTTCTTCCACCTCGAAGTTCTTTTCCTTCAACATTCACCATACCAAAAAATATGCCAGATTTTCACCTCTCTTCTTCACCTTCCTCTACCCCCCTCTCTCTCTCTCTCTCTCTCTCTCTCTCCCTTCTTCTCCCTTTCCACAATCTTTCAAAACGTCCCTGTCAAGAAAAAAAGGGAGGAAAACTGACATACCTTTCCTTATCTACCTTTCCTCAAAATTCACACACACACACACACACACACACACACACACACACACACACACACACACACACATACACACACACCTGTCAATGTTACCTACATTCTCTTCCTTGGCGACCGTCCCTTCCTTCTCCTCCTCCTCCTCCTCTTCTTCCTCCTTTCTTCCCAAGCCAAACCCTTTCCATTTCTGAATCCGGTCTTGCATAGCGAAGGAGGAGGAGGAGGAGGAGGAGGAGGAGGAGGAGGAGGAGGAGGAGGAGGAGGAGGAGGAGGAAGAAGTAAGGTAATGTGTGTTTGTTCCCTTGACTGCCTCAGCTCTATTACGCCGCCGGGGGGAATAAAATGCTAAACTGATCACGTCCAAAATAGCGGAAATCACCCTTCTTATGGCGTCTGCTGCAGCCATAGCGCGCCTCACTACGCGGAAACTTTCTACCAGTGACAGGAGGCATTGAGACGCCCCCCCCCCACCACCCCCACACACTCCCTCTCTCTCTCTCCCTACCACATCACCTCCCTCTCTCTCTCTACCACATCACCTCCCTCCTGCTCCTCCTTCTTCCTTCTCCTCCTTTTTCTTCTTCCTTTTCCTTCTTCCTTCTCCCCCTCCTCTTTTTCTTTCTCCATTCTTCTTTTTCTTCTTCCTTTTCCTCCTTTCTTCTTCTTTTTCTTCTTCCTTTTCCTACTTCTTTTTCTTCTTCTTCCTCCTTCTTTTTCTTCTTCCTTTTCCTTTCTTCCTCCTCCTTCTTTTTCTTCTTCCTCTTCCTTCTTTTTCTTCTTCCTTCTCCTTTTTCTTTTTTCCTTTTCCTTCTCCTTCTTCTTTTTCTTCTTCCTATTCCTTCTCCTTCTTCTTTGGTAGCAGTTCTCTCTCTCTCTCTCTCTCTCGCGGTATTGAAAATGGATCTTACAGAGAGAGAGAGAGAGAGAGAGAGAGAGAGAGAGAGAGAGAGAGAGAGAGAGAGAGAGAGAGAGAGAAACTGGGTCATATGTCATATACAGCATAACTTTATTCGAATTGTAATAGTACTGTATTTGTGTGACTCTCTCTCTCTCTCTCTCTCTCTCTCTCTCTCTCTCTCTCTCTCTTATTTTTCTCTGTACTTCTCGAGGTTCATTTCGAAATGGTTCTCAATGATTTAATATTGCACGCACACGCACACGCACACGCTCACGCACACACACACACACACGCACACACGCACACACACACACACGCACACACACACACATCCT
>CM035180.1:546037-603537 GCA_020233015.1 Callinectes sapidus
TCTCTCTCTCTCTCTCTCTCTCTCTCTCTCTCTCTCTCTCTCTCTCTCTCTCTCTCTCTCTCTCTCTCTCTCTCAGCATTTTTACCCCAAACTTGAATCAGTTATCTCTCAGTACACACACGGGCCAAGACACCGAGAGAGAGAGAGAGAGAGAGAGAGAGAGAGAGAGAGAGAGAGAGAGAGAGAGAGAGATGTAAACTGCAGAAACTATCAAAAACAATCGAAATAAATGGAAAATGAACATGAGAGAAAGAATTATAGAAAAAAAAGTTAATGTTATAGTAAATTCAGTAATTGGTGATGACAATAAAGGGGAGAGAGAGAGAGAGAGAGGGGGGGGGAACATTGATTCTAAACATTTGTCTCTCGTTTCACTCAACAAGACAATATTGATGTTAGGCATTCACGAGGGAAAACAAAAGAAGAACAAGTAGTAATAGCAGTAGTAGTAGTAGTTGTTGTTGTTGTTGTTGTTGTTGTTGTTGTTGTTGTTATTAATCTGAAGGCACAATAAGAAAGGAATACAAAGGAAGGAACAAGTAATAAACTGTGGTAGAGATAGTTGTGGTGTTTATTAAAGGGAGTTTCTATGTATTTATTTATTTTTACTTTAGGTATAAATTAAACTGCGTCTATCTCTTAAGTTGTTGTTGTTTTTTCTAATGTAAAGAGGAGACTGTGTTATTTAAAGGCAAGAGACGTAAGTTGACAAAAGAAAAGAAAGTACACACACACACACACACACACACACACACACACACACACACACACACACACACACACACCACCGCCAGTAAATACACAACTTGAGAACAAATACTACACTTGTTATGTATGAATATTTGCATCGTCTCGAGAGCTCATTTGAATAGTACATACTTATCTATAAGAGTCATCTTGAAATAGTGTCTCTCTCTCTCTCTCTCTCTCTCTCTCTCTCTCTCTCTCTCTCTCTCTCTCTCTCTCTCTCTCAACGTATTTATCGATCTTCATCTTTTTATCCTATTATTGTTGTTGTTGTTGTTGTTATTATTATTATTTTTTATTATTATTATTATTATTATTATTATTATTATTATTATTATTATTATTATTATTATTATCATTATTGTTGTTGTTATCTCTCTTCTATTACTTTACATTCAAATGCCATATCTTACAACCCCCACAAAGAAAATACTCATTAAAATTTAAAACGACAAAACAAAAATCCAAAAACTGTCACTTGTTCTTTGCTCTTTGTTTGTATTCCCTCGTGTTTCCCGCAGCACTCATGGAATCTTAATCTTGATCTTGACAGGGGCACCTCGCTTGGCCTGTACGCGCGCCGCAGCTCCCTTCCCACCCACACCCAGCACGACATTATGAAGATACTGAGAGAAGGCTGGCAGAGAGATTCGAGGGCTTCTCCTGTAAGTGTCTCTCTCTCTCTCTCTCTCTCTCTCTCTCTCTCTCTCTCTCTCTCTCTCTCTGTTTCATTATTTCTTTTTGCTTCGTTCACATGCTTCCTTAAAAATTCATTACTTTCTGTCTTTTTCTTTCCCTTCCAACATTTCAGTTATGCTTTTCCCTCTCTGCTTTGTTTGCTTGGTTTAAATTCTGACTTTTTCCACCTTTTATTCTTCTTTTTTCTCTTCTATTTGTTCCTTCCATGCCAAATCTACGTAGGTAAAGGATATCTAACTTTACTTTCTTCCTTTAAAAAACTCCATCTTTTTTTACATTTCTTTTTGTTCTTTTTGCTTTTCTTCATTTTTTTTCCAAGTCTTATCTTTCTACATTTCTTTTTTTTTTTTTGCCCTTGTGCTCTTCTTCATTCTTTCAACTCTTACTTTATTTTCCAATTCTTTCCTCTTCTTCTCTCTTTTTTTCTCTATTATAATTCTTTCTGTATTTCTTTATTGCCCTTCTTTTCTTATTTTTTTTTCATTCCTTCAAATATTATCTTTTTTACATTTCTTTTTTGCCCTTCTGCTCTTCTTCATTCTTTCAAATCTCACTGTCTCTATTTTTCCCCCTTTTCTTTTTATTTTCCATTCTTTCAAATCTCATCTTTCTTTATTTCTTTTCTCGTCTTTTTGTAATCATCCCATTTTCCTCCCCTTATCTAAAACATAGGATCTCTTTCCTTTGCATCCTACACTACCATCCCTTGTGTCTTCCAGCATCCTTTGGTCCTTGCCCTTAACACAGGGACTGCAGCTCCTCCTCTTCTTCCTCCTCCTCCTCCTCCTCCTCTTCTCCCAAATCACCGAGGTCTCTTATACCTAAGATCAATCCAGTGTGTCTCTCCTCCTCCTCTTCCTCTTTCCTTCCTCTTCGCTCCTCCTTTGGGACCACTGCGCCCTCTCTTCGTGTCCCAGAGGTGGTGGTCTCTGTGTCCTTTTCCTTTACTCCTGCGTCGCGGCGGTGTGGGGTTGGATGGAGGTTAGACGCAGGAAAAGAAGCGAGTTTTGGTCTCCAGGGATGTACAGATGGAAGAGGTTAAGAGAGGTTGAGGGGAGGGAAGAAATTTGGTGCATGTTCTCTCTCTCTCTCTCTCTCTCTGTTTCTTTCTTATTGTTCTTCCATTCTTCATTGCTTTATTTTTCTTTCCATCTTTCCTTAACCACCTACATACAAAACCTCACAAACTCTCACTCTTTCTCTCTCTCTCTTTTATCTTCCTAACCTTACCTACTCCACCTCTCACTCACAAACCCTCTTTCTCTCTCTCTTTTTTTACCTTAATTCCTAACCTCATCTTCTCCACCTCTCACTTTTCTCTCTCTCTCTCTTTTTTTACCTTAATTCCTAACCTCACCTTCTCCACCTCTCTCTCACACACACACTCTTTATCTCTCTCTTTTTTTACCTTAATTCCTAACCTCACCTTCTCCACCTTTCTCTCACACACACACTCTTTATCTCTTTTTCTACCTTAATTCCTAACCTCACCTTCTCCACCTTTCTCTCACACACACACTCTTTATCTCTCTCTTTTTTTACCTTAATTCCTAACCTCACCTACTCCACCTCTCCCTCACAAAACCCCCTCTCTCTTTCTCGGCAGACGATGGAGCAGGTATCGGTGGAGCAGGTACTAGAGGCTGGTGACTGGTTCATTTCCCTCTACAACGACGATGGTGACCCCCACCGTGTGTTCCTCGTGATCAACAGAGGCGACTGGGAGGATGAGTGTCCCCAGCGATGCCATGACCGAAGCGAGGAGTGTCTTATGTGTCAGTGCAAGGCCGGGTACTTTGGCATTGATTGTTCGCAGTGTAAGTGTTTGGGTATTGTTGATGTGTGTGTGTGTGTTTGTGTTTATCTTATTTATTTGGTGTTTTGGGGGGGTTTGTTTTTTGTTTTTGTTTCCCAGCTTAAGTTTCAGTTTTTGTTGTCTTTAAGTATTTAGACTCTTCTTTCATTGGTGTGTGTGTGTGTGTCTGTGTTTCATTGGTTTTAGCTTTAGTCTTTTCTCTTTTTTTCTCTTTTGCCTTGCTTGTTTTACTTTTTTATCTCTTTATATACGAGTGAGTGTTTTTAATGTAATGTCTTTTCCTTTGGTTTTCTCTATTTATTCCTTTTTTTCTTCTTTTTTATTGTGTTCGTTTCATTAACTTTTTTAAATCTCTCATTTACTTTTTTTTCTTTCTTTAACATCTTCATAATCTCGTTCTTTTATTTTTTCAATTTATTTCGTTTATTTTTTTAACTTTCCCAGGATTATTTTTCTTTTCAGTTAATTACCTTCATTTAAATCACTTTTTTATCATTCCAATAGACTCGTTCTCTTTTTTATCCTTTTTTTCACTGTTATTTACCATCATTCTCTTTTCCTTCACATTCTATTAAAAGATTCATCATTCATTCATCGTAGTAATTTTTTCCCCCTCTCATTTTTCATTTATTTTCTTTCATTACGGTTATCTTCACCAATAAAGGAATATAAATGACGACCGAACAGTAATGGATTTTTTGTCCATTCATCGTATTCATTTATTTTCTCGGCACAAAGGAATACAAATACAGCAGCAGACCTTTTGTATATTTATTGTATTCATCCCCCCCTCCCCCCTCCCCCCTCCTCCCCAAGGTCATGAAGGAATATATATATATGAAGAAGAACAAATAGCAGTGAATCTTTTTTTTATGTATTCATCTTATTCATATATTTTCACTCACAAAAGGAATACAAAAAGGAAGAAACTGCCGCTGACTACTTTGTATGCAGATGTCATTCATATATTTTCACTCACAAAGGAATACAAAGGAAGAACAAAAGGCAGTGGATGTGACAGTTAGCTAATCCTCGACCAGACTGATTAACGACCCCCATTTCAATACTTTCACTGCTGCACCTAACAATTATCACTTCACTTCACTTCACTGTTTGACATTTCACTTTTCTTCTGTTTCCTTCACTGTCTCATTTCTCTTCCCTCCACTTCACTGCAGACTCACTTCACTTCACTGTATGACATTTCACTTCCCTTCTGTTCCCTTCACTATCTCATTTCTCTTCCCTACACTTCACTTCACTTCATTACTTACTTCTCTTTTCTTTCATTTCACTTCACCGCTGTCTGTCTCACTTCTCCTTTCATTTCACGTCACATTTAGACATAGCTAAGAAAAAAAGAAAAAAACAATCAAAAGGTAACAAATACCCATAAATAAACTAAAAAGACATGACTAAATAAGCTAAAAAGACATGGATAAATAAGCTAAAAGACATGCCTAAATAAGCTAAAAAGACATGACTAAAAACAAAAGGAAGAAAAAACAGTCAAAAGAAGATACCAAACCCTAATAAATAAACCAAGTCTTAATATACCATTCTAAGTGCTGCATCACCATTACAGTGCTGTGCCCGACGCTGTGCTCTGACCACGGGGACTACGTAGCGGGCCAGTGTCAGTGCCACCCGGGATACAAGGGGAAGGAGTGCCAGCTACGCCACCACGAGTGTGAGGTGCCAGACTGTAACGGCAAGGGACAGTGTGTTGGGGGACGCTGCCGCTGTGCCAAAGGGTCCACTGGGGAATTCTGCGAGAAAGGTAAGGAAAAAAGGGGAGAAAAATAGTGGGGTGAAGATATGGAGGAGGTGTGAAGTATTAAAGGAGAAGGAAGAAGAGGAGGAGGAGGAGGAAGAAGAGGTGAGGTTATTGAAGTTATGAAGGAGGTGTGGTGAATTAAAGGAGAAAGGGAAGGAGAAAAGTGCTGATATTGGAGTAGATTTGATATGAGTGCTTAAACGTGTAGAGAGTGCTGACACAGGTGAAAATCCTAAGTTAGAAATAAGTGCTGGTTTAGAAAGGTAGAGAATACTGGAATAGGTAAACATTGCTGAGTTATATAAAAAAGTGTTGATTCAGAAAGATAGGTAATGGTGGGACAGGTGAAGAGTACTTAATTAGATAAAGAAAAGAGTGCTCATTTAGAAAGATAGACAATGTTAGAACAGATAGAAGGTGCTTAATTAGAAAGAAAGAAAAGAGTGCTGATTTAGAAAGACAGAGAATGCTGGAACAGGTAAAAGGTGCTTGATTAGTTATAAAAAAGTGCTGATTTAGTGAGATGGGGAGTGCTGGACATGAAAAATGCTAAGTTCAGTTAAAAAAGAAAGAAAAAAAGGAAAAGCAGTTGATTTAGAAAGATAGAGAATGCTGGAACAGATGAAAAAGTTTTAAGTTAAGCAAAAAAAATAAGAGTCATGATTTATAAAGAGAGAATATTAAGTTAGAACAAAAAAAAGATTACTGATTTAAATAGAGAATGTTGAAACAGATAAACAGTGCCATATTAGACAGTGAGAGGAACAGGAAGAGATAGAGAGAGACATTACCTTGAGGGAGGGAGAGGGAGGGAGAGGAGAGCACCAGCAGACATCCCTCCCTTGGGTCTCTTCCTCCTGCCTTCTCTTCCGCCTTCGTGTTTTCACTGTTCATTTGGCGCGCACTCCCTCAGCACCGCCTCTCCCTCCTTCCCTCCTCCTCCTCTTCTCCTCTCTCCCCAGCCTCTTCCTTCTTGCTTTTACTTCACTCTGTTGTTTTCTTCCGTGTTGCTTTTTCCTTTATTTTTTTTTCTTTCACGTGTTTTCAAGATTTTGGATTATTTTTCTTCTTTTTTTGTTATTGTTGTTTATATCATTGTTTTTGTGTTGTTGATTTGTTCTGCGTTGCTTCTTGCTTCTTGTTTTGTTTTTCTTTCTTTCCTTCTCGTGTTTGCTGGTTTTGGGAAGTTATATGATAATTTTTCGTAGTGTATAATTATAATTGTTTGAGGGAAAAGCTTTATTGTGCATTTTAATTAATCTCTTTCTCCCCACATGAGTTTTTGAAGCGGTACAAAATTGACAAATAAGCAGAATAAATATGAAAACACGTCCCAGTACTGAAGGGGTTAAGACAATAATTCAATAGCTCCTTTTACCACTACATTCATAAGCTACATTCATTCTACCTTGCTTTTGCCTCTGTACTGCCGTAGCCCTCATCACCAGTAAGTACAGAAGTCACAGGCTGTTGTAGTATTTTGTTTCGCCCCATTCTTTCCCCGACAAAGCACCACGGCCAGTCCCGCCAAGCTTTCTGATAGGAGGCAGTAACATGATTTATCGGGAAATATTCTTCTCTGCCGTGTAACATCATATTCTCCAATTTGCGAGGTGAATATTGGGAACTGATACTCGCTGCCCTCCACACACACACACACACACACACACACACACACACGCACACACACACACACACACACACACACACACGCACGCACACACATTTCAGTACATAATATTGCCTGTTACTTCACCTCGACATTCTATACAAGTTCTCGTGTTCTCCAAATGGCCAACAAATGCATAGAAAATACTTCCATTATTGTTCGTTCACTTGTTTCTTTTCCTTTTCTTTTCTTTTTTTTCTTTTTTTTTCTGTGTATCTGTAAAAAATAACGTTGATAAATGTGACTCTTTTTTTTCTCTCTAACTATCTTTTTTTATGTATCTATTGTACAATGTGTCAAAGTTTATTAAGGTCTTATATAGCATTAATTTTTCTTTCTTGTACGCCTCCTCCTCCTCCTCCAAGACTAGAATCTGCGTTAATTCAGTCCCATCTAATCGTCACTTCATTACTTTCAACAGTCGACTGCCCACACCCGACCTGCTCAGACCACGGCTGGTGTGTGAACGGGACGTGTGTGTGTCAGAAGGGGTGGCGCGGCGGTGACTGCTCAGAAACAGACCAGGACGCCCGTCAGTGCCTTCCAGACTGCAACAACCACGGCACTTTCAACATTGAGCTTCACACCTGCATCTGTAACCACCCCTGGACCGGCTCCGACTGCTCCAAAAGTTAGTAGT
Source organism: Callinectes sapidus (assembly GCA_020233015.1). Lineage (NCBI taxonomy): Eukaryota > Metazoa > Arthropoda > Malacostraca > Decapoda > Portunidae > Callinectes > Callinectes sapidus. The sequence goes on from CM035180.1 coordinate 553,386, forward strand.
GATGGTGGTAGTAGTAGTAGTAATATCACTTTTTTTTTTAGACAGGTTTTTTTTTTATTGGTGTTTTTAATTTCCCATGTGCTGTTTTTCTCTCTTCTATCTGCCAAACACTTTGAAAATCATCACTTTTGCTGTAAAACATTTAAAAGCTTACAGTACAATTTTAAAAAGAGAAACATGCCCTTTTTAAGCACAGAGTTTTGGGTCTCTTAATACTGTTTATTTCTGTCTTTTTATGCATCTACCTACCTATTATTTATATGTGTCACCAGGAGCCTTTGTTTCATATTTAGAAACACTTTGTCTCTCACCATGACTATTTTCCAAGGCCACAGAGAAAACTAGCGGTGTTTTCAAGAGTGTTTCTCCAGTTAATAATATAGTAATCTTACCACGCTGCCTTTAGAACCATGAAAACGTCTTAAACAACTCGTATAAATTCAAGTAAAGCCTCTTAAAAATAGTGGAGGTGAAGCATAGCTGTGTTGAAGAATACGACCCTTTGATCACGCCCTGGCCTGAGATGACATTGTAACCCCATCAGGAGGATCGCGTCCTTGGCATTATACACGGTAACTGGATCCTAGGGTCGCTAAAGGTGGTGGGATTAGATACTGCATAATTGAATCAGGAAGGGCGGGATTTGAAGTAAGGGGGGTTTCAAGGTAAGGGAAGATGCAGGAAGGAAGGGGGTCTGAAGTAATGGGGTTATGGTAAGTGTTTGAATTAAGGGGTTATGGGAAAGGGAGTTTGGAAATAGGTAATGGGAAGATAAGGTTGTGATAGGAAGGTAAGACATTGAAATTAGGGTAGGATGAGAAGAGCAAGGGTTTGAATGCAAGGTTTAATGGGAAAGGGGGTTTGAAATAGTGGTTTAGGAAGATAAGGGTTCGAAAAGGGTATTATGGGAAGGTTGTGATAGGAAGGTAACATTTTTAATTTAAGATGGGATGGGAAGAGAAAGATTTTAAAAGGAATTAGTGTTTGAAATAATGGGCTGATGGGAAGGCAAGGGTTTGAAGTGTGTTTGTTAATGCGAATTTTGGTTTGATAAGCGTAGATGTAAGATAATAATTGAAGGATTAAGGCGTTTTAACAATATAGTGGTTTATTTACTGAATGTGGAACTTACAAACGTGAAGTTAGGTTAGGTAAGGTTGACACAAGTTAGATCAAGTTAAGGTAGAGGAAGTTAGATTAGATTTGCAGGTAAAATTCAATTAAGTTCGGTTAGATTAACTTAGGTGAATCCAAAGTAAGTTAGAGTATGTTAATTAGGTCAAGTTAGATTAGATTAGAACAGGGTAAGTTAGAGTATATTAGAATAGGTTAGATTGGGTTAAATTAGAGGTCAAGTTAGCTTAGGTCAGGTCAGGACTCGTTAAAATATGTTACAATACGTCAAGTTTTATTACGTTAGAGTATGTCAGATTAGTGTAGGTCACGTTAGGGTTAGGAGAGGCCAGGTTAGGTAAGGAGAGGCGGCGGCGGTGGTGGTGGTGGTGGTAGCAGGAGGCAGCCTCGTCAATATACAGGAGCCGCCTCGCCAATTAGCCAGTGTGAGTCTCCCCGCCATGCCTTGGACGTGCCCCAAACACCTCGCTGCACAGTATAATGGCAAAGCATTCCCACGCTAATGGCGCCGCGCACTAATAAGGAAGAGAAACTTGTCACGGTCGTAGTGCGCGTTGTTGTCAGGTATTATCCATCAAATTAAGGACCGTATTCTCTCTATAACACTTCCGCTTTGCATCTCCACTACATTTATTGAACTGACAAACGAAATTTTGACCCCTTCAGTAGTGGGACACATTTTCATATTCATTTTGCTTCTTATTTGTCGATTTTTTTACAGCTTCAGAAACTCATGTGGGGGATTGAAATAGGACAGACTCTGGCCACTATTTTTTTTTACCTCCGTAGAGCCTTCCTAATGTCCACAAAACCGTCTAATCACACCCAAAACTCGTGGTGAAAATGTGTCCCATTACTGAAGGGGTTAAGGTGATTTCTACATTGCTAACAGGAGAAACACTTAAGAATCAAGCTAATCATCTTTGTTGCTCTTGAAAATAGGCGTGGTGAAATGACACGGACTTTAAAAGGCTGATTTTATGGTTGTAGTGATAGATTAACCTTTCCTTATCAACAGGAGACATGAAGACACATTAGGGAAAACGGAAAATAGAGGATTAACTGAGTCTTTTTTCTACACTACATCACAAGGAACGAGTTAAAAAGTACCTGAAAAGTTATAGAAGTTAGAGGGAACAATTTGTCTACCAGTTAAATAGCAGTAGTGTGACGGGACCGGAGCTTGTGTGTTTGGCCGCCAGGTGACACTGCCCGCTACTTACTGAAGCTTCCTGATAGATAGAGATGTTTCCACTCTTACTTGTCATTTCTTGTTTTTCCTTATTGTTCCTTTCCTCTTCCCTTTCTTCCTCGTCTTTATTTTCCTTTTCCCTTTGATTTTAGTTGTTCTTCCTCTTTGTTTTAGTTATTGTTTTCCTTTTCCTTCTCTTACTTTTAGTCTTCCTCTTCACCCTGCTCCTTTTTGTTGCAGTTGTCTTCTTCCTCCTTCTCTTCATCCTTTTCGTCTTCTCTTCGTTGTTGTTGTTCTTTCAGTTGTCCTTGCTCTCCTCCTCCTCCTCCTCCTCCTCCTCCTCCTTTAGTTGTTTTGTTTTCCTCCTCCTCCTTGCTCTAGCTGTCCTTTCCTCACCTTCCTCCCTTCCTTTTAGTCCCCCTTCTCCTCCTTCTCTTCCTCCTCCTTCTCCTTCTCCTTCTTTAGCCATTTTGTCCTCCTCCTCCTCCTCCTCCTCCTCATCCTCCTTGCTGTCCTTTTCTTATCCTCCTCTCTTCCTTTTAGTCCCCCTTCTTCCTTCTCCTCCTCCTTCTTCTCCTCCTTCTTTAGCCATTTTGTCCTCCTCCCCCTCCTCCTCCTTGCTGTCCTTTTCTTATCTTCCTCTCTTCCTTTTAGTCCTCCTTCTTCCTTCTCCTCCTCTTCTTCCTCCACCTCCTCCTCCTTCTCGAGCTGAAGTCTCTGGGAAGCGAGTATTGAGCAGGAAGTGTCACCATTGGACGCTCCTTCAGACAACTTGGAATTTAATAACGCAGAGTCAAGGCGTTCAGGACTCGCGCCTTCGCCAGGTTATTAACTTTGTCCCCCTGCCAGTGAGGAACGTAACTCGTGGGGCGAAAGGTGTCGTGTTGTAGCGGCTTGTCCTGTGCGGGGGCGGGGCGCGGGGAGGAGGGAGGAGGGGGAGATGGAGAGGTAATAGCGCCAGCAGGACGGAAGGTGAGGCGATGTGTTGTGAACGTGTAAACATTTCCATCTTAACCAGTGGGCTTGTTGGAGTGTGGGTGTTGGTAGTGTTGCTAGCTAATGTACGGTGTGTGTGTGTGTGTGTGTGTGTGTGTGTAACGTGGGTATAAGCATGGCCATACACCTACGTGAACACACACACACACACACGATAAGGATGCATCGAAATATAGCTTTCAAAATAGCACAATACATCATTGGAATGTAATATCAGATCCCACACAGCGCGGCATGGACAACGCACCACACACACACACACACACACACACACAGCAAGCAAACAACAAAAAAAACACCAAAAAATCATACATAACCTAGAAAACAACACGTATTTTCAAACTCCCAAGCAAGGAAAAGACGAAGAAAGAAAAAAGAAGAGAAAAACCAAGAAAAAAAAGAAAAACCAAGTCATTCCAACACCAAAAAAGAAAAAAAAGCAATAGAGAAGCATTTTGAATTCACCTTACCTTTCAAATATCCCTGACCACTGACTGACCTTCAAATCTAACTCGTGTGTGGCCTTGAGAATTCCTGGGGACTGGGAACATGCCTAACCCTTCTCTCCTTTCTCCCTCCCTTCAGAATCCTGCTCCCTGGACTGCGGTCTGCATGGGGTGTGTGAGAATGACGCTTGCACTTGTGAGGAAGGCTGGAAAGGGGACAATTGCTCAGAGAAACTTTGCGACCCCAGGTGAGTGTGCGTGTGTGGAGAAATTTTGGTGATCTTTATTTTGAGGTGTGTTTAATGTTGTTTTATGTTTTTTTTCCTCTCTCTCTCTCTCTTTTTCTTCTTTGTTTTGATGTGGGTTTAATGTTTGTTTTTTCTTTCTTCTTTTTCTTCTTTTTTACTTTTTTCCCTTTTATTTTAGGTTACTTATTTTTCTTTGTTGGGTTTTTTGTATGTTTAGAATTTTCGTTTTTGATTTTTTTATCGTTATTTATTTTTATTTTACTGTTCTACTTCGTTGATTTTTATTTTGAGGTTGGGTTAGGTTGCTTTACTTGTTTTGTTTTATATTTTGCTTTATTTGCAATATTTAGATTTTTTATTTTGTTTATTTTTTGATCAATTGTATTTTTTATCCGATTTTTTCAGGGTTTTTTGGTATATTAACCCAATCAGGAAACAACATACCATATATTTTCCCTTCATTTTTTGCCTACTGTTTCCCTCATCTTTGTTTTAGTGTCATTTAAGTTTTTCCACATCATTTCTCTTTATTTCCATCTCAGTGAACCTTTTTTCCATTCACTCCCTTTTGTTCCCCTCGTCTAGTTTCCCTCTCTTACATTGAACAAAAAAGAGAGAGAGAGAGAGAACGACACAGTAATTCAGGTGAGCAAGGGAAGTACCTATTACAAAATTTCGTCCGCCCGGCAACATGCATTAAATCACAAATGGTGTCAGTGTGGGAACGTTTTGTCTCCATCACCGCCATTAGCGTCATGTGATGTGTAATTACCGCCACTCACCACCTCCCCCCTCCCCCCCACCCCCACCCCCCCGCAGTACAGGTGACGGTGGTGGTGGTGGTGGTGGTGGTGAAAGGTAGTTAGTGGTTATAATGGTAACGAGAGTGACATTGGTGGTTGTATTGATAGTGATAATGGTGGTGATAATAATGATAATAAATAATAATAATAATAATAATAATAATAATAATAATAATAGTAATAGCAGTGGTAGTCGTTTAGTAACAGTGAAAAGTTGGTATTGTTTAATGGTTATAAGAGTAGCAAAAAGAATATGACATTGATAATAATATAATATAAGTCTCTTCCATTTTCCTTTATCTTTAAGTATTACCATCATTTCTTCCTTTATGTTGTACCTATTCTGAACCAGCGCTCTGTCAACAGGTGCAACGAACATGGCCAGTGTAAGAACGGGACTTGTGTGTGTATGACGGGCTGGAACGGCCGCCACTGTACTCTGTCAGGCTGCCCAGGAAACTGCCAGAACCGCGGGACCTGCAACGCTAGAGGCGAGGACGGGATCTGGTCGTGCAGCTGCGAGACCGGCTGGGATGGGCCTGACTGCTCCGCCATGCTGGAGACACTGTGTAACGACGGCAAGGACAATGACAAAGGTTAGGAGCATGCAGGAGTTCACCATTACTTCCAGTCATTCATTCCCTTCGCTGGTAAATTCTGGAAGTCACTACTCGTGTGTGTCTCTGTGTTTCCACCTGCCTATGACTTGATTCTATTCATGAGGGAGCCAGGATCTTTAGAGTACTGTAGCTCAGCAGCCCAAGCGTCCCCCAGTCAGCAGAACACAGACTCAGGATAACCTGTAACCAGATCCTACGTGTGTCTCCACTGGTCCTGCCCACCCACAGACGGCCTGAAGGACTGCGAGGACCCAGAGTGCTGTGACCACGTCGCCTGCAACGGGTCCCAGCTGTGCATGTCCCGAGCGTCCTCCCCCATCGACCTGCTGCTCCGCAAACAGCCTCCCGCCGCCACCGCCTCGTTCTTTGAGAAGATGAAGTTCCTGATTGAGGACGACTCGCTGCAGCACTTCACCAAGACCGAGGTCTTCAACAAGAGGTAAGCGGAGGTGCCGGGCCACTGGGAGTCTTTATGTCAGTAGAATACATTGAACACACGCTTTACCTCAGTCCAAGAGTTGCACTTGCTCTTTGTCCATGACAGTTGTTCAATATTTAGTCTCATGTACCAGTAGGAGTAAATGTTGTTGGTTGTCCTGGATATTCAATGTATTCCAAAAATGTGCAATGATCAGTTCGCACAACAATTGTCACTGACATTGGTTCATCTCACGTTCCTGACTTCTCTCTTTAAATTTTTATGTAATAATCAAATAGAAGTGTTCTTTGTTACTGAGAGCTAACCATGACTCACCTTCAATGCCTCCATAATGGTGCCAACCATCACACCAACTCCATTCATTCATTGTTTTGACCTCAGCTCTTCCTGTTTCCTTTTTCGTGAAAGGCTCCAGGTTTCAATGTTACCATAGGATTTACTATTCTTTTTCTGTAAGGTTGACATGTAAAGCATTTCCCTATTCTTAAATTTAAAGATAAAATACATTATATTCATATAACCTAGAATTAATATTTTTTACTGGAGGATGATACTATTTCAAAGTATAAAGTATTTTTATCACTGTACTGCATCCCACGCGTACCATCTGGAAGTTGTCTGTGTTTGTCTGGCGCTGGGTGGCTACAAAACTAGCGTAGTAACTGTACTTCAAAACGCCGTTTGTTATGGGTGTGACACGGCTGAGGCGTAGTCACGTTTGTGTTGCTGCAGTAGACTGTGGTAGACATTGGGTCCAGAGGTCGCTCGCCAAGCCTCGTGGAAAACAAAATCTGGCGTTTGGTCTCTGCCGTGTTCAGTTTGAGGGTCCCGGTGACTGCTGGGACTTCTGGGGTGAGCATGTTACCTGCAGACCCACAGTGGCCGCCTCTCTCTCACACGGGGCCCTGGAGGTGACCACGTGCAGAGGACAAGGTTTTGTTTCGTGGAAGGTTTCACGGGTGACCTCTGTGGTTCGCATCCTCAAGCCCAGAGTGCAAGAGTGTACCGCCGCACCGCTGGCTTCACCCCGCAACTCTGCCGGGCCGGGTGGGTGAAGCCAGTACCACACACCACTGGGCTTCACGCCACCATGCCGGGGGTGTGGTGAGCCCGGCGGTGCTGCGTCCCCCTTCCCCTCCCCCTTCCCGTCCTCCCCTTCCCTGTCCTGAGTACACTGGCGCCCCGAGGACTTGAGAGCGAGGCCAAGTGACCCGCCTTAGGTACCGGTAGTGTTGAGGTACTCTGCAGGTGGCCGCCCAAGCAGAGTACCAGCTTAGCAGAGTTGTATGGGGTACCCGTGTTGGATGCATTAATTTGTGAGCAGGATACAAGTACCATGTTGTGCCTCTCATCCCGCCCCCCTGCGTACCGAGCCGCCTCTTAGAACAGGTAACTCCTCTTGTCCTGACTCGTGCCCCGCTGCTGGTTCACCACTCAAAGGTCCTGTAATGTGAAATACTTGCTGACCGACAAAAATACTTTTGCCGTACATTGCAATTCCAGGAGCATGTTGGAATTCATTGTAATAATAATAGTAATAATAGTAATAACTGAACGTAAACAGTTTGCTTTGCCAAGATTGTGACCTGTAATGGGAGTCCAAGGCAGTCTTAACAGTTTTAACACACAGTCCGGTCTGGCTGTTTGGCCACACCGTGTGCTCCCTCAGTCCCTGTGTGCACCTCAGCCTTGGGAGGGCATGGTGGGCGGCAGCAGGAGGCGGGCTGGTACGCTCGAGGCAATGATGTCATGGTTCTCGTTAGCTTGTAGTAGTCGTGGGAATGTATGGGTTAACCGCAGCTTTCTCTTCGTGCTGCGCACAGTATTTTATGGAACTACTTCCACCCGAGGTAAGATTAACCAAAACAAACAAAAGCACGTTTAGAAAGAGAACAAAACTCTTATTCCAAGTTTTTTTTCTTTTGCTTTTTTTTCTTGGTGCATATTTCTAGTTTTTTTCTTTTTTTTCATTATTGTTTTGTCGAATTACAGTTTTTTCAGATCGAGTTAGCTGGCAACTTTGTATGATATACTTTATTCTTAGTTAACAGCATCAACCCTTATTTGCACTGCCGTTTAATCATAGCCTTCGCTGATGACCTCATAGGAGACATGTTAAACTCTGATCTGGATTCCATAGTCACTTGTTTTGGTGCATGGAGGAATGTATTTTCTACACTCATTTGTTTTCACTCTGATTTCAGTCATTGTGTTTGCTTGCTAGTCATTTATATGATCTTTCCATTGCTGTCACTAATGAGTACTGATAACCAGCTATACTACTCGTATGTAATATTGCTTCACTCAATGACTCACTCGGTTCTGTGCAATCTGGAGAGAGAAATATTGGGATTTACTCTTCAGCATCCTCGGTCTCTTTAGCCTTCCTGGTTTCATATCTCTTGGTCTCCCCGTGTTGCGTCCCTCACAGTCACTACTCCCTCACCCCAGACTTGTAGTCTCTTCTGCCCCTCGTCACCTGAGACCTTTGGCCTTTGCTTGTGTCCAGTTAGTAGCAGTGTTTGCAGTAAACTGTTATTCCCTCCCTCCCTCCCTCCCTCTTCAAGTACTCCCTCCACTCATGACTCGTCCTCTCACTGTCTGCGGAGCTTAGCAAAATTTAGCTTGCCTTGACTGTTTCTTTAGTCCACCTGAAAGAGACTACTACTACATTACATTTTCTTTTCTCATTCTTGACTTTAGTTTGCACAGTAATTACCTTTTAATTACATTTTCTGCTGACTTCCAGACAACTGTCACCCGGCCATCATAGATATCATGCTTACAGAAATAAAGACGAGTGTTTTCATTGCCCTGGACGCGGGACTTGCCTTGTGAACAATAACGCTGCAAAAGAATAAGTATGCAGAGGAGAGATAATAGAGTCAAACAAGCTTTTAAAGCACCAGTCAAGCCAGCTTTCTTTTTTAATATCATTATTTTCTGTTTATTCCATTAAGCAAGATAATGTAAGCTGTCTTCACACTATGTCTGTTCTTGTGACGGTTTGCTGTCATTAGTTATTTTTCCTTCATCTTTTTTTTCATAGAGAATACGTATCTATATGGCTGCCTTTTTTTTCTTCTTTTTTCCCTTTATTTGTCCCGTTCAGCCCACCTCAAGGGGAACAGCGCGTCACACAAACCTTCCAAACACTTCAGTCTTGTGCAACACTGTCTTTCCATCTCCATCCTGTGATACTCTGCAAGTCAGTCAGTGTTCTTTTCTCTTCGTGGTTTGTCCTTATGCCAGAATCCACCCACTCCACTCCCTCTCTCCCCTGACCTTAGCGTGGTCTCTTGCCTCTCCCTACTCCCACTCCCACTCGTGAGCTCTCCCCCCCACCCCCCCTCCCAGAGCTCCCTCCCTCGTGCCCCTCGTCTCTCCACCAGGGATCACTCGCCACAAGGGTTTCCCCGCTCCACTGCCCCCTAAGTTGCCAGTTTGCATGCCGCCCTCATCTTTTTTTTTCTTTTTTTTTGTATTGTTTCAGTTTTCTTTATGGTGGTGGCTAATTCTTTCTGCAGACTTGTTGTTCTCTGCTCTTGGTATCTCTCCTGGTGCCAAAGCTTCCTTGTCGCCTCCTCAAAGTAATGTATCAAAACCACTGTTGCCCAGGTTAACTTTTCTCACTGCTAAAATTTCCTTTGAGTTACATGAGAATCTTTTTCACAATGATGCAGTTACGTACAGTAAATGACAAAACAACCAAGAATACAAAATTGTCACTCAACAACAAATTTTTCCTTCCTTGCAATTGGTGATTGGTCAAAGGTTACTGTTGAAGGAAAAGCAATGTGTACATATGTATAATCTATGACCACGGGTGAAACATGCATGGTCTGTGGAACCGTGTAGTGCGCGCTGCCTGCTGCCTGGACGCTGCTGCATGCCCCACTGTGCTTCACACCTGCCCGCCCACAGTGCTGTCTGTGCCGAGCTTGAGCGAATGTGCTTTGTGTGTTGGCTGAGGTGTGTTGCATCCAAACCTCTGTTAGTGCCGCCCCCCTCCCCCCACCCCCCTCTGTGGCTGGTGGGGGGAGGGGCGCGGCGACCTGGGTGTTTGCTGGTTCGTGTTCAAGTGTCTAGCGGCGCCCTGTGTTTTGTGTGCCACCATGTTATTGTTTTCAGGAAGCATTGCTGGCCCCGCCATGGATGGTGTGGCTACTGTCACTCCTCCTGATCAGTAAAGCATTGTAACTTCTGTTCACCTTTTGCCCGGAAATTCAGACTTGCAATAAAAAAAAGCCTGATTTTTTATACTTTCCCTCAAAATTTTCAACATGCTTTCCTGTGATCCTCATGGTGTGAGGCTGCCCTGAACACATGCTGCAATAACAACCTATAAGAGAGAGAGAGAGAGAGAGAGAGAGAGAGAGAGATTAAGTAAGAGAAGCAAGCAGACAAATAGTAAGAAACAGACAGATAGACAGACAGACAGACTAACTAGCAGACAAATAGACAGACAGACAGAAGTAGAGAGAGAGAGAGAGAGTGTGTGTGTGTGTACTGCATGATGTCACCCTTCACTCAGCCAGCCTCCCTCACACAAGTTCCCAGTGTGCGATGCTCGGGTCCTCACACTCCTCTCCTCTGTGTCTGTCTTGCGCCACACACTGATGTACCGAGCGATGCACTCCGTTGTTGACATGTTTAGAACGTGTTTGTGTGTTTGCCAGCAGTCATGCGTATGTGCGTCTGTTTGCATGACTTTTTTTACAATTTCAAGCAGAGTTTTTTTTTTATTATTACTTCACCCCCGAGTATGGAAAAGTTCATCAGCCTTCCTGTGTCCCAGTGAGGGGCGGGCCTAGCATGTGTCAGGTCCACGCCTCTGAGACCCTTATTAGCCTAAGTGGTACATAGCTTCTTACATATTTTGTGTTTTAGTACTTTTGAACAGAGTATGGTTTCATTTCAGTGAGTATTGATTATTTTCTATCATTTTTTAGTTTATATTCATCTCTACTACTTGTGATCATGTTTCCTATGGTCTCTGTGCTAGTCTCTCAGTTATTATGAAGTGTGTCTTTCTTTAGATGTCTTGTGAAGTCAAGTTTTAGTATTCACATTCAAACAAACATTACAGTTTCCCATTGTATTAAAAACATTCTGCTTTACTTTAACTGTTGTTTCTTCATTCATTGTATAAAACTAAACTTTGGAAAATGAAGTTCATTTAGGGAATCTTTCTTCTTCCTTCCCACCTGTTCTTTAACATTGCCCAGCATTCATGTTCAGACCAGCATTCCCTTCCTCCCCTGCCCCCTCCCCCATGATTCTGTTCCACTTTGTTTCATTGTAACCCTTTGTATTTTTGACCTTGTATTCTGTTCACAGTGTTGGAAAATGTCAAGTCAATCCCCTGTGCTGCTGTTATTTGTTTGTATTATTATTATTATTATATGTCCTGGAAAATCTTAATTGTCCCCATTTTTTCTCCAGCTTAAGCAGTTGTCAAGTTTTATCATTTCCTCGCTCACTCATGTCATGGCTGGAGAGCGATGTTGTTTTATTGCCACCGGTACTGTTGAGTTCACACGTTTTCCTTATTTAACCTTTGAGTTCTTCAGACGCCCCCTGGCCCGGCCTTGGCTCCTTGGCATGCCTGGCCAAGCACCTGTTCCTCTCTCTCTCTCTCTCTCTCCCCCCACCCTCTCTCTCTCTCTCTTTCCCCCCCCCCCTCTCTCTCTCCCCTCCCACACACTTACCTCAAGCACGCAGACCTGTTATGGATTGGTGATGAGTCTTTCTGCTGGCGTGGCACAGGCGGGCGGCGGTGGTGCGAGGCCGGGTAGTGACGCGGGCCGGCCGGGGCATCATCGGCCTGAGGGTGGTGACCAACGAGACCCAGGAGGGATTCACGCTGACCAGGGATGATGGAATGTTCGACCTCATGGTGAACGGTGGAGGTGTGGTGGCCTTCACGCTGGGGAAGTCACCATTCAGTCCTAAGATAGTAAGGACTGTGTGTGTGTGTGTGTGTGTGTGTGTGTGTGTGTGTTTAGTATCGTATTAGCATATAGGACCTAATCCCTTCAGCACTGGAACGCATTCCTTATTTATTTGACGCTTCACAAACTGATTTGGGGATTAAAATAGTACAGAATCTGACCATTAGTCCTCTGACCTCCATAGACTCTTCCTAATGTCAATAAAATCGTCTAATCACAACCAAAACTCGTGGTACAAATGTGTCCCAGTACTGCAGGGGTTAAGCTATACCCTTTTCATCAATATTCACCTCAATGGCTGAGCACCGCAGTTCCCCACGGCTCACACCACCCTCATCCCCCCCCCCACAGATACGAGTAATGGTGCCGTGGAACAAAGTGGTGGTGCTGAAAGACATTGTGATGACAGTCACTGAAAGCTCTGACAACTCCAATGCCTTCCACGACCACGCCCAGCAACGCACCACCTCCCACTGCCCCCTGCACGACTACGACCTGCTGCGCCCGATCATCATGGCCACCTGGCAGAATGTGTTCCAGGGGGAGTGTCCTCACGCAGACGCTATCCTGGTGGAGTCACAGGCGGTGCAGGAGTCCATCCAGATCCCAGGAACTGACGTGTACCTGGTCTATCATTCGTCAAGGTGTGTGTGTGTGTGTGTGTGTGTGTGTGGAGGGGTGAGAGGTATAGGAGTGCTGCGTGTGTGTGTGAGAGAGAGAGAGAGAGAGTTCACCAGTTTCTTCATCTCACTCAGGGCCAATGGTTACGAGTCCACAATCAGAATGCAGCTGACGCCAGACCACATCCCCGCCACTCTGCGCCGCGTCCACCTCAGGATCGTGCTGGAGGGAACACTCTTCACCCGCGTCTTCGAGGCTGACCCGAACATTAAGTTTACCTACGCCTGGGACCGCTACAACGTGTACAGGTGAGAAAACGCCCTCTCGTGGATCAGTAGATAACTTCAGATGGATTATTCTGTGCAGTAAACCGTCAACATAACGATGACATGTGGGGGGGGGAGATGGAAAAGACGAAAATTCACTATATCCAGTGGTCGTTAATTGTGGGTTAGGATAGGTTAGGTGCACATTACATAATAAACCATCTTAACACTCAGGAACAGTAATGGTAGAGATTGTAGGGCTGCTGAGTGGAATGGTATTATTGACTTGTGTTTTGACGGAGAATTCATGAGTTACAGGATTAATAACTTGCACATTTCCTTTCTTCAGGCAACGAGTGCATGGCGTGACAGTGGCCCTTGTGTCTGTGGGCTACGAACACGCCTCCTGCCCCAAGATTGTGTGGGAGCACCAGACAACACGCGTGGCCGGCAATGACCTCCTCATCTCCATGGTGGGAGGGTTCAACTTCAATATCCACCACACCTACAACTATCATCAAGGTGAGCTCTTGTCTTGCCCTCACTTCTCGCTTGTATTCTGTTTTTTCTACGTAAGAATGGTAACTACACAGAAAAGAGTGGAATTGTAAGAAAGACTACTGTTTGACGTTTACAAACACTCACAAAGAAACTGAGGAAACAAGGGAAAACACACAAGGACTTCAGAAGCTCATTTCACTCCCTTTCCTCCCCTCCAGGCATCCTACAGAAGGGCGACGGTCAGAACATTTACCTTGCGGGACAGCGGCAGCTCGTGACCACCTTGCTTGGGACAGGTGAGGAGCGGCAGGTGATGTGCGGGGACAGGTGTGAAGGGGACGCCACCCAGGTACCTCTGCTCTCCCCGTCTTGCCTCGCTGCTGCCCCTGACGGTTCTCTGTATGTTGGGGACTTCAATCTCATCCACCGTGTCTGGCCTGACGGCAATGTCACCACTGTCACCCACGTCAAGTAAGTGTACCACGTTTCTCTTCATTTTCAGACATTTCACTTTTTCTCTCTTTTTCGAGGAAGATTCTAACCAAAGGTAAACTAAATTAACAAGAGGCCAATTGAGGTAGCAGTAAAAGGTTTAAAGAGTGTTAGTTCATAATGGAGTGTATTGCAAAACAATACTATATGAAAAGAAGGTACAAAATATGTGAAGTGGCTATAAACGTAAGAGTGATTTTCTCGTTCCTCAGTGAGACCAGCGTATCCTATCGCTATCACATGGCCGTGTCTCCCCTGGACGGCACTGTGTACATGAGTGACCCTGAGGCACACCAGGTGCTGCGCCTCGGCGCCACCCGTGACGACCCGCCCGTGGTGGTGGTGGGGTCCGGCCAGCGCTGCCTGCCAGGGGACAAGAACCGCTGTGGAGACGGAGGCCAAGCCATCCATGCCCGCCTCACCTACCCTAAAGGTGGGGGGGGGCTGTGATGAATGCTGTAGAGTGATCACACACACACACACACACACACACACACACACACACACACACACGTGCGTGCGTGTGCGTGTGCGCGTGCTCACATGGTGTGATTGTGTGTATTTAGCATTCTTTTAAAAACCAAAAATAGACGAATTTGTTGCAGATCATAAAACTTATGACTGAGAAAAAAGTTAAACGCTATGAAAGCGTGTGTGTGTGTGTGTGTGTAAGTTACTGTAGTCACTCATTTCCTTTTTTGTCATGCAGACATCCCCAACTCACTCATTTCACTTGTCACACACACACATCAGTGCACTCACAGACAGGCTTTCCTCCCGCCAGGTCTGGCCATCTCCTCTGACGGTGACATGTACATCGCTGACGGCACCAACATCCGCGTGGTGAGCCGCAACTACATCCACACCATCATCGGCGGTCACGAGCACCGGTCCCACTGGGCGCCGGTCCCCTGTAATGGCACTATCAACATGGACCAGCTACACCTTCGCTGGCCCACTGAGTTGGCCATCTCCCCGCTGGATGGCTCGCTGCACATCCTGGACGACCACATGGTGCTGAGAGTCACGCCGGACAACCGTGTGCAGGTGGGTCTTGTTCCAATTCCTGGCCGTGTCTTGCTGTCTGGCCATAATTTCCCCATCTGTACTCCTCAACCACCACACTGCCGGTGCACTCACGAGGCAGTGGCCCATTTGTATTTTGTGTTGAATTATGTTGCTAACTTGACTTGTATCATGAGCAGAAGTATACATCAATCCAGTGAGTGGGTGATCATTAAGTCACGTGACCAGACTTAGGCCTGATCACGCAGTAGTCTGAGTTTAGTTCAAGCACTCGTACAATGTAGAATTTTGTAATAGTATTGAGTAGAGTTGAAGTACATGAACCTATGTGTTGCTGTAACAACAGGTGTTGAGTGGCCGTTCCCTCAACTGCCCCACACCGCCTCACGGTCCACCCGACGCCTCCCGCACTGCCTTCCTCCTCAACCCTCAGTCCATCGCTTTCTCCCCGGAAGGTAAAACAGAAAAGCTTGTACTTTATCTGCAAAGTTTTACAGTCTGTGTTTGGATTTTCATCTCAAAATGTAACAAAGTCCAGAATTTCAATTATATGGATATTACAAGATATTCATGATACAATTCGGAAGGCTGACACAACATAGTCTGATGTTCTCCATTTTCTTATTCTCTTCAGGTGAACTGTACGTTGCTGAAAGTGACTCTCAAAGAATCAACAGAGTCCGCATCATCACCAGTGACGGCCGCATTTCTCTTTTCGCCGGTGCCGAGTCTGAGTGCAACTGTCGCGACCCTAACTGTCACTGCTTCACTTACGACAACGCCTCCGCCAAGTCGGCCATATTCTTCTCCATCTCCTCGATTGCCGTCACACCAGATGGAGTTCTTCACATCAGTGACCAGGCAGGTTATCGCATCAAGTCTGTCCGCACAGTTCTTCCCGAGCTGATTGACCGCAAGCACTATGAGATCGTCTCTCCAGACTCTCATGAAGTCTATCTGTTCAATAGTCGCGGTCAGCACACAGAGACCAAGAACCTGATCACTGGCCAGACCATCTACAAGTTCGTGTACGACTCACACTCAAGCGTTAGTCGTCTGTCGCGAGTTTTCGACGGCGCAGGAAATAAGTTCCAGATCTTGCGTGAACGAGGTGGCAACGTCAATGCCATTGATACCCCACAGAAGCAGCGCATCAAGATCCATCTGACAATGACTGAGAAATTGGAGCAGCTGGTGGCTCCCAATGGATACAACATCAGCTTCACCTACAACAGCCTCAGGTCCTCCGGCCTCATCAGCTCCAAGATCGAGGCTTACGGCCGCACCTACAGCTACGATTACGATGAGCAGGGCCGCCTCACCAGGGCGTGCTCCCCACAGGACAGATCATCCAGCTCAACTTTGATCTGAGTGAGCGGGGAGCTGAGGTCACAGTGACTCGAGACGGAAAGAATCCTGTGAAGAGCACAGTGCGCGGCAACACCCTTACACACAAATCTGGTAAGGATACTTTAATTATGATGTGTATATGTTTCTCATAATCATTAGATTTATAAGATGTAAATTGATATCATTAGAGAGATACAGTAGAGGTTCACCACTGCCACCCACAGGACCCATAGAGGCTGTGACAGACATGGGTGGCGAGGGCAAACTGCAGATACTCACAGACTGGGACCACCGGGTGTCGCTGGAACGTACCTCCTACCGTGTGCTGGAGTCCACCAACCAGATTGCCGCAGAAATGTTCCCCATCCTGTCCAAACAGCAGACCTACATCGGCCCCAGCTCTGTCAACCGCTACGAGTGGGTGTACACGCCGGCCAGCCATCACACCACCACCCACGGCATGAAGGTAGAGTGTCCTGGACAGCCACACAGACTTGCACCAATCCACAGGTTTTTGCATGGACATGCTCGTGTTATATTAAACGACTGTCATTGAACACTGATTGCATAAAGAGTGAGTTCACAAGGAATGGATGGAATCGTAATTTTTTTCTTTCTTGCGACTTATTTATTTTTTTTTTCTCACAGGTGTCAAGCACACTCAGAGTGAACAATGTCGACCTCCTTACTCTGAGCTTTGACCCAGTGTCCTCTTCGGAAGCCCTTTTCTCTGTGTCCGGTCAGATGCTTGTCAACATTACCTATGATGCAATGGGCAGACCTGTTCTGTGGGTGCCTGTCTCTCCACTGGTGCAAAGTAACGTCAGTTATGACCACTGGGGACACATCATTGGCTGGACACGAGGCAATCTGTCTGAGCAGTATGAGTATGACCGAATGATGCGTCTCAAGTCTGTTACTTATGCTGACAGTGCGAGAATTACGTATGATTACAAGGACGAAGAAATAATCAAGGTAACCAACCTCACAATATTAATAGTATGTTTTTGTGTGTGTGATTTTATGTTGGAATGTTTTGCGCCTCTGAGTTGCTGTCTTTATGTTTTCCATATATTTCATCATTTCGTGCTGCAAGTACTGGCACTTACTAGTAATCCATCTCTGACAGCCACACAAGGTCAGCCATCCAAGCGGCAGGTCCTTCGGTCTAGTGTACGACGATGCCGGGTCTCTGTGGCAGGTGATCACACCCCGGGGTTCTGCCTACACTCTCAACGTGTCCACCCTGCTGGGCTTCTACAGACTCCGTTTGGCTCTGCCTGAAGATAACATCGCCCTCCAGGTAGATAGTAAAGTTTATCGTACAATTTGAATGTGAATATTATTACTTTAGTTATTATATGTTGCCAGATTTTGAGTACTCTGATAGCCTTTTCTTCTCAACTGAATTTTCTTACATTCATGATTGGAGAGGCCTGAGTTGTATTCTGTCGCCCCCATAGATCAGCCTGGATGAGCAAGGACGTATCCTGGCCATGACTCAGCCAGGCCAAGGTGGCACACTGCTCTATCAGTATGACGACTCTGGGCGCCTGAGTGCTGAGCTGTATGGCCGCGGCTTCACCGAATACACTTACGATGACACGGGCCTCATCCACACCGCCAAGACCAAGCACAACCATATCGACGTGCGGACGGACTATCGCTACCACGCTGGCCTCATCAAGGACATGCGTCTTCGCTACGGCTCCAAGAGTGACCTGCACAACGTGAGGCTCAAGTTCATCTATGACTCCTCGGCGCGGCTTCACAGGGTGGAGGGAGACATTAACTCCATCCCGCTGAAGGAGGTGATCATTCGCTTTGACAACCAGACGGGCATCCTCAACCTGATCAGTGACCTGAGGATCATCCGCAACAACATTCTGGAGACGATGCTGCAGAACCCTGATAAGGACTTTGTCAACACGCGCCTGCAGGACCACTATGGGCGCCTGGCGGAGGTGGACATGATGCTGCAAGGAAGGACAGTGTTCATGATGAAGCTCAAGTATGACAACCGCAACAGGATATCAGAGAGGCTCATCGCAGCGGCAGGGCGACGGGAGGGATCCAACGTGACCTACACCCCTGATGGCGAGATCCTCAAGGTGTACGGCACGCTGAATTGGACGTACTCTTATGACGAGAATGGCAACATAGAGCAGAATGACAAGACAGAGTCACTGACCTACGATGAGTGTGACAGGGTGATCAGAGTCGGGGAAAACCGGGTAGTGTATGACGACCGAGGCTTTGTGATCAGCATTGACAACCAGAACTTTGAGTATAACACCAAGGGTTTGCTAGTATCTGCTTGGGACAGGGAGCAGAAGTGGTCCTTTACTCTAGGATACGACCACCTGGACCGCATTTCTGTGTACCGGGATCACCAGAAGAATGCCACGCAGATTATTTATGGAAGACCCGACCTGCCGGATCTCATCACCCACCTGCACAATCCCCACACTGGCGCCACTATTCACCTTCTCTACGATGACATGAACCATCTCATTGCCATGGATCAGCCGGATGGACGGTACTACGTCGCCCCAGACCAGAATGGAACGCCCTTCGCCATCTTTGATCACTTTGGCTCACAGATCAGAAGTCTCGTGTGGACACCTTTCGGCCTCTTGAAGGACTTCTCTGGCACCAGCATGGAGATCGGTGTGGGTCCATGGGGAAGGTTTAGAGAGCCACACACGGGGCTCATTCTCTTCAGGGGCCATGCATACAATCCGAGGATCATACAGTGGATGACGCCACGCTGGGGACACCTGACAAACCCCAAGAGGCTCGTGACGGATGTGTTTGTGTACCGGTTCATGAACAACAACCCATTCGTGTCCCCGCCTGGCCGTGACAGCCACTACTACACAGGTCAGTGGTGCTTAACCCTCACACAGGTTTGCTTCATACTTCTCTTGCTCAACTTCTTATCCATCACCTTCCTCCTCATCATCACTTACCTTTAATACACTGTGATATGAAGAAATTTAGTTCCTCTGGGTGATACAATATTGAAAGTTAGATTTTTTCATCTAATCCTAGCTAAAGCTTTAAGATGAAAGTATGGATGGTTGTATATAGAAGTGTGGGTTAATGGTTGTGTTAGTGAGTGTGGTGTTTTTACTCATCATGGAGAAATTGCTGGTAAAATTATCACGAATGTGTTTGTTTTCTCTCCGGTAGATGTGTCTGAGTGGCTGGATTTGTACGGGATCCGAGTGAACCGCATTCTGGGCTCAGAGTACCTGAAGAGCACCCTGGTGAAGCCCCGCCCTGTGGTGGACGTGGGTGACTTGGGCACCTCGGAGGTGGTGAGCGGCCTTTGGTGTCAGTATGAAGCCTGCGTGGAGCACCTGCACGACCTCAGCTTCTTCTCCCACTCCAACATGAAGAGCAGGATGGGGACATGGATCAATGCACCCATTTCCCGCCAGGTGTCCATCTTTGGGCCTGGCGTGCTCGTCTCCAACATTGACGGCCGTGTTCTTGTTACCAAAGTAGGAGAGGGTGATTTCACAGGCGTAGTTGGTGATGTTATCCGTACAGTTCTTAATAACTCGATAATTCTAGACGTAAGTTCCACACACAATGGCCTTGACACATTCTACTTCATCAAGAGCAGCCGCAACCGCGCCGCGGAGGACATGAACCACCTGAGACGTCTGTCAGGCGTGTTCGAGGTGACCAACACGGAGACAGAGCACGGTCATGAGATTCGCATGTCCACCCCCACCTCCCACCTGGTCATCATGTACGGGGAGCGCATGCAGCGTGCCCGCAGCCGCGTGCTGGCTGAGCTGAAGCAGGAAGCCGAGGAGCGAGCATGGGAGCGGGAGGCCATCTTGGTGAGGATGGGTCACGTTGGCTCACACGCATGGACGGCGGCAGAGGCTGCCGAGCTGGAGCGGGAGGGCCGTGTGTCGGGTTATGTGGCCACTCACCTACATTCTCCTTCCCGTTACCCACTGCTGGCCTCAGATGCTACCAACATTGTCTTCAAACACGAAACTTCCCGCAAGCGACGCAAGAGCCGCAGAAGGTTCCGCAAGAAGAGTTGGCGACAGCGGAAGAAAGTTGAAGTCTGAAGAGGACAATGTTTGGCGCGCTGATTGAAGTTTTGGCAGCACTGCTGTACCCATGAACTTCCAGGCATACGCTACTGAATCTGCCTTTATCGACAGATTGTGATATAATTGTACATATTTATGTAAACTTAACAGAGTTTCGATATATACGCATATTGTGTGCGTTTTTGTTCTTTCTATATGAGGTAAATTAAGAATGTAACTTTCATGATTATCATATTATATTCAGTGTTCTTAAGAGACCTAACTAAACCCATGTATCAATTACGAAAACTTTTGGTGTTTCTTTCACGTGGTTTTTACTTACGACTGTATTCTGCAGTAATCCTACACTGTACAATATGTCATGTATTATGTAAAGTAAAATAATGAGTTTTTAATAAATATTTCGATGTACATTGATTAACAGTATACGTCTTATCCACGAATACATTTTTATATCGAGTTTCATTCTTCTGTTTTAGTTTTCGTCTCGAGCCGTGAATCCCGGTGTGAAGTCCGCCTTAGTGCTTCAGAGGCTTTGAAACATGACTCGCACCTGTCAGTCAGTCAGTCAGTCAGGAGCTAAGGACATAATAAGCTCTGTGGTGTCTTACCCTTTACCCTCACCTGCCTGCCTGCCTGCCTCCCTACCTGCTTCCTTTCCCACCCCGGGGCAAGGAAGGCATGTGCGGCAAAGTTTATAAACATTGGATCTCTGGCAGTGTCTCCCTCCTCCCTAACCTCAACACCTTTGCGCAAGTGTGTCAGGTGAGCCAAGATTTCGTGTTCTTGATTTAGTGAACTGCTGTGTGCTCAGGTGAAGTCAAGTAAACACTGTGTTGTGTTGGTTTTAACTTTTCCTTTCATTGCTATCTCGTGTGTACATTGGTCCATATTATTAAGCAATCCTGAAGCAGAAATTTGTCATGTAGTAAATTGTAGCTCTTATCCAGAAGCTTGTAAGGGTGATTGTTCCTTGCCGATTGTGAGTGGATGGTAAAAAAAACTGGTTTACTTGATATTCTGACCCTTTTATCTATTGACAGTGCGTTCATATTTATAAATTATATGATATTTTACATAGTTTGTGGTTTTTTATTGATTTGTATGTACATGTAGGACTTGAGTAGACCCGACGTGTGTTCTGAGTGAATGAGGTGCTTGGGTTGTACTTGACAACTTCTCAACAGCGCACCACTGAGCACCGTTTCCATTTTGGACTATGAAGTTGCCTTTGCAGAAGTTTAAGATGAGGTTGAGAAAAGTTTGTCCTTTTATGTTGACAATATAAGTAACGTAATGTCCAATCTATGTTAAGTCTACTTGTTTTGTCACGAGGCTTACTACATAAAGAGGCCAAAAGGAAACTGGTATTTTCTGTTTTTGTTTTTGACTGATGACGGGGAAAAAACTTCCAACGCATTCCTATTATTCAAAAGTAGAGGAAAAGGAAACCATCACTCCATGCAGAGAGAAGAAAGGTAACTGGGGGGAGGTTGTGTAAACAGCTGGCAGTGCATGTTTGGGTAGTGCCACTCGCTTCTCCGCCACCTTGTTATTCCTCCCCTCCCTCTACCCTCTACCCTTCACAACCTACCCTCCTCCTGCCCCCTGCCTTGCCTCGGTACCCTTTCCCCGATTCGTCTGCAAAGAGAACCAGTGGGTGGCCAGTCTCACGTGTGGCGGGGCACGAGTGAGGACTAGGACAGGAAACAATAGATGGTGGAAGTCAAGGGAAGCTGACCTCTTGTGCCCATAAAAAGTGAAAAACACTAATAGTAAGATTTAAAGATACGTGTAAGAAACAATAGATGGTGGAAGTAAAGGGAAAATAATCACCTCTTGTGCCCCCAGAAAGCGGAAAGCAGTAATGTCAATATTTTAAAGTACTGGATATAAGACTGAAGGGATGGAAAGGTGGTCAATGTTTGCATCACGTATCTTTAGATGAAAACTCACCGACACTCTTGACGCAAGGACTGGCCATCTCTTGCTGGTGTCTTTAAGAAGTGAAAATATTTATAGTTAACTGAAGATACAAAACCCTATTATATCAGAATGGATAGCAAAACCACCATATAATTGTTGACATCATTATAGTCTAAATCGGGAAGAAGATACACTGACATACGAAATTGACCATCCCTTGCATCAACAAAGAAAGAAAAATAGCAACAACAGGGAGGAAAAAATCTGCCATTGGTTTACATTCAAAGAGTATTTCGGGATACAAACAAAAGGTTAACTCCCGTGACGCAATGAAGACTTTTGTGACCATCCTGAAGGCGGTGGTGACTCGAGTCCTCTTCGCCACCCACGCCTTCATCGCCGTGTGGAAGCTGGTGGACTTGAAGGAGGGACGGGCCGCCTACTGGTACCTGGTGGCGCCCCTCATGCTGCAGGGCTTCGAGGGAATAGTCTCCATCTGCGCCAGGAATGGGGAAGAGATGAAATGGTACGGTGCCTCAGAGGGAGAGAGAGAGAGAGAGAGAGGGGGGGGGGGGGAAGGGGAGGGGGGGAGAAAAGCCTTGTACAAATTTCATAATAATGAGTATTTAGAGAGCAAACTCAAGCTAGAGTATGATACGTTTACTGAGATTAATAGCATTGCATTCATTGTCAATCCAAAACCATAGAAATACCCTTAAAAACATAGCTATCTTCAACTAGAGCCTTTGGAAAATTATGATGATGAAAGGGCAAAGTGTTTAAGAGTACGGGTATTAGACTCACTGGTGTGGACTGTTCAGGAGGCTTCAGTAGCGTCACTTTTAACACCTTTGGCCTCAACACGCACCCTCAGGTTCTGTCCTTCAGTGTTCCTCTACTTGGTGTCTGTGGTTCCGCCCATTTGGCTGCTGGAACTTGGACTGAACGATCTCAGAGTCAATTCAACCCTTTCAGAGACAGATGTGAGTAGCCACGAGAGTTAACAATATTCATTCAGTTATCATATCAGTTATATTAATCTATCTTTCATCATTTACATTTGTACTTGTTCTGGCGAAGGATTTTCAATATAACTTTTTTTGTGGGGCTTAGGTAAGGGGTGAGGTAACTCCCATTGAAATTAACACAAGACACATGGCAGGTGGTGGTTGGTGGTGGTGGTGGTGACAGAGCGTACCATGTTACAGAGCCCCTGCACAGACACCCAGGCTGTCTCCTACATCCAGCAGGAGGTGAAGGTGTTGGAGCAGATATTACTGGTGATCCTTCTGATTGGTCGCTGGCTGCTGCCCAAAGGTGAGGTGTCTGCACAATAAACACAATTATATATTATATTCTTTTATGTAAGAGGAGAAAGCTGGCTAAGGTCAAAATAAAGAGTAAGAAAGGAAAGATAGGCCCACTTAGTTTTGTAAGAGGAGAAAGCTGGCCAAGGGCAACATATAGAGTAGAAAAGTAAAGAAAGGCCCACTTAGCTGCCAGTTCCCCTTGCAGGTCCGAGAGAGTGAGCCAAAAGAAAGGGATAAATGTCATTTCGTAGATAATCAATGCTACACATCCCTAACCTTCTGACTGTTATGGCTACGTACTCCTTAGCTAGTACTTGATATTCCCCTTTTATTTCAAGTTTTGTAAGATTCCTTAGTCCAACCCTGTGATGCAAGTTAACTCAATCCTTCATCACTGTTTTGTCCACCCGCTTAATGCAAGAGTTCCTTCCCTACAGGCAAGCTGACGCGGGAGCAGCTGTCACGCCTCCTGCTGGCTTACCTTGCCATGGCTGCTGACGTCATTGAACTGTTCGAGTGTTTCAAGGAGAAGGTCGTCACCAGAAACGTGGAGCTGATTTATGCCACTCTAGGTACGCTCATTCCCACACTGCAGGCTGTGTCACGGGGCTGGCATCCCTCACTGTCTTAATTGTTGCTCCAGGATGCCTCTCATAGGATAGAAAATGAGGGAAGCTGCAAGAGGACTTTAGACCTATTCGTGGCAGTCTCTGTGTGAATACCGCTGCCTAATTCCACCTATCATCCTCATCTATACTCTTTTCCAATCTTCTTTTAAAACTCCCCAATGTTTGAGAGATTCTTAGTTTACATTGTTCTAAATCTATCTTCTATTTATCTATTTTACTCTTATATTTCATTCTTTTAGCAATACTTACATCAAGAATACTGTTACAACCACTCCCCCCCTCCCCCTCCTCACAGCCATTTGGTCGTGGTCATTGCTGCAGTTTACCCTCGTGCTGAGCGCCACACACTCCCCCAAAATGCGGCCCTCGATCAACTTCCCCCCGCCACAGGAGGTCACCATGCTGGGCTCTGATCTCGCTACGGGGCGACGCATGAGTCGGGCCACCAAGACGACCTGCTCCTACAATCTCATCATGTACCTCGATATGGACATCGTGGCCACCCTCACCACGGTGTTCATGCAGGATGGCCCTTTCTTTCTGCTCAGGTGAGACGCGCGCACTTCACCTATCTTCATCGTCATCGTCATTTGTATCTTGACGTTGTTATTCTCTGGTTTGACGGGCCGCTCTTGTATAATGCCGTTAGTAACGTTTGCGTTTGTGTTCTGGTCAAGGGCAACAAGGTCTATATAGGAATAATAGTCACTGAAAGGTAAATGTGTATGACATATTTTTGGTATACATGCGGTGTTAGCCTAGCGTCTGGCACTATCAAGCCCAATCATTTTTGTGTGTTCTCTTCAGGATGACACTTATCTTTGGGTACAAGGTGGTCAGTCACCTCAACATTTTCTTCGCCTGCAAGAACACTCTGATCGTGTCCCTGCAGCTGTACCGCATCGTTGTGCTGTGCTCTCAGAAGCGCATCATCAACAAGAAAAGGGTAAGCAGCATGTTGAGCTGTGGCATGTCAGCTGAGTCCTGTTTGAAGTAAGAACAATCAATATTCTTTTCTCTGCATATAAAATAGCTTCGTTATTTTGAAATTCGTGTTGATAAAAAGTTTGAAGGTCATCTGAGGAATTGCAATAGTGGACACGTATTGGTCTTAGAAATTATCATAAATGAATCAATATCAAAACTAATTATCTTCTCTCATTGGTCATTTTTTACTGTTAACTTTCATTTTTCCCTGCAGAAAGTACTACTGGATGAAGAAAACTTCTCAGTGGAAGGAAGCGAGGAAGAGGAAGGCGGAAAAGAGAAAATAGAGGAAGTGTCCAAAAACAGCAGCACAGACCTGCCACCGCCGCCACCACCATTACCACCACCCCCACCACTAGGCCAGGACGCCGCCATAGACGAGGCCCTGGAGGCTTCCCTGCTGCAGATAATAGAACAAGTAGGCGAGGAGAACATCGTGAAGGAACTGGAAAATTTGGTCTCGTTAAATTCAGAAAAGGACACTCAGAATGACGCAGCCTCCAGTCTGAAAAACGTCAGTGAGCTGATGTCAGGACAAACGCCTGGAAACGCTGAATTTGAACGTAGCTTAGAAGATGGCTTGTACCTGCCGGACTCAGAACTGCAACACAGCTCAGGTGCGCCAGTGTTCCCCCGTCAGAGCATTAAGAAGCCACCCACTGCAGGGGGAAACTATGGGAGGGGCGAGGACTACCCAAGCTGCTGCGACGTGAGTGACTGCCCGAGCTTCAGTGACACAGATCAGGTTAATGACCGCTTCTTTGACCACCAGGGCGTCAGTGTGTCCTCCACCAGCCTAGCCGAGCCTTACATCAACGAAGTCCAGTATTCTCGTTGGCCACGCCTTGCAGAACACTTCCTGCCTAATTACCATCACAATCAAAGAGGCGCATCTGTCCCGTCCAGCCTACGCAGAGACCCCAGAAGGAAGGTCAGCCAGGCGCCCTCCAGCCTTGCTTTCTCCCACCAGTCCTCCTTCAGTCCCGAGCCACACCGCCGCCTCAAACGCAGAGAGGGAAGCACACGAAGCCTCTGTCAGGTTCCAGGGGCAGCGACAGTGTGGGATCTCCCTCACCACCGCCACAGCTCCTACGTTCAGCACTCCAGATACACAGGGATCTCTGAGTCTGATGCAGAGACTCTGGAGACTAACGTGTGACAGCGGGAGGGGAGGCAGTCTGCAACTTTACTGTGTGTGAACAGACCACTCCCTGTTTGATGGAGCAGTTTTTCCATCTATAATTCTTAGAAAAGTGACACGTGTCATTTTTTTTTTTTTTTTCATGGCTAAAGCTACTCTCTCTCTCTCTCTCTCTCTCTCTCTCTCTCTCTCTCTCTCTCTCTCTCTCTCTCTCCCGTATTATATATATTTTTATACAATGTCATGCAGTATATCACATATGGACTGCCACGAGTAGGCCTGACGGCCTCTTGCAGCTTCCCTCATTTTCTTATGTTCTCATGTTCATATACATAAATGGATACATACTTTTTATATATTGTCGCGGGTTTGTAATTGATGTAGCTAATTGTGTGGCTATATTGCTCTTTATGCAAGACAAAACCATGTCAGTTATCCTTAACAACTTCCCGTTTTCTGATACAACCCAGCCTTGCGTGGTGGCCAGCTATTGGCTGAGAATAATATGATGACAGCAGCCAGACCCAGACCCAGACCTTGGATAGGATAGGCTGTGGCCGCTGACGTGACCAGTAGTGCTGCCCTGCTGTCCGTCACGGAAGGAAGGTCGTGCTGTTCCGTTGCGTTCTCCTGGGATGGAATTATTGTGTGCCTTAGTGCTGGAGTTTCGGGCAATATATAATGTCAATGCCTGGACTAGGTAAGAGGAGTGGAGTGGGTACATAGATCTGTGTGTAATGTAGGGTGTCTATAAGCCTTTGCTTATGGAGGGACGGGACAGATGGTGGGGAAGGCTACGTGTGTAACAGCTGGCTGCGCAGCAATGGCGGAGACCTGCGCTTGTACACTTGTCTACGTGACTTCGCTGACTTGTGACAATATACTCAGTTTGCACGGTGTTGCTGATGTTATTATTACCCGTGTGTGAATGTAAAACTTGTTAGTGTCTATAGAGACCTGACTTAGTTATAACCCAGGAGGAGGAGGAGCGCTGGAGTGGAGGTGTTGTGGCACAGTGAGATCTGCTTGCTGCTGGTCAGCTCGACTGCTGGTCTCAGGTGCCATTGCCAAGACAGCACAGTATGTGACGGGCCGCCAGCTCACACACCAGATGGCAGTTAAGGGTTAAACACCAAGTATACATATAGCTTTATCATGATTTGCAATTACAATACTTAATCTACATTTTAAGTGTACTGCGAAGATCAAAGCACCATAGAGTAGTAGTGACAACGTCCTATATGGTGGTGACTTGGTGGTGTGCGAGAGGCTGGCCGTGTGAAAGTCTAGGGGGAGATAGTGAACATGGCGTGTGTGGCCCCAAGACTTCCAGTCGTCCCCTACCCCGACTCCCTCTCCTCCTTCCCGCAGTGTCCGTAAGTCTGGCTGGTGGCCTCGGTGTGTTTATTCAAGCCGAGTTATCATTATTTCCCAGCCATTGCCTAAATGTATTTGCTTGATTTTAGTCAGATAATTAGTCCATTTGTCATTAAACATTTTAGTCCTCCGTTTCAGAATACTTTAGTTCAGGACGCAACTTGGCAACTTCACACCGTCACTAGGCAGACCAGCTGGGGATGGGTGGCGGCGGGAGGGAGGGAGGGAGTGAAGGGTGGCGGTGTGGTGCCAAGTAGCATTATCACCCACACCAGCGCTCCAGACAGCACAAAATACGTCTCTGGGGAATATAAGGTGTGTTTGACTGCTGCTGCTGCTGCTGTGTGTGGTGGCAGGTAAGCGTGATTACAGGTGTGTGTGTGTGTGTGTTTACCTAGTTGTATTGTGCAGGGTTCAAGCGGGGCTCATAGTGTCCTGTCTCCGTATCTCCATATAACCAACATTCCCTTGAACCTGTGTATATTGGTTGCTGTAACAACCACCTCTTTCAACCCATTCCAGGTGTCCTCTCTCTCTCTCTCTCTCTCTCTCTCTCTCTCTCTCTCTCTCTCTCTCTCTCTCTCTCTCTCTCTCTCTCTCTCTCTCTCTCTCTCTAATCCCACTCCTCAATTCCAGGTTGATATGTGGCAGCCTGGCAAACATGATCATCCTCACAGACTGCAACCAACATCTCACACACACACACACAGATCTACACAGACACATGCACACTCACACCCCAATCCTTACTTGGTCACACACACACACATACACACACAAGGGGCACTGGATACTGAGTGAGGGAAGCACCTTGATGTCTTGAATTGCCGAGAAGAGGACAATGATGTACAGGGTGAGTGTCTATGATTGACTGGTTTTGCTAGGCAGTAATGGGGGATGTTTCATAGGTATTTATATAAGTATCATCAAGAATATTTCCATCACCAGCTAGTGTATTTTTACTTTTCTCATTTCTAAGCCATTATCGTCGCCAAGTAGTATCACATCACCTTTTTTGCTTCTCTTGTAAGTAAAATTTTACAACTACACCACTTTCTCAATTTCATATATTGCGGGGCTATACATGGGGGTCCAATTAATCAGTATGGAAAGTTCTAACAGATGGGAAGGGTATGAAAAACCAACTTGAGACTGGTGAAGTAGTAAAAAATACCCTCCTTTAATTAAAACTTCAGTTATCACACTAGACTGTCACTTCACTTGGTATCTCTTCCAGACCTCCAGCAACCATCCTTCATTCATCTTTCTCTCCCGTTACCACCCCCAGTCACGTCATCCACCCACGGCCAGCCTGCGTCGGGAGGTGCGGCTGCGGCGGTACAGACAGCTGCTGCTCCTCAATGCCAAGCTGTCGGACCCCACCAATCCCCTCACAAAGTACACTGAACAGCACTTCCAGGAGATGTACAGGTGAGGAGTGGCTGGGGCTTCTGTCATCTCTGTCCTCTCGGTTTTATTTGCCTTTTTCTCTTTCTGGTGATTCATTATTTTTACTTCTGTTTTTTAATGTTATTGGTAATTTTATGTTTATTGATTTCTTTGTTATTATTGCATCTCTTTCCTCTTTTGTGTGCGATTGCAATAGTGATTTTAGAAGTTTTCCTCTTGAACTTTTGATTTGCCTTACCTTCTTTCTGGTGATGTGTTAGTCTTTCATCTCTCCACTTATATGTATGCTTTTACCATTTTGTTTATTACTATTTTGTTCCTTATTGTTAATTTTCTTTGTGTATATTATTGTAATGATATATACTTAGTATGAATAAAACAGAGTAATAGAATAACAGTAATTTATATAGTTAGCTTGAAGGGAAATGGTTGCATAGAAGGAAATGATCAGTGTAGTAGAAAGGAGGTAATCGTAATGCAACACCCACACCCCCAGACTCTCCAAGGAATCTTTCCACGAGCTGCTGTCCATCATTCAGGCTGATCTTGACCGCCTGGATAACCGTGGCCGCCCTCTCCCCGCCCCCTACCAGCTACTGCTTGCCCTGCACTTCTACTGCACCGGTTCGTACCAGGTGAGTGCTGCCTTGGGTCGTTCAACACTACAGCAGCAGGAAGGTGTGGTGCTGCATCAAGTAATCATGTCACCAGCAGCCAGTACATTCATGTCATAGGGTGTCCCACTGTAATTATAAGTAGCGTTTGTGTGACGAGGTGTAAGAGGAGTGAGTGTTTGATACTCAAGCTTATTATTGTGGGATGAATTGCTGATTTATGAACACATTGACCTTCTTTGGATATACAAACACACTTCACTTTATGCATTTATGAAGCCTTCATTAACATATATTTTCCTTCTATGTATATATATGCACAAGACACTTTACATAATGAATATACAAGACCCTTTAGTTTGTGCATTGATCAAGTCCTGACACAGTATTCCTGCACTGCCAGAAGGAGGTGGGGGAGCAGCACGGCCTGGAGGTGAGCCAGCCCACCGTCTGCCGCACCATCCACCGCGTCTCGGAGGCGTTGGCTCGGCGATACAACCAGTTTGTGGTGTTCCCCTCAACTTCTCAGGCCGCAGAAATACATGAGAGGTGAGTGACAGGAAGGACAGACAGACAGACAGATGGGGAATGATGGGCCAGCATGGGATAGGTAGTGACAGGTGGTCATGGGAGGAGGGTGGTGGTGGTAGTAACAGTGAGGATGTCTTTAGGAGGAGTTATGTGGTGACTAAAATGATAGCTCAAGTTATTTTTTTGCTGATCCAGTACTTATGACACACACATTTCCACAGGTTCTACGAGGTGGCACAGTTTCCAAATGTGATCGGCGCTATTGATTGCATTCACATGAGGATCTCCAACCCAGGAGGCACCATGGCCGAGCAGTGCCGCAACAGTAAGGGCTGGCACTCCATCAACTGCCAGGTGGTGGTGGGGCCCGACCTGCGCATCCTCACCGCCATAGTGCGATGGGGCGGCAGCGTCCCCGACTGGCTGATATACGACAACTCACGGCTGCGCAGAGTCCTCGAGCACGGCGACTATGGGCACTTGGTGGGTGATGCAGCCTACCAGTGCCAACGGTACCTCCTGACACCAGTGCCCTGCCCATCCACACCTGCAGAGAGGAGCTACAACCGCGCCCACTCCTCCACGCGACGCAGGGCAAGGCGGGCGTTTGGCATGATCCGCCGCCGCTTCCAGTGCACGGCCAGGGAACTCCGCTCCAACCCCAAGACATCGTGTGCCGTCATTCTGAGCTGCCTCGCCCTCCACAACTTTGTGCTGCAGCGGCAGGGCCCCCAGGAGGATGCCGAGGCCCTGTACGCCCCCGATGACGGCCCCCAGGACAGGTTCACTGGGGAGTGTGACCCAGAGGGAGAGTCGTACCGCCAGCACATCATTGACGAGTGGTTCAGCAACGATGCACCGGAGGAAGAGGAGGAGAGGAGTGGGAGGGAGTAAGAGTAAGGTGAGTGAGAGTTGAGGATGTACAGTATTAGTCTAAGTATTGCAGTGCTTCAGAGTATCATTGTCTGAAGTGTATACCAGTCAGTCAGTCAGTCAGTCATGCCAAATGTTAAGTACAGGAAACATTATTTAGGGTTGATTACATTTATTATAAGTGATATTTGGTTGATTTATTAATTTATTAGGCTCACAATTGTTATTACAGCAACTATTTCTCTGATATAATAGGCAATTAATTAGTACATGTATCACTTATGAGATTTTGATATCAGATTTTCATTTTTCAGCATGCAAGAACCAAACCCTGGAATGAGTGACCTTCTAGAGTCCACGATAGAAAGAGCTGCCAGGAGAGTGTCACCACCACCATCATCAATTTGGCTTCAACTGGAGGAGTAGGAAGCCGTCAGACCCAGCTCTACCAGCATCCTGTCTTCCCAGGACACCCTCCCTTGCTTACTACTTAAGAGATGGATAAAACGGGGCCAGAATATAAGTTGAAAATACTCCGAAGAGTCTCCGGAGAAAATGTAGTGGTGTGCAGCACTTTATTAAATAAAAAAAAGTATTGGAAGTATTTGTTCCTAAATTAATTTTATTAAATCATCCTCGACAAAATCTCCGGAGACTCTTCCGAGTATTTTTGACTTAGTACAGTTTTGGGGGGCCTTTCTGAGCCCCTTTTGTACAATATTCAAGCCTTTTCTCCTCCTCTTCAGTGAGAACTAAGGAGTACTGGTCCGGTTGATGCAGCTTGCAGCTTGTAACTTGAAGCTGTTGAGTCCAGACCATGACTTCTGTGTTACACCAGCCGCTTTGGTCCTTCCCAGTGGTAAGGTGGAGGTGGTATGCTGGTCCAACAGAAACCACTTTCATCCTCTCCATTGGTGAGGTAGAGTCAGCTTCCTGGACAGGTAAACTCAGAAAGCACCACACCTCTGTAGGCAGTGCTGGTGATGCATTCTCCTGCCCCATCAGAAGCCTATTGAGGAAAAGACAACAATACAGGTTAATTGTTAGTCTGTATCACAATGAAAATGAAGATTCATGAAAGCAATAAAGCAGATTTATAATATATATTGCATTCCTTCCTTTGAGATTCTTGACAAAAACACAAGAAGCTTCCACCAACAAAACTAACTTACTTTACCTCCAATAACAAAAAGTAAACTACAAAAATACTTACCTGTCTGGCGGTGCGGGTGGAGATCCACACAGCCACTGAAGGTAGGGTCCAGGTGAGGAGTGGATGGATGGGTTGCCACCACACCACATGGCTTCATCAGCAGGAACACCTCAGTAGGGGGGAAGGAAGGATGCAAGAGTCCGTACATGCAGCCCTGGTAGGTAGTCCTCCACTGGTCCTGGGTGTGTGTGTGTGGCGTCACCTCACAAACGCCAGCATGACACTTCCTCGTGGTGTTCAGAGGGGGACACTCCCTGGCCCTCACAATGGGTGCCTCCCTCAACAATGGTTCCACACCGACACACACGTCACAGTACAATCACCAGCTGTTGTACTTATTGGTCAGGGATCAGAGCAACATTCACATTCAGGTTGGTGATGCTGGGATGACAGGTTAAATGTTAATCCTTGAAAAGCCTGGCTATAGATGATTAGTTCCTCCCACACTACTTAATGCTTCTACAATCCTCCCATTCCCTATTTCTTTTGCCTATAATTCAATACCATCCTTCTCAGTCTGACTTCGATATCAATATTTATACAACATTAGTGTTTAAGTTCTTTGGCCAGTCTGAATACAGTTATCTTAAGTGCACTTTTAAAATTATATCAAATCAAGGCCACATGAAAGTCAGTATGCAGAACAATGTGGACAAAGAAATCATGTCATTCACTTATCACTTAACACTAAAAATAACGTTACTCAACTATTGCACCACCACCACCACCACTACCATCACAAGACAATATCATACCATTTAAGGGTTATGAAAAGTGCTATTCCTTCCCTGAGAGAATATTAATCCTGAGTTGAAGTTGCTCTATGTAAAAAAAGAAAAGAAAAAAGGAAAAAACTCCTTTCTATAAACCTTTTTTTACTGTCTATACATGTGCAACAAATCCAGACTAGTAACCCATATACATATTCTAAAATACAATGTGCATTCTACATCTACATAGGTTGGTGCAGTATAGAGAAAGATCAAAGAGTACCATGAGTTTATATTTTGCCTTTCTTCAATATACAGTACACAGTAAATGGATAAAGCTCTGCACTTTGGCTACAAGACCACAGAACACCATAAGCTACAAGTGCTGCTCCCTCGTGGCGACAGAGACACACGCGAGGGAGGATGAGAGTGTTTCATAGCAGTGTTTCCAGTCTACCAGATTCCCTTACGTGTACTAATAAAAGGCACAAAGTTCTCCTGCTACTTACAAAAATATGGAAGTAATAAATCCCCTCAAGGAGTCTTCTGGGATACCCTCGTTAAGTATCTCGGTTCACAAATCCTACGCTGGACGAACAAGCAAACTACGCACTCACGTCTCCAACCGCCGCCAGTTTCACAATTCTACGGACTAGTTCTGCCTGCTGTTTGTGCGTCCAAGGCTTCCAGGAGCACCAGGAAGGAAGGGAGGGAGGGCAGTGACGGCAATCTTCACACTCCTACTAAACTCTCCACTCACTCTTAAGATTTACACTAAAGTCATCCCTGAAGAACACAATTTCAGTTTGCCAACCAAAGAGTGTTCCTTAGAGGCACTTATGCCTTAAGCAGCACAAAAATATATCTAATTCAGAAAGTGAAAAAAAAGGAGACTTAACCTATTTTGCATAACGCACTAATCTCGACAAATTGCTCCTGCATGGGACAACCTCAAAGTGTGAACAACAACCTCTGCATAGACAGCGGCAAGGGCAGTGACACTCCAGCCCGAGGCACACCAACAGGCAACAACACAACACAGGCAAGAGTGACCACAGTAAGTAAACACAGTGGATACAAGTAGTCCTGGAGAATTGCCAATTAATGCGCTACACTCATTTCTCTTTAATATTCTCCCTTCATCTCAAGTTCCCCGATTTGCTCTTAGTTTCTCCATTGCCAAGTTTGGTAATGAGACTCTCAGCAAATCAGAACTTGAGAGTAGTAACATCAAACTCTTCAGTACTGGGACACATTTTTACGATTGGTTTAGGTGTGATTAGATGATTTTATTCACATTTAGGAAGGATCTATGGAGGTCAGATTAATGGCCAGAGTCTGCACTGTTTTGATCCCCACATGAGTTTCTGAAGGTGTATAGAATCAACCAATAATAAGTAGAATAAATATGAAAATGTGTCCCAGTGCTGAAGGGGTTAAGATGCACAACACAGCTGCTGGAGATGATGCAAGTTAATCTACTCTGCCCACGACTAGCAAGAGGTGAGGACACAAAATGCCTCTTAACTCTGTGTCTTTGAGGTCACACCACCAGTTTGTTGTTGCCTGTGGCTCATAATTTTACAACCATTTTTAACTACAGTCTTTCCATGTTATTTCTTATTCTCTACAACAAAACAAGGGGATTATTTGAGCACTTGTAAGTATAACCTGAATTACATACGTAAAAGCAATTGTATAGTGATAGAATGAAATACAATGCAGATTCTAGTCCATTCACTGTTATGTACACTTACTTTTCCAGAGCATTTGAACAAGCAAGGCTGTCTGACCACCAGAAGAATGGTGTGGTATAAGCAGCTTCCACCCCAACACGGGCCTCCTGAGCAACATGCCAACACAACCACAGCACTCAGTAAGCTACACAATAATGAGGCAAAGGATCGCCGTCCTTCACACACCTCACACATTACCAACAGATCAATGAGGACACCAATATCCCCAACAATGAGCAAAAGACAGAAGAAATGTTAAAAAACCACAGAAATAATAAGGCTCGTATTCTTAAAACACTTCTGTGCTTCACCTCCACTATTTCAAAAGGCTTTATTCAAATCAACACTTGTTTTTACGGTGTTTTTACGGTTGTAGAGACAAAGATAAGATTTCTACATTATTTACTGTAGAGACACTCTTGAAAATCTTACTAATCATTTCTGTGGCCTTGAAAAACAGTTGTGGTGAGAGAGCAAAGTGTTTCTGAATACCGACCTTACATTCCTGGGAACAACAAACTTCTGGGGTAGAGATGAGATTCTCAATTCATTATCAAACAACCCAGCCCAGCCATGCAGCAGTAAGCCACCACAAGCCCTTGTCTGCAGCTGCCAAAGCTTAGATATGTAACAAGGGTCTCCTAGTAACCATG
Source organism: Callinectes sapidus (assembly GCA_020233015.1). Lineage (NCBI taxonomy): Eukaryota > Metazoa > Arthropoda > Malacostraca > Decapoda > Portunidae > Callinectes > Callinectes sapidus. Next base: position 588,666 of record CM035180.1, read on the forward strand.
CAGCATGTCCTGACAGAAGGTAAATGAAGCCTTAAGCAATGTGCATTACTGAGGAACATGATTCAGTACAGCTGCAAGAAACAAAAGCTGCCATAGTGATAGATGACAAGCTCTATCAAAACGTAATCCTCCTGTCACTGTACATAATTCCATCTGTCGACGTGGTTTGGAAAATATACCGATTATGAGATTCCTGAATTATTTGATATAGAAAATAATACTTGACATACCAATAGACAACCTGCCGTACCAACCACATAAACTACATCATTATACTATTGTATGTAATTTAATTGATCATTATTCTGAGGGAACACTAACAAATTGATGAGATTCCTGAATTATTTGATATAGAAAATAAACGCTCCTGTAACAAATGACTGCTGCATCAACAGAGAACCTCCATTGCTGTCTGTAACTCCACTGATCCACTTGTTGGGGAAAGTAATAGATTAAAGGGATTCCTAAATCATCTGATAAAGAAAAGAACTGAATCAATTGTAAACCTCTGAAATGTGCTTACTCAATGGATCAACATGATGAGGGGGAAGTAAAAGATCGCTAAGACCAACAAACACTCAAGGATAATGTTTGTGATGAGTTAAGGGATGCTAATCACACTGTAGCCAACAGGTCCTCACACTCCATAAGAAGGAAGGAAGGAAGCCATGAGTAAGTGAGGCAGACCCAATACTTGCAGAGAAAAGGGTGACAAAAAAGTTTGATTTACCTAACACTATTTTGACTATTCCTATACCTGAATAATTTTATGAAGTAACATCTGCTTCAATGAACAACACCTGCAAACACGGACAAAACATGAGTTAAGAGTGTCCAAACAACCGTCAACTTGAACAGTGCCTAATGAATCTTCCAAGTCAGTTATGGGGACTGGCAAATTAGTGGGCTATTAATTTATTTTTATATTTTGTTGCCCTTGACCAGCTTCCCCCTTTTACATAAGAAATAAACGTTCTTAATAAAAACCCGGAGATACAAGTGGTAAACACATCAAAACCACCACCATTACCTTCAACATCTCCTTCAGGTCAAATTCACAAACTAACCAACATCCCACAAAGCAAAGACAAACAAGGAGGCACTGACAACACAGGAGTAAGACTTCAACACATACAACCAACAGCAATATCATCCACTTCCTCGATGGACAGACAACTCAATCAACAACATCCCATGAAAGGTACGCAGGGACACACAAGTAGCAAATTATCAACAGGAGGGCTCTTATAGGAAACGTGGCAATTCTAACCATGAATCGATGTCTGGGTTTGGCTAGGCGAGTGTTGCTGTGGTGAGGGACAGCAACACTACACAACACTGAGCACGGCAAAAGGTTAATAATCTCTCACCTTCCATCATAACAACCTCACTACTTAGGTGGTACGAAATTTGGTGTGCATCAACATATCACATTCAAGATAAAGCACAGTAAGAAGAAGAATATAGTGATGAGGGGAGACAGAGAGAGAGGCAAACACTTTATTTCTCTAATGTTTCTACTATCACATCTTCAATATTAAGTAATAGCTGATACATTAGAGAAATAAGTTATTTTGCATAATTTTTTTGTTTTCTCTCATCATCACATTTCACTTGAGATAGCAAAAGGGAGACGACCAAATAAATAAAGATATGTAATTTGGTATGCATTAATATATCACATAAAGACACCAGGGAGAAGAGACCTTACAGATCTCACTTACAACCAAATAAAAGAAGCCACTTAAAGAGATACAAGACAAATTTGTGCATCAATATAAATAGTTTTGTGTGCAGTAATATATCACAATACCGAGGAGAGATCTACACAGCCTCACCTTCAACCAAAACAAACACAAGCTAGCTACAGAAGAGAGTCAAAAGGAGGCTTCATGCATTTCATTATATCACATGATACTAAGAGGAGATCCATAGTTTACGTGCATGCAAAGCTAAGTTTGTGCATTATATACGTGACTCATAAGAGCTCGCTAATCATCATGGTAATACAGCGTGCGGTGCTATTGCTAACATAACGGTTACGTAGACATCAATACGGAGAACGTTCAATCCTCGTGAATGCGTTACGTATTTTGTGCATCACAGGACTCGGAGAACAAAAGACCGGATGACTAACAATTCCAAAGATAAAAACAAATACTAAGTAGCAAATAGAAGTGTCAAATTAGCAAAGAGGAAGATCTCAAGGAAGTCTTGTCACTCCAGAACAAAGAGACATTGGGCTACAGAGAGAGAGAGAGAGAGATGAACAGGAAGTACTGCCATCACTTCTTCTGCCAATTCATAGATATTCACTCACAAGTTTGTCTTCAGTCTCCGCTAACTTGGGAAGACAGTCAAAAGTAACATTATGAGAGAATTTCAACAAAGTGGCTGAAAAAGTTATGAAAGTAAACTCTGCTCACCTCTGCATTAGACTGTTACTTTCTGCTTCCCCAAGTCCCCATCTCTAACTGGCCTTGAAACAGTTCCTAATCACTTCACAGCACAGCACAGCACAGCACAGCACAGGCCAACACAGGTGAAGTACAATTCATCAACATTAAAGTTATAAATGTTCCACTCACATTTCTAACATAAAGTCCAAACAAAATAACCTAAAAAAAATAGTGAAATTATGCCTATCTGAAAAAATCTACAAAACACAAAATTAATTATATAAGTTTAAGTAGATTTCCAATGAAAGTAACTCACTCATAAACTGAAATTCACCTGTAATATATCAATGAAAAAACCTCTACTTGTGAAACTGCTGTGATCATTCGGAACAGCAAACCTTAACCACGCCAGACAAAAAAGGAAAAATAAAAAAACAGACATTAGATAAAGTTACGTAAGGTTACTCACACCTGAACACAGACCAGTAACCTGAACGACTGACTCACTGACCAAAGAGTTCTGTGACGCCAAGACTTCATTGAGACTCGCTCCTCCTCCCTGTGTTGTGACGAAAGGAACTTTTGGGGAACATCACAGACAGAACACTTGTGTCATGGGGCTACTGAACACACCACTGCCACCATCATAACAGTAGTAGTAGTAGTAGTAGTAGTAGTAGTAGTTATTGTAGTGAAATTATTAGCTTGGACAATAATCCCAATAACATAGTAAGAAGAGAAAGAGAAAGAAAAAGAGGAAGAGGAATAGTAGAAGTAGCAGAAATAGTAATAGCAGAAATAGAAGAATAATCAGTGGTAATTGAAGCATTAATAATAATGAAAATTTAAGTAGTAGCAGTTATGAGTATCATCAAATTCAAATTGCAAAGAAATCACAGTGATAGTCATGGAAGTAGAGAAAGAAGTACAAATAGTAATAGTGACCGCAACAAAAGAAAAATAACCAGTCCTTATAGCATACAGAAAAAAAATCTTGCCTCAGTCTTGGAAGTGGTGTAGCAGCAGTAATGATAATAATAATAGCAGCAGCAGCAGCAGTAGCAGCAGCAGCAGCAGCAGCAGCAGCAGCAGCAGCAGCAGCAATGACAACCAACCCTCAGTTTCTCAGTCTCTCCCTTGGTCACCCCTTTATTTGAGCTGCCTCACACCCTTTGTCCTAGTGAGGTGGGCATCCAGGGTGGCATGGAGGGCAGTGGGGGCTTCCTGCTCTCCCTCCACCCCTTCCTCATCCACATTGAAGGTCCCTTGGCGAACCAGCGTTTTGCCGCTCCCCTCCGCTCCTTCAGGTGCCTGCCGGGGACTCCTCCTGGCCTGGCCGCCTCCTCCTCCTCGGGGAGAGTGAAGGGCCCCGCCGCCGCCGCCGCCCTGCAGAGTAAATGAGGGTAAGTGTGAGGGAAGGAAGGAGTGAGGGAGGTGATGAACAGGGAGAGTGAAATACAGGGGCTAACTGACCTGACCCTCTCCGACCAGCAGTGGGGCACTGGTCAGCAGGTGGTTCACCTCCTGCTGCCTGCTGAGGTGGCCTGACAGCAGCGAGCGTAACACATCCAGGGTCTCGGCGATCTGCAAGGCAAGGGCCAGTCAGGCGTCTCACACACGGCACAGAACCACGGCCAACACTCGGAGAACCTCAACTCTCTAGGAAAACATGACCTCAGTGAAGGTGGCAGTCACTGCAAGACATGACAGACCACCAAAACAATGGACATGACACACAAATGGCACTGCATGAGTGATTTATATCGTTAGCAAACACACTAATCAATGTCATTCTTCAGGATTGAAGTTTTAAGTCAAACCAAGTTCCTTTCCTTGAGACTGTCACAGCAATAAGGTTACTAAAAAGTACAACCTTTTATTAATAAATTAGTCAGTGAATAATGAATGGGTAATTTGATACAGTAATTAGTTACTAGTAACTGTTATCAAGTTACAACATTAAAGCAAAAAATCCATGTATCTACTTATGTACATACTAACATAGCGAGCAAAAACTCTGATAGTTTAGCAATTGTCAGTTATCTAACTAACACCTTTACAAGTCAAGATTAAAACATTCTGGTACAAGAATTACTTAGGCCAGCTTTGTACTATCAACACACATGTCATTGACTAACAAATGGATTGCTTATCACTATCAAGCTGACACCTTCAATATAAAGTCAACATAGCAACACTGAAGAAGAGATTGGCCAAGTCATCCTTTGTATGAATGCTGCACACAGGCAAGACTAAACTAAGACATCAAAATGGAAAGTTTGAGTCAGTACCATCTGAAGGGAAGGAAGGAAGGAAGGAAGGAAAGGCTGGCTGTCTTGCCTCTCATGTCTGTCCTCCTCACACACAAGAAGAACACACAGACAGAAGGGAAAGATCACTAACAGAGTGGAAGGTAAGAATACTTCCAGGAAAAAGAGGACAGCTCATGCCATGGAGCCAGAAGACACAACCGTCACACAATGTTCCTCCACTGTCTCCAAAATGTACTTGTATCTACACCACCACATGCATTACAGTGACTTGTGCAACATTGAACCCTGGGTGATGCCTTGATGTCATGGAGCCCTATGAGACAGTAGCAGTTTGAAGTATAAGTAGGTAAAGATTAAGTATGACACAATTATCAAGTGGGAGGACAGTCCAGGCTAACTAAATAACATTCACTTAACCCATTCAGTTACTGGGACACGTTTTCATATTTATTCTGTTTACTATTTGGCAATCTTCTGACCTCTATAGCTCTTCCTAGTGTCAATAAAATCATCTCATCACACCAAAACCTCCTGATAACAAAGTGTCCCAGTACTGAAGGGGTCAAGTTAAGCCTTAGTGTCCTGAAATGGATCACAGCACTGCCCTCTTCACAGCAGCTTTAAGTACAGCAAGATCTTACCTGAAGACAGCAACACAGAATTCAACACCAGGAACCATTGACCGGCTGAACAAGAGAAGCCAAGAGAGGAAGCAAGCAGGAGCTGAATCCCTGACACAACACACTCAAGATTCACACAATTCCCTTTACTACTCACACCAAGAGGATCAACAGCACCAAGTAAATGATGGTTGGTATTGACTATTCTAACTATTCAGTACTGGGACACGTTTTTATTACAAGTTTTTCAGTGTGACTAGATTTCATTGACATTAGCAAGGGTCTACGAAGGTCAGAAGATTAATAGCCAGTCTATACTATTTTAATCACCACATGAGTTTCTGAGACTGAGGAAAATTAACAAATAATAAGCAGAATAAACATGAAAATGCATCCTAGTACTGCAGAGGGCAAATGAAGAGCTGTGCAACACTTCACCATATCAAGACTCCACTTAAAAATCACTTCAAAAAATAAAAAACATGATTTATTTGAAGTTTTCCCACAATGCACTGGCTGAGAATAACACCACTGCATTACCACAAAATATTCTCTGTCTCCCTCTGTCTCTATCTCTCACAACCACCAGACAAACAAACTGAGGAGCATCACAGGTGTTACAAGGCTACACAACACACACAAGGCCAGTGCACATTGAAGAACGAACACACACACACACACACACTTGCAGTTTACCTTTGTTAGTGCCACACCACAGAACTCAAGAAGGTAATGAGTGTCTACAAAGCACACACAAGCCATAGCCACGGACAGGGATTGCTTTTAGAAGAGACCAGCTTCCTCCTGTCAGGATGTAGAAAGGTTGATGCTTTGATACAATGACATGATAACCAATGATGTTTTATGAACCATTACTTCCATTTCTTTATTCTTTTTCTTCCATTTTTTTCTCCTCCTTTTCCTACTTTCTTTCCTTTTCATCTCTGTTTCTTTCTTCAATGGTGTTTCATGGTTTTTTGTTTTCTTTTTCTTTCTTTTCATCTCCTTTTCTCTTTTTAATTGCTTCTTCCGGTTCTTTATTAATGATTACTCTTTTTCATCCCTATTTCTTTCTTCACTGGAGTTTCATTCTTTTCCTCCTTTCTTTTCTTCCCTAGAGCTTCAAGACTACTGTGTATCTTCCTTCACTCCTTTCCTTCCTTCACTGATGTTTTATGTACACTTCTACCTTCCCTTTCTTTCCCCTACTCTTTTCTTCCTTTCCTTCTTCTTTTCCCCTACTTCTTCCTTTCCTTCTTCCCATTCTTTCATCTCTTACCTAGACTTTACCTGAACTATTAGTACTATTTTATTAACTTCTTTTGATCAATTTATATAATTTATCCCTTCATTTAATGTATACCACCCCAACAGAGGGCATTAACACCAGACAACAATGGAAGAGAGAAGAGTGTAAAGACAAAATGCATTACGGGAAAGAGAAACAGCAAAAAAGACTTGTGACAAAAACGAATCACGAGTTTTTGAAGATCGATTTATATAAGAAAGGAGATTTAATAGCAGAAATTTACTTATATAAGGGTCATGCACAACTATAGGTTTTTTGGTTCAATGTTAGGTGTTATCGAATTTAATATAAGCTTAATTCAATATCTTCTGCACTCACTTCTTGGTTATTCTAATTCCTTCAGTGTATATCATTCTTAACCTCTCTCATCTATTCATTTTCCCCATTCATCTTCTTTATTATTAACTTCTTTTGGTTCTTTTCCTTCTAATTCTTTTTTTATCTATGTCTTTCCATTTATCTTCCTCATTACACTTTCTTCTAATATACTATAAACTTCCACTCAAATCTATTCACTTTCTCCTCCATCTTCTCTATTATAAAACCACTTCCTTCCATTATATATCCACACTCATGTTTTTCTATCTGTCTATCTATCAATATCTACTAAAACACATCCTCAAAAATGGCAGCAAATTATCTCCACTTATTTCTATCTTTTTGTTCCTTTCTCTCCTTGCAAACATCACAACAACTATAAACAAATGTGTAATAAGCTCTAAGTCATCTCATTTTCTGCTATTCCTTCATTTCCACAGCTAATTCGTGCCATTCTCATCCACTTTCTCCACATAAAAGTACTCCATTATATGTTTCACACCACCTCCACTATGCTCCACCCTTCCACACACACAAACACACATCACCATTACTTTCACCATCCACTCTATCCCCATAACGCACCACACCAAGCACATTTCACCATCTACATCCCAAGACTCAGCAAAGCCCTCATCACAGCATACACACAAGTCAGCACTACAAGATCTACCCCATAAAAACATACCAGCACTCAAGAACTCAGTAATAGAAAGCCTTAGAGACCAATCAGACCACTAGCCGTCCTCTACAACACCCCTGATTGGCCAGACAGACAAGCGCTACACAAACAGCCAAAAGAACCAATCAGATCATCACAGGTCCTTCCAACACTTCTGATTGGGAGGCAAGCACTACTCTACTACAGCAGCTTTCCTCTCTACTGGCGGAGGTGGAGTTAAAGGGAGGCATTCTGCGGTACTATACAGAGGGAGGGAGGGAGAGAGGGATGGTACCAGCACTGGCTCCCCGCACTGAATGGCCAAGACCTTGATGTTTCGTCCCAAGTGCCCCACAAGGAGTGAACTGAGGGCCTCCTGCAGGTGCCTTGGCTGTGTGTGGTGGTCAAGGGAGAGCGTTCACTTACTCCCAAAGCTGCGGCAACACTTCCTCCTCGCCTCATACGCCTGATACCGATACCCGTGATGCACACACACACGCACACGCACACACACTAAAATATTATACCCATTATACACATACATTCACAGACATACACACACTACAATCCTAAACAAAGAATAAATAAACAGTCAAACACTTTCACACACATTCACACACAAACACTCTTCTAAAATCCTACGTCACTCTTCTAAAATCCTAACATTGGTAGATACAGCTGTAGCACCTTTCCTAGCACCAAGATACCAAGGTCTAGCACTGTGTTGTCTCTATGAAACATACCCATCACTCACATCATTCAAGCTCCAAGCACCACAAGACCTAGACTCCTTCCCTGTCCAATGGTAAATCAACATAGCACTCAAGACCCTAAACAAAACATACCTAACCTAATCTAAGAAGTCTGGCACAGTTTCTACCTTGAGCAATGGTAAATGAAGGCTTAGAATGTCTACCTACACACAGCTCTTTGGATTGTAACCTTATCTAACCCACCCTAACTTATCCTCTCTAATATAACCCCACAAATCTTTCACACCTTAACACCTCACAAACTCAGGAACAAACATTAACTCAAAAAAAGCATACACACTTCACTACTCATAACAAATCTTCCACCCATCACTCACTATCCTACCACACCAACACCCACCCACACCCTTTCCTAACACCTCATATCCTGCCGTAACTGCCCTAACGCCTGCCTCATCCTGCCACACAGCTCCACCAAGCTCGCCCCTTCCCTGCGAGGTACCGAGGTTGTGGGGCTGTCCTGCCACATAGCCAAGTGAAGGCAGCGGCGAGTGTGTGCGCTGAGGAGCCCCGCCAGCTGCTCCCGGGGACTGCTGAGGGACGGCTGCATGCGAGAACCACACCATTGGCTCGGTTAGTGGCGGGTGACAAGGATGGGTGATGAAGTGATGAGGGTTATGTAGGAAGATACGAGAGAGAGGAACAGCACCGAGACAGAGTAGATATGTCACTGCATGGGTTAAAAATTGGTGAAAGAAAGGGATAAGGTATTAAAAAAACTGAGAATAGAGATGATAGAGCAGAAACTTATAGTGAGATGTAGAAAAAGAACACCACCAAGAGAGAACAGACACATCACTGGATTAAAACTGATGAAAGATAGGGAGAAGAAATTGAAAAGCTGAGAAACCCAATGAGTCGTAATAGATAAGAGAACAGAAACTATGATTACACCAAAGGCAGAATTAGTGATGATAAAGAAAATCAGGACAAAGAAGACAACGTGGAGGAGAACAAGGATAAGAACAATGAAAAAGGACAAGGAAAAGGAGGAGAATAACAACAATAGGAAGAAAAAGTAGGAAAAACCAACATGGGTAGTGATGTACATGTGCGGTAAACAATAACTTCTTACCTACACACAGGACTCAAGTGAACAATGGCAGTATTAACAGTGAGTGAAGCAATGACAACAACAACACAAAGGGCAGGAATGTGGACGTTAGTTTGTAAAGTAATGACATCTTACTGGTCTATTTAGTGTTAGGTTATGGTGAACTGACTTGTGTTACTTGTACTTGTAAATTATGTCACATTAACTTACGGTACAGGAAAGTTAGTGTGTGTGTGTGGGATTGCAAATGACAGAAACAGAAACACACACACAAAGAAACACAAAGAAAACACACGAAAGTCAAACCTAACCAAACCAAAACTCAAGAAAACCAAACATCAAAAGCAGCAACAACAATAACACAAAAGAAAACAACAAAACAAACCAAACCCAAAGAAAACAAGAAAGAAAAACAAAACAAGACACCCAAAAATATGAAAGAAAAACACCAAGAAAAAACCACACACACACACACACACACACATACAATTTTTCAAACCCTCCCTCACCTCTCTATCTTTTCGCCGCCTCCTCTTTCCTGTCTCTTCCTCCTCTTCCTTCACCTCCTCCTCTTCCCTGCTGCTGATGCCCTGCGAGGAGAGAGACGTGTGTTCCTGCAGGCTCTCCTCCTCCTGAGTATCAAGAGTAACCGTTCGCTGCCGTGCCATGGAGCGAGGTGTGTCAGGGGCGGCCTCTATGCTTGTGTCAGTGTCCCTTTGGAAGATTAACTCGGCCAGCACTCTCTCGTCCTCCTCCTGGTGCAGTGTTAGTGGTGTGGTGTCAGGAAAGGGTTGGTGAGTGGTGGGTGATGGAAAGTGAATTAATAAGTAATGGTGAAAGAGAATGAGGTGTTTAGGGGAAGAGAGTAATGGTTTATCACTTCAATACTGGGGTATATTTTTTAGAAACTTGTGTAGGGATTAAAATAGTGAAGACTTTGGTCATTAATCTTCTGACCTCCATAGATCCTTCCTTGTGTTAAAAGAATCATCTAATCATCTAATTGTACCCAGTGCTGAAGGGATTAAAGTAACAATTGTCTTAATAATAGACAAACTCACTCAAGTAACCTAAAATCCCACTTGACACATGCAAGATAACCCCTAAAAATAACATCAAAATAAAACCAACAACCCAAATAATACATAACTCACACACGAAAATCTAAAATCCCACTTGAATACTTAAAAAAGCATATACTTCACGACAAACACACACACACACACACACACACTCACTTACCGTAGAGGAAAGACCCGAGCTAGCCTGGCGTCGCGGAGTGTGCTGGGGGGGAGGTTGTGGGGCCTCTGCAGCAGCACCTTTCCTTCCCCGGGGGCTGGGCTGAGGTACCTTGGAAGGGGAGCGAGGCGAGGCAGTGACCTTGCTGGGGGAAGACCTGACTTGTGACGACGGGGTGGATGACCTGGAGGAAGACCTGGGTGTTGGGGTCTTGACGGGTGACGCAGGCTTGACCCGAGGCGACCCCACGACCCCGTTCCTGTGTCTGGGCGAGGCTGCAGCGCTGTCCTTGTGCTGTGGCGACCCGATGGAGCCATTCTGCTGCCTGGATAACCTTGGGGTGGTGTTCCGCTGCTGTGGGGAGGATAAACTTGACCTGTGCTGTGGGGAGGAGGAGGAGGAGGCGCTGGTGACTCTGGCCGGGACCTTACTGGGGGAGGCTGTGGGGGTGGAGGTCTTGGAGGAGAAGGAGGACGAGGGTGTGGGCTGCCTACTCTGCTTCCCTCGGCTGGCTGGTGTGGGCTGCTTCCGTGGCGACATCTGGGAGGGGGAGGACACTGAGGAGGAGGCAGTGCGGGTAGATGAGGATTTGGTAACAGGTGGTTTTCTTGACTGTGTGGTGGTGGTGGTGGTGGTGGTGGTGCGGCGCGGACTGGCACTCTCTCTGGGTTCGCTGGAGGCTTTAGTGTGGCGTGGTGGCCGGGTGCCTGCTGGGGGGGGCCTGGCACTGGAGGGACGTGCTCGGCGGCTTGGGGGGGTGTGTGCCTCGCTGCTGGAGCCCGAACGCGATGATGCTGTAGTGGTGTAGTGAAGTATTATGGACAGTGTAATGCTATGGGCAGTGGAAATTGTAATAAATAAGACAGTGGTTTAAGGAAAGTGAAATATTAGGAGTGAAAAGTAAATGACATCTGAGTGAGCCATTTTGTTAACCATTCATGTTACCCTCTAACATAAAAAATAAGTAAATAAAAAGATAAATAAATAAATGAATAAACACTAAATGAGTCACCATCCACCTACCAGACACAGCTCCCGGCCTGGTGCTGCGTGGGGTGGAGGCAGCGAGTCTGTCACCACGCCGCCGCTGTGCCTCCTGCAGCCCAGACACCTCCTGCTGCAGCGCCTGGACCTCCTGCCGCAGCCCGTCCATCTCTGAGCTGTGGGGAGGCTGTGTGTCTAGAACTGAGGTGGGTAATGCTGTGGCCGATGGGGGGAGGCAGACTCAAAATAACACATGATAACCAAAAAAAAGAAAGGAGAAAAGATAATATACAGATAATATGCTGAATAGAAAATAAAACAAATGGGAAAATAAGAAATAGAAAATAAAAAAGAGTCCCCAAAAACTTAAACTGTCATACGCATCAGACTTAAAATTTTGGGGAATGAGTATTTAGATTTCAAAATACATACAATTTTCATGTCTTTTCAATATATTAGTCCACATTTTCACTGCTTTCAGGAAATATTACAGAACACGAACACAAAAACCACTAAAATATCAACTTTCTATCTCAATCATCACCTCAAATTCTTAGCAATACAAATCTTCTTATACTACAAGTCACCTCAAAAAACACAACTAACTAATAACAAGTCTTCACAACCAAGACTAGCTATAACCAACCACACTACCTATTACTGCCATTAAAAAAAAACATCTGAGGGGGGGAAAAAAAGGGAAAAAAAGAAAGTCAGATCTGAAAAAGACACAACCTATGGGAAAAATATTAATTGTACCCCAAAATAGCGACAGGGAAACAGGACAAGTGCATCATGAGGTGTGTGGAGAGAGAGAGAGAGAGAGAGAGAGAGAGAGAGAGAGAGAGAGATCTAACAACCAACCTCATGTCTTACAGGGCATGGCTATACAAAGAGAAGTACGTAGTAGTAGAAGTAGTAGTAGTAGTAGTAGAATTAAAAAAAACGATAGTAGTAGTAAAATAAAGAAAAGTAGTATTAGTAGTAAAATAAAAATAAAAAGGATAATAGCAGTAATAGTACTAATAGTAAAAATAGTAGAAAAAAAGATAAAAGAAAAAAAGAAGAAAGAAAAGAAAAAGACCAAGAAATAAAGAAAAAGACCAAGAAAAAAGAAGGAAAACAAGAAAAATAACAAGAACAAGTAGTAGTAGTAGTAATAGAAACATAAGTAGTAGAGGTAGTGGCGGTGACAACAGGAGCAGCAGCAGCAGCAGTGAACATGCAAGAGGCAGAGAAATGAGTGGCCCACAACCTGACTAGAGAGAGGTGGCGGTGGTGAAGGTCGGAGAGGAGTGATGACAGGAGCCTCATATCCTCGCTGGGGCCAAGGTCAGCATTGAGGGAAGAGCATAGAGTAGTCTCCACGACCCCACACTAACAAATTCTTAGCTACGTCACTCTTTCTTAGGCAAATTTCCAGTCTTAAAAATCCGTCTTAACCTCGTGAATTTGGTGTTTTAGTGATCGTCTCGGCAGATTCAAATTTAAGGCTAAAATGGGTAATGTATACAGTTTTTGGAGGTTAGGACTAGAAATTTGTAGTTTTCAGAGGTTCGGACTAGAAATTTGTACAGTTTTATGAGGTTAAGACTAGAAATTGAGCTAAGAAAAGAATACATACTTAAGAATCTCAGTAAATCTTTGTTGTTACCAGTGGTGTGTGCTACATTCACCCTACAGCTTCCCTCACCACCATGTTCTTGTGGCGCTCAGAGATATCAATGTACTTCCTTTTATTTGTTAGTTAAATATAGTACGACACACATTAACCCCTTCAGTACTGGGACGCATTTTTACTGTGAGTTTTGGGTGTGATTAGGTGATTTTATTGAGGTTATGAAAGGTTAATGGAGGTGTGATTAATGGCCACTCTCTACTGTTTTAATCCATCACCTGAGTTTCCGAATTGTCAAATAATAAGCAGAGTAAATATAAAAAACGCATCCCAGTACTGAAGGGATCAATGGTACACAAAATAAACACTCAGTAAATGGATAAATAAACCAACAAAACACTAACACAACACAACACTCCCTCACTCAAGCCATCACTCAGCAAAAACACTCACTCTTTCTTCTGCGCTGTCTCCTTGTAGAAAATGCGGTCGTCCTTCAGAGTGTTGATCAGCTCCTGTAGACTCAAGCGTTCCCTGTTCCACTCCTCCTCTCGAGCCTGCAGTTCTGCCACACGAGCCTGCACATAAGCGGAGGTCAGATAAAAACGCATAATATTGTACCTTATCACAACACAAACACGAACGCAAGAACACACAGGGGTCAAATAAGAACGCATAATATTGTACACCATATCACAACACAAACACACGAACGCAAGAACACACAGGGGTCAAATAAGAACGCATAATATTGTTCCTTATCACAACACAAACACACAGGGGTCAAATAAGAACGCATAATATTGTACACCATATCACAACACAAACACACAAACGCAAGAACACACAGGGGGTCAAATAAGAACGCATAATATTGTACATCATATCACAACACAAACACAGAGACACACAAACACACAGACACACACACGGACCTGTAAGAGTGCCGAGTTCTCCCCAGCCTGCTCTGAGTGCCGGCCGAGAGCATCAGTGAGTTGTTTGTGTTGAGACTCCCAGCGCACCACCTCCGCCTCTCTCCGCTCCACCTCCCTGATCAGCTCCGCCCGACTCAGCCCCTCAAAGTTGCCTGGAAGGGGAGACACGTGTGGTGATGGTGGTGAAGGTGTGGTGAGGTGATATTATATAGAAATGTACTTTAAAAGGAGAAAACTAAAAAAAATCGGGAAATAAACTAAACCAGTCAATATTCACACATCCACAAATATGAGAAATGTCTGTTTGTTTGTCTGTCTCTTTCTCTATATAGAAATGTACTTTAAAAGGAGAAAACTAAAAAAAATTGGGAATAAATTAAAACACAGTCAATATTCAAATGTCCACAAATATGAGAAATGTCTGTTTGTCTGTCTGTCTCTTTCTCTATATAGAAACGTACTTTAAAAGAGAAAACTAAAAAAAATTGGAAAATAAACTAAACTACAGTCAATATTCAAATGTCCACAAATATGAGAAATGTGTGTTTGTCTGTCTGTCTCTTTCTCTATATAGAAACGTACTTTAAAGGAGAAAACATTAAAAAATCAGAAATAAATTAAACCACAGTCAATATTCAAACATCCACAAATATGAGAAATGTCTGTCTGTTTATCTGTCTGTCACTTTC
>CM035180.1:606700-649387 GCA_020233015.1 Callinectes sapidus
GAGAAGTTAGGTTAGGTAAGGTGTGTTTCTTTTTACATAGGAGGGGAAAGCTAGCCAAGGGTAAGAAATGAGAAGTTAGGTTAGGTAAGGTGTGTTTCTTTTTACATAGGAGGGGAAAGCTAGCCAAGGGTAAGAAATGAGAAGTTAGGTTAGGTAAGGTGTGTTTCTTTTTACATAGGAGGGGAAAGCTAGCCAAGGGTAAGAAATGAGAAGTTAGGTTAGGTAAGGTGTGTTTCTTTTTACATAGGAGGGGAAAGCTAGCCAAGGGTAAGAAATGAGAAGTTAGGTTAGGTAAGGTGTGTTTCTTTTTACATAGGAGGGGAAAGCTAGCCAAGGGTAAGAAATGAGAAGTTAGGTTAGGTAAGGTGTGTTTCTTTTTACATAGGAGGGGAAAGCTAGCCAAGGGTAAGAAATGAGAAGTTAGGTTAGGTAAGGTGTGTTTCTTTTTACATAGGAGGGGAAAGCTAGCCAAGAGTAAGAAATGGGAAGTTAGGTTAGGTAAGGTGTGTTTATTTTTCTACAAGGGGAAATACCAGTAGATAGATAAATACCTGGGACTTGTAAGCAGGTTTGCCAGTGCGGGATGAGACTCCAGGGCGACCACAGTTAATTTCTGTTCGAGACACCAATGGCCTCACCCCTCCCACGTCTATATCTGCAGCAGGAAAGTTGTTGTTGTAGTAGTAGTAGTAGTTGTTGTAGTTGTAGTTGTTGTAGTAGTAGTAGTATTAGTAGTAGTCACATTCCGTAAAATAATGAATCAAATATTTCCTTATAAAAAACAGCTTTAATTCATACAAAAAGTAGTAAAGTAGAAGAGTAGGCATGACAAACTATATATACTAATCTATCCTGTACCATAAACCTATATATAACTGTGTACTTTATGTTATAGTAATCAATTCTAGAGCTTGTTACTACTACTACTACTACTACTACTACTACTACTACAACTATTAATCCCCTCCCTACACTAATTCCCCCATTAATAACAGTGCTGGTGCATAAAATCAATTACACAAAACAATTAAGAGTCAGTACAATTTCTTAACGTAACACATCAAAATCTTAAATACCTCCTCATTTCTCAGCATTAGTGACAGTAGCTTGTGCATCAAACTCATAACATTACACACAGCAATCTCCGCAGTTAAGTGAGTGGTGCAGGACAATTAAAGGTCAAAAAAAGGTGTCAGTAACAGTGATTTCTGCGGATATTAGTGGCAATGGCTGGTGCACAAAAACATCAATAAAAATAGTCAGTGATATAAAAGAAAATAATATGGTAAGATATATAGATATGTTTTCAGTACCTCTCTCTCTCTCTCTCTCTCTCAAGTCACAGTGGGAATTATTACAACTTTCTGCGTTCCCTTCATTATTCCTGTGGTAGTTGAAGCAATAATTCTGTATCATTCACTACATGTACAAATATACCCATAAGAATTATAATATATCCCTTGAAAGTTGTATTAATGACACTTTCAGCCTTATTTTCATCATTCCAGTGTTACTTTTCTTATTCATCTTATCTATACAATGTGGGCTTTTCATGGGAACTTATGGGCTAAAGGAGACCACCTAATGCAGACCTCCTATCTAAAAACCCATCTATTTGGGAGCCATTACCAAGAGTGGATGCCCTACCTCCCCTCACACTGTGGTGGCCAGGATTCCAACCCATGCCCCACAGCACACATGGTTCCACTGTACCACGCCAGCCCACAGAGTTTGACAAGATTCAGTACCATTAACTACACCAACACAGAGAAGCTACTAATATATCCTGTAGTCTCTAAAGTGATAAAAGGACAAAAAGCTGAAGAAAATGAGCCATATATTAGTGTTTATGTACAGTAGTTCACCCAATAATACTGTTGATTGAGTGTGAATATAAGAGGTCTTCATTTTTATGGTTAGTATGAGATGTTATGCTAAGGAGAGGAACAAGAAGCTAAACAGAACATGCATAGAATTATAAAAAGCAGCAGTAGTAAGTGTCACATGCTATATACAGAAGAGTAGGGTATATATATTAGATAAGGTACTTTGAATATTACACTTTCCCTTTCATGCATAGAACTGTATGAGCAGAGGTAAAAAAATCATCGCATGTTATATTGAGAAGAGTGAAGGTATATATATATTGGATAAGGTACTTTAAAACATCATACTTTCTTTTCTACATTTAATCTTTCCACCAATTACCATAGAAAGTGAGAAATCAGTGATAATAATAAAAGAAAGGTAGATTAATATATTACCTAAACTATTTCAACCTTCTTTATTACTCATTCCATTACTTTCTTCCTTCTAAACTGTACTCCTCCATTACCCAATAAATAAATAAATAAATAAATGACCAAAAATAAAGAGAAGGTAGACTGATACAGGCACTTAACCCCTTCAGTACTGGGAGACATTTTTACCATGAATTTTGGGTGTGACGAGATTATTTTATTGACATTAACAAGAGTCTATGGAGGTCAGAAAATCAACGGCCAGAATCTGAACCATTTAAACCCCCACATGGGTTTACGAAGCTGCATAAAATCAACAAATAATAAGCAGAATACGTATAAAAATGCATCCCAGCACTGAAGGAGTTAAAAAACCACCCTTTAAAACCTTCCCTCTTCAAAATCACCTTCATACCAACCACATAATAACAAAAAACAGTAAACAAAACACCAAAAAACAATAAATAAAACCAACATAACTCTTCACTCTTCTCAACAACACCTCCCCCAGACCCCCATCCTTACTCTTTCCAGCAGCCATGTACCCTCGGGCCCCCACACTGCCCTGGCGAGCATTGGGGTAGTGGTGGGTTACTCTGGTGTCCGGCATGGCTGCTACCTGGGCCTGACTGTCATGGTCTGGCAGGTGAAGGTAGGTGAGGGTAAGCCAAGGTAGGTCAGGTTAGGCTGGGATAAGAGCCTTGAAGTGGGTAGACCAGACATGCAGGGAATAAAGTTCAGAAGGTTAGGGGAGATTAAGAAACGCTTTGCTCTCTCTCTATCTCTCTTTCTCTTTCTCTCTCTCTCACCACGGCTATTTTTTCTCCAAAGCCTCAGATAGTGTTTATAAAAGTGTTTCTCCAGTTAATAGTGTTGGAATGGTGTCACTCTGCTATTACAACCATTAAAACACCTTAAAAACTTGTGTAGATTTGAATAGAGCCTTTTGAAATAGTGGAGGTGAGGTACAGAGTTGCTTGAGAATAGCCCAAGTTGAAGTCCCAAGAGTTTTTATATAGGGAGGTTAAGCACTCAGGGAATGAACACACACACACACACAAGCTGGGATATGCAGGAAATTTCAGGGATATCTCATGTCTAGGGAAAATTTTGAAGTTTGATTATACAAAGTGGTGTTTTAAGGGTTAGGGAAAGTGACATTTGGCAAACACACAAGGCAGGAATAGGAAACGGTTTAGAAAAATGATGTAGTTTTGTAAGTATAAGAGGCATTTTGCAAAGTAAGACTGCCACAACACTCTTAGCAAACACACACACACACACACAAGGAACAATAGAGTAAAAATCCAAAGAGATCAGTAACATCCAGAGAAAAGTAAGAATCCAAGACATTATGAAGCTGATGGAGAAATGTTAAGTATTTATTTAAAGTAAGGGTAATTGACACAAGCAAGTATACTATAGAAAATCCAAGGAAATAGCTATGGGGAACAAAAATTGGGAGTAAAATAAGGGAGATGGAGAGAAAACTTGAGAAAATATGGAAATGATAAACTACATAAATTATATAAAGAAAATGAGGAATAAAGAAATGCAAAAAAAAAGATATATACTAACAAAACCAAAAAAAGAGAGAAATACAAAAAATAACCCATTAAATCATTACCGTCATTTCCCAAAGATGAAAAAACAAGATATAAAATGAAAAACGAGAAACAATGAAACACAAGGAAATATTACTAACAAACCCCTCCCCCCAAGAAAAAAAAATAAATAAAAAAGAAATACATAAAATATACAAACTTAACACTGCAAAAAAAGAAACCCACTGAATTATTAATATTAACCTTCCCTCACGCTAATAAGAACTGAGGCAGATTAGACATAGCCACTGGTCAGTTATGTTAGAAACTGTAATATCAAACACCGCAAACACCAATACACTGCAACACCAATACACTGCAACACCAATACTTACAACACCCCCACATCAACAACACCTGAAAGAAACACCACAATAATTGCATACTTGGTTCTGTAAGTTGTAATTTATACGGTGAAGGAATAAACTGTGAGATTAACTAAATTTAAGCTAACTAAAATAACTAAACTAACTAGATTTAAACTGAGATTAACTAAACTAACTAAATTTCAACTGAGAAATTAACTCAATTTAATAAACTGTGAGATTAACTAAATTTAACCTAATCTGACCCAACTAAACTTGACTTAATCCGGCCAAATCTTACTTAACTTAATCTAAAGTACCCAAAACTTACTTAACGTAACCTAACCTAACCTAACCACACTTAACCTAACTTAGCCAAACCCTAAGCTAACTGAACCTAACTTAGCTGCAATAAACCAGGCCAAACGACACACATAACTTAATCTTAACCAGACTTAACTTAATACTAAGCAAACCCTAAGCTAACTTAACCTAACTTGGCGAAATCTAAGCTAATTACAACACCACACACTAACTAACAGTAATTAGGTCGTTACCCAGTTAAGATAGTTAGGAATTTAAATATATCGAATTAATACCCTCAAAAAACATTAATTAATCTTCACAAATGGCTTTTTAATACTGAAATAAGCCAGAAAAGGTAATAAAGATAGAAAAAGTAAATAAATAAATAAATAAACGAGTTAATTACCCTCCTCTAAGCCAAGTCATTAAGTAGTTACGGTAATTAACTATTTTCCTTCGCTTTTCTACTTATTTATTACTCAAACTTCAAGTATTAATTAGTCTTCTTCCTATTTACCTTCATTTATTCACGTTATTTCTACAATTATCTTTTTATTTTCTCGTGGTTTTGTTTTGTTTATTTCTTCCTCTCTTCCTCTTCCTCTTCCTCCTCCTCCTCTTCCTCTTCCTCCTCCTCTTCCTGGTTCACTTATTATTCCTTTTCCTTCTGCACTTTCTCTTATTTCACTTACCTCTTCTTCTGTGTCTTCCTTCCTCCTCCTTCCTCACTCCTCCTCCTTCCTCCTTCCTCCTTGACTCACCTCTCTCTCTCTCTCTCTCTCTCTCTCTCGATTTCTTCCTGTTTTCTCCTTCCTAGTTTTGTTTTCCCCCGTTTTCTTTCTCTCTCTCTCTCTTTTTTCTTTCCTTATCTGTTTCTATTTCTTTATCTTTCTTCTTTTCTTACTTTGTTAATTTTATGGGTTTTGTTTAAGTTTGGTTTTTTATATATATATTTTTCTCAAATCGTCTAATTTAAGTTGGCCATACATATGGTGATTTTATTAGTTTTATTATATTTCAGCTAAGTCTTCCTTCCCTTAGATCTGTTATTACCACCAATGTATGTTAAAATAGATGTTGATTGTCCATAATTTCTGTTTACTATTAAGCTTCTTTCCTTTGATGTTATTTGTAAAGACGCCCCCTCCATAGTTTAATTTACCTCAGTGCCCCCTCCAGCCCCCCCCCCCCCGCAACCACCCCACACCAGCCCGCCAAAATCAAACACACACAGACACACACACACACACACACACACACACACACACGCACACACATTGCACGCGGTAACCTAATGTGAAAAAAGGATATAAGGAAATTCTAAATGATCCAAAGAGTAGCCACAAAAATGGTACCAGAACTAAGAGTGAATAACAAGCAATCTCTAGTGGTATAGCGCCTTCTCTTTCATGTTGTGCAGTAATGGTTAATGGGTATATTGCCTCTATTACTTAAACTGTAGGAAAATGTGACAGGACAAGCCACACCCAGAACCTTCAGGGCAATATTTGTCTTTCTAACCTGTAGTATTTGGTCCCAGACACTGCCATGGGTGCTGCTGTATTACTAAACTCCTTCTTACACTTTGTAGATTCCTGTGTGACATCTGGAGGGCACAGCTGATAGATAGCCAGGAGGAGGAGCCATTGCCAGCTGTAGTGCAGGAGCCTGGTTATGGAGGCAGGCAAATGTACTTCCTATATTAAGTAAAAAGGAGATAAGGCAGAAAGCAGTAACTATCGCCCAATTAGTTTGACAGCAGTAGTAGGGAAGATGTTAGAAGCTATCATAACAAGGGCAATTAGGAAGCACTTAGATAACCATAAACTAATTAGACACTGTTAACAAGAGTTTAGCAAAAGGAAGTCCTGCCTGACAGACCTATTATCCTTCTACAGGAAAGTATTTGAAACCTTAGATAGTGGTGACAGGTATGATGTAATTTTTCTAGATTTCAGCAAAGCCTTTGACAGAGTACCCCATAGGAGACTGATAAGTAAGGTCAGACAGAGGTCATGGAATAGATGGGAAGGTATTAGAGTAGATCAGGGGATGATGGATGGCTTACAAGTAGGGAACAGAGGGTACAGATAAATGGAAAGACATCAGAATGGGGTAATGTCACTAGTGGTGTTCCACAGGGTTCAGTTTTAGGACCGCTGTTATTTGTAATCTACATAAATGACTTAGAAGCAGGAATTAGCAGCGATATCAGTAAATTTGCAGATGACACAAAAATAGGAAGACCAATTAGGAATATAGAGGATACTAGGGGGCTACAAGAGGCCTGGAGAATATGCATTCAGTAACAATACCTTCCTAAACTGATAGACATTTCATTTTTCATTATAATGGATATGAAAAGGAGAGTTTAATATGAGAAGCCTTTATTTTTACATCTATTTTAGGATATATTATCTTTGCACGGGACCCAGGAGTCCCGCGCCCTGCTTGGTGTAATATCAAAGATAAAGGATTCCTTGCCTCACCCGGGCCGCGTGAAAGACACAGACAGTGAATCACGAGAAACTGTCTTACATACAAACATACAGACACGTACACGGCACACACACGGAACAGCAAGAAAGAGGGAAATAAGGAGCACTGTACATGTTGGCAGACTTGCAGATAACTCATCACGCAGGGCAGCGGCACTGGTCTGGGGCAGAGGCGGGCTGTGGTGGCACCTCAACCTACACCACCTCCCTGGCACCACCACCCTCATCTCACCCACAGCCAGGTGCCATGCCCTTGGTGCCTCACCACACTGACAGTCTGGACTGTGCCTCACACACCTCTGAAGAGAGGACTTGCTAGGCACTGGCACAGGGCCACTGTGACCACTGACTTCACTGAGCACTGATGGCCAGTCATCATGCCACAGTGCCACAATGCCACCAGTCAACAGTGCCACAGTGTCACCAGTTGATGGTAACACAGTGTCACCAGTCACCAAGACCACGACGGTTGACACAGTGAGTGGCCGGCAGACAGCACACACCACACCACCACAACACACCACAAGACAACACCAACTCTGGACACACGGCACCGGCGCTGGCTGGCCCTCCAGTGCTGCTGCTGCTGCCTCAGTCTCTCGGCACAAAGCAGTGGGTACAGGAATACACGAAGGACACGTACTGACTTAACTTAAATGGACCTAACCTAAAACAGACGCTTCAAAAATAAAACTTTTATATATGTTTCAAATATAAACAAGCATTTATAAGGATTTCATTTATAAAGCTTTCTATTTATTTGTATATAGTATCTCCATTACTATATAAGCACTTCAGAGAAATGGCCTCCATAAAACTTTTAAAAATCTTTAATGACAGTTTAAAAGTCTCTCAGATTTTGTGATAACATTACTCGTCCCAGGCACCGAGTCAACCTGCTCAGCGGCAGCCCCCGCCGCCGCACCCCGGGCCGGCGGCAACAAAGTGCAACACACACAGACAGATTACACACTTTTCAAGCACAATTCAGGTTCATTTTTTACATTGTTCATAAAGTCTACGTTCATTTTTATCGCCTTGTAATGCCACAGCAACTGGGACAAACTCTACGACAATGTACCACCAAACATAAAGATAATTTAAGTATGTAGTATACAGTTCAGGCAATGAACTGGTGCTGCAGGAGCCTCGCAGTGGCTTTGCTCTCGCTGGGGAAGAGGGAAGGAGACGCGGGGCAAGAACCCGGCAGTCTGAGAACACGACAGCGCCAAATGTTGGCCACTCATAGCGACAGACAGAGGTGTCATACAAAACCATGCTTTACGGAAAAAATAAGTTAGATTAATAACGTTTGTTGTACAGAAGCACTGTCTATTATGAACAGTTCAGCCAACGCCTCGTCTCAAGATTCCTCCACAACCAGTTTGAGAGCCGAGCTCAGACGGGCAGATGGCCGCCAACCTCGGTCACATTGTAACTAACTTAAGGATGGACTGCACTGGTGCTGGGAGAACTCGCCTCACACGTCCTCTGCCTCGCTGTACAACACCACTGGGGAGTGTCAGCCTCGTGGCGGCCCCTCTCGGCAAGGGTGGCAACAGCAGCGGCGGCAGCGTTTGAAACACAAGGGATGTAGCAGCAATGAAACTAGAAGTGTATGATTGCACTGGCAGGAAATTTATAAGATCAGTTTCAGGAGCTGTTTTTTGACTGCAACTTGGCGGAAGCACTTGCCAAGCATGTGTCACTTAGCATACCACTGTGTGTGTGTGTGTGTGTGTGTGTGTGTGTGTGTGTGTGTGAATGTGTGTGTGTGTGTGTGTGTGTGTGTGTGTGTGTGTGTGTGTGTGTGTGTGTGTGTGTGTGTGTGTGTGTGTGTGTGAATGTGTGAATGTGTGTCCTGGGATTGATTAAAGCTGGTAATTGTTCAGCGAGCCTCAGCACTGCATTCCTTGGATCCCATCAAACATCATCCACACTTACACCTCTATTGAACACAAATACTTCTGACTCGAGAGCATCAGTATTATGAATAAGTATTGGGATGGTGGGTCACTGGGAGGGTGCTGACAGTCCTTAAACAGACTGGCACCAATTAAACAAACAGACAAAAAAATAAACAATAATGATACAGAAGTTATGAGATGCTAATTGCAGAATTTACATTTTTCAAGCAATAAATATTTTGCCGCCATGAATTAAAACTTAATAAGTATATATATGTATACATGAGCAAATATTAATGGACTAGATAATGTCTTTTTAATATGTCTGAGGTCATGATTACCATTTGTACTCAGGTAAGTAACATTTGAAGGTAAACAGTAAGTTCCATCACCACCATTACCACCACCACCACCACCATTACCATCACCATACATCACAAACAATCATAAGCCACCACCATTATTATCATCACTATTCTTCAACAGATGGATTATTACAGATGTCGCCATTCATTCCTACTCTTACCCAATAAGAATGTCAAACGCTAAAAAAGGAGGAGGCAACAAAGAGATTAAGTAGAAATTCCTTCTTCCATCAAAAGGCCAAAAGAATCAAACCAGAAATTCATAATCTGCCTCGTCTTGCCACAACATTGTCTCATCAAGAGCAACCAAAAGTGATGAATCAACAAATACCAGAAACACCACCAGCTTCCTATCCCATCAAAAATAGACACCTCACTGTGTTCTTGTCCATCACATCTGTACAGAAACACAACATTGCTCCTCTCCCACTATATGCTTTTTTAATACACCAATGCATCCTTCCTCTATAACCACTAATGTTGATCTTGATTTAAATTTTGATCTGAATCTTTGAATACTTATTCTCTTTCATTTTCCACAAAATTTGAACATCGGATGAGTTATTATAAGAGGAATTTTGCTTATCATTGTTTCCTGGTGTATGGACGAAGTGGTTGTGACGGTGGTGGTGGTGGTGGTGGTGGTGGTGGTGGTGGTGGTGGTGGTGGTGGTAGCATTGATGGAGGGAAGAGTTATCAGATGGGTGAAAGATACACCACTGAACACATCACCTCACTCTCCTCATGAAGTAATATTATTATGACACTTTCTCTACTACTTGCATCTCCATCTCTCTCTCTCTCTCTCTCTCTCTCTCTCTCTCTCTCTCTCTCTCTCTCTCTCTTTCTGCACAGACGTTTCAATTCATGAATATCCAATTTACATTTTCAAAAATTTAAAACAACTTAGTTTTTTGTCATGATCCATAAATGCACAACTTGTACTTAAAGATTAAAATACAATGACATACATGATGAACACAAAAATCAATAAGAATCCTTAATCAATGACTGTTTCAATTCACATTTTACAAACAGTCTTCAAGAAACACAACTTAAGCATGAACTTGTGTCTCTGCTGCACACAACTTCCAATCTACAACACCACCGCATTATTTGTTCCCACAAAACACCACCCCTTGCAAACACTGCACTCATTCTGTCACTGAGATTCACGGCCACCACATCTTGCCGACCAACACTTGGGTCCTCTCTCTCTCTCTCTCTCTCTCTACATCCATGTCTGACCTGAGTACACATGGCCTTCCTCCCTCAGAGTATTTGAGATAAGCAATATTTCACAAAGTAGCATTCAAGTGATAAGTGCAAGGTGAGTTTCTTATGATTATATTAATAAACAATGATCATTAGTATCATCATCATCAGTAGTTTGTTATCACACACTCGCCTGGAAGTGACAGCAATGACCACCTCCCGAAGGCTGCTCAAGGGATCACACGCCTCACTCACATCTAGACCAGTTGTAGGATGAACACTATTAACAAACACACACATGTCACACTCTTCCAAACTGAAGGACTTAATAATCTAGGTGTAGTACACAGTTTCCTGATGCATCATTCTGAACAAGTGCAGCTCAGTGCTGGTGCAGGTAGTGACAGTCCTGCTGGTGTGTCTTCCCTTTTGTGGCTGTTTTATGTTATTTTTCCAGCAATTTATGGCTATAAAATATCTTTCCTTAATGTACCCTGGATCTTAAACTCAAGACATGCAATACAGTACATTTCAAAGTCATAAATTGTGGGTCAAATGACATAGATGCTGTGAAACAAGCTACAAGAAACAAGGGTCCTTGGTGCTGGGAGTCTGCATGTGCTAATCTTCTACACCACCATGATGCAGCACGAAGGTGATTCAAGGGTGGCAGGCAGCACCTCCCTCCCCTTACATGCCGCCGGGCTTGGGCTGTGTCGTATCATAGAAGCGGATCACCTCAGATTGGCCCATAACCCCGTGTTCCTCTTGCGAGAAGGCGTACCCATCTGAGGGACAAAGGATGCAGGCTCAGTGTGTGTGTGTCTCATAAAGGCAGGGCAGTTATCTTCCCATTAAGTCCATGGTGTAGTGCTGGAAATGTGTCACAGAGGAACATCACTTGATCAGAACATCTTGGAGCAGCTCTGGCTTTGTAATTAAGGAGGACGAGTGAAAGAGGCATGAGTGGTTTTCTTTCTGGAGCATTGGCTAGATTCCATTACCATCATCACATCATCTTCACATCAGGACAAGGACTGACATGTCTTGAGAGTACATAGGCTCGCTTGGTACAGTTATTTCAGAATGGAAACTGCAGGTATTTTAAGCAGAGAAATTTGGAGAGCGGGGAGAGCAGAGTGAGTGTTGGTGTTCCGCTGCTGGTGCTTGTGTGGGTGGCATGGCTGGACTAGACGGGGATCAGTGGTGGTGGTGGTGGGAAGACAAGGGGGGGGAAGGTGTGAGACGTGAAGTGTGTTGTGTGTCTGTCGTACTGCACTGAGCTACTGGCAAACTTTGGACTACATGACTATTAGATCAGCCCCCAGCTACTTTTGTATTGGGGTAGTTTATACTGTTTATATGGAAGGTTAGTTTGCATTACATTACCTCCAGCTTGGGTACCACATCCAGATAATTGTGTAACCACTGACGATTAAAAGAAGGGAAGGATGGTGTTCTTCCTTGCTTTAGTTCATATACTATAGCATTTTCTCCAAAGTTTCAAGATATTGAGAATACTTCAAGCTTATGACACTCCTTGAATTCCCAAAGAAGGCTCTAGTATGAAGGCCATGAAGTTGTGTTCAATTTTATGTATTCTTTTGATATGTATGCTAGAGAGAGCCAAACAAACACAACTCTTGAACAGAATAGCTTAGTTTAACTTTGAACTTATTAGATAACTTAACACAATACAATGTAACTTGACTGAACTTTGAAGTAGCCGGGCTGACTGATTTTCATGTGATCCCAAACTTTCTATCAATTCACCACAAACTCACTATAAATACCTCCCAAGAATGATTCCTGAGTCCCAGCGAGGCAACACATTCCTGAGGTTCTTGCCTACGTGTGTGTGTGTGTGTGGGTGTGTGTGGTGGGGAACATTACAGGAGTATGTGTGATGTGAAGAGTACATGTCTTGTTGTCACAGAGGAAATATTACTGGATGTGTGAAGTGAATGGCAGATGAGGATGCCATTCAGGAGAAACGTGACACTGACTTAGTGTACCTTCATGCTGGCAAGATATGAATGAGTCCATTATTCACACCTTAAATGTTCTCTTTAGAAGTGAAACAGATTGATTTCCTTCCGATTCCAAAATTAAACTTAATTAGATCAATATAATAGTTCTAATTATATTTTTTTACATATCCATCTATATATGTCATAATTTTCAATATTATTATCTATTTTTTTATGTATGAGGAAGCTCTGGTCAAGAACTATGAAAATACAGAAAAAAAAGGGAGAAAAGGAAAGATCAACTGAAGATGCTCTGGAATGATTAGCAGAAATTCACAATGACAATCTTATAGCAAATTTTTCAGTGATATTCCAAGAAATGACAGTGTGAATGGAGGACTCATTTCACATTATGTGTGTGTGTGTGTGAGGTGTGGAGGTGACGGCAGTGAGATATTATGGACTGTTGCACACCACTCCAACACCTGGGCTTGCTTGCACACAACAACAACAGTGGTGGGATGTTGCCTGACATGGCCATCGTGACAGACGGGAAGAGACTGAAAGTGAGGGTGAGGAGAGTGGGGGAAAAATTAAGTGCAGAAATTATGATGTGGAAGATTGTGACAAAGTGACAAGACAAAGAAACTTGTAGAGCACATTTTAGGAGCTTTCAATTTTGTGATGGAGTTAAGAAGACACTTCACTCTTTGAAAACCAAACAAAATACCACAAAATGCTAGAAATGGAAAAAAATAATATCCAAATATTCTAAAAAAGTAAATACTTATATATATGGTATGACTGACAAGACTGGCCACCAGGATGCATTGCAGAGGACCAAATTAATAATACAACCTCATATTATATACATAAAAAAACTTCATGAAAATCTTAAACTACTTGAAAAAAAAAAAGCTGAAGTGGAGGAGAAGCAGAGTGCAGAGGTGAGGAGGAAGACGAGGAGGTGGAGGAAAAGGAGTGAAGGCAAGTAACACTACCACAGGAGGCTGCACCCTAGCTCCAGGCAGAGTAAGGTCTCGACCCATTAGAACCCTTGTAATCCACAGGCTTGGCCAACACCGCACCTGCTGTGACAGAGGCCTGGGGTCAGTGTCAGTGAGGAGACACACTCCCCTCTCTACTGTATGTGGTGTGCTGCTGGAAGTGAATGAATGTGCTGCTGTGTGTAGTCACATTTCCAAGGAATTTAATAAACTTTAGAGTCGGCAGCAAGTTGTCTGTTGCTTTAATGACGTCACTTACTGACAGCCATTCAAGAAACACACTCACAGCTTGGAGCCTTAATTAATTAACAGGGAAGGAGCATCACACTACACACAGAACACAGAACAGTAGTAGAGAAAATAAAAAGGAAAACCTAATGTGATAAAGTGATGTGGAAAGAAAAATGTATTATAATAACAGTAATTAATTGATCAATAAATAAAAATGTACTTATCGGTCTTCAAGACAAACGAACAAATGGATTGGATTCCTATCATCAAAATAAACAAAACTTATTTCCTGTTGATGCATCTTAAAATGTTATCTTATAACTGCCATCACCTTGAAAGTCAAAACTCTAATCACACTATAATCTCTCTCTACTCATTTGTTGGTAAGAAAGAAAACTTTAAGAGAAGCAAGCAAGTTTGTGTCATATGAAGCAGATCAAGTCACTTGCTGCTACTCACACTCACTCGGCATTCAAGGCTAATAATGCATTCACAAACTCTTACAAATACAAACAGCATTTTAAACAATTCAGTGGAGTGTAAAACTGAATTAGTAAAATGCATCTGTTACAAGAGACTGGTCAGCAGGTATTGTTTTCATTACTAAAAATTTTCGATAACAACTTACAAATCAATGGATTTCATTGATAAAACATTACTTTTAAGTGTCACACACTTCAACATAAAGTAAAAATTGATAATCAATAAAGAGGGTTCTCAACCTGGAGTTTGCAAACCTCCATGGATTCACAACAAGATTTCCAATGGTACTTAGATGGCTAATCCAATAGTACCCTTTCCAGTGACATTGTATATTAATTAAGTTAGTGTCAGTCAGTAAAATAGCATTCTGTTGTATGTCGGATTATTGAGAGTTTATGTAGATGGTCTTATAACTCAGAAGGTTCTTAACAGGAAGAAAAGGTTGAGAACCCCTGGTTTAATAGAATTAAAAATAATTACATAGAAAAATATGAATAATTTTTAAACAAATAAGTTGAATTTCTTTGGGAAAAAAACATGAACCAAAACATCATGACATGTAACAAAAAATCCTGTGAAGATGTGGACATTCATTTTAAAATATCAAATGCTTTTTCAAATATGCAAAAAATCCCTGAAATTGATGGAAAGACAGTAAAGAATGTAGCAGGAACAGCATCAACACACTGTAATAAAGAGCAGAATCTGTTGAACCATTAGAGCATGCTATAGTAAAACCATTATTCAAGAAAACACCATTCATTCATTGAGAGGAACACACACACACACACACACACACACACACACACATTAGAAGAACCAGCAAGGAAAATAAGGAACACAGTAAGCAAGATCAAGCCAAGATAAAGATAACTAAGAGAGAGAGAGAGAGAGAGAGAGAGAGAGAGAGAGAGAGAGAGAGAGAGAGAGAGAGAGAGAGAGAGAGAGAGAGAGAGAGAGAGAGAGAATATATAAGCCTGACAGAAAACTAATGAGAAAGAGATCTTGGCATTGTAAGAAGGGGGTGAGTTAGCATAAAAGGAATGACTAAGAGGAATGCGGCAAAAATTAAAACACCTTAATATAAATAGGGATAACTGAAGAGAACAAGGGAACAGAGCTAGCACAAAGAGGAGTGTCGGGTAAAAGAAAGACGACAACAAATAAAAATAAAGCTGGACTAGATTTACCATATGAGGAAGAAGAAGACTAAGAGCAGCTGGGATAAGAGAAACAGTGTGTAGCATCAGAGGAAGAGGACAAGAGGAACAGGGGTTAATGAAGGGTTCAAATAGCATAAAAGGAAGAGGACAAGAAGAACAGGAGTTAGTGAATAATAATAGCATAAGAGGAAGAGTAAAAGAGGAACAGGGGTTAGTGAAGGGTCCAAATAGCATAAGAGGAAGAGGAAAAGAGGAACAGGGGTTAGTGAAGGGTTCAAATAGCATAATAGAAAGAGGACAAGAGGACAAGAGGAAGAGGAAGGGTCTAGCTAGCATAATAGGAAGAGGTCTAGCATAGGAGGGACTTACGGGCAAGCTCTACTTCCAGGTTGACACGCGTGGTGGTGCGACGGAACACATTCTTCAGTAGCCGAGCTGTCTCACTCAGCCTGCAATGCCAGTACTCAGTTAGCATACCACTGCCTCCGCTACAGATATCACTCACCCACACACCCACACACTCCCTGGAAGCCACCTGCACTCCACCTCCTTGCTGCTTCACCTCAGAGTACAGAAAGGGAGGAAGTGTTCTACTCCAATGGTGAATGAAATGTATTGGTGAGATTGCATGTTTTAGAGTTATCAATGTTGCTTGGAGATTGAGCAAAGGAAAGTACATAAGCTAATCAAAGCACTGTCCCTTGAGAATGAATCAAGTGTTATGAAAACCAATACCAATTAGTACAATGTTGAAAATGGTTGGCAAATGGTAGCAAATATATTGTGGCTAAATAACCAAAGATGATGGCTTCCAGTGAGTGTGGGACCAATAACTCACACAAGATGGTGTCAAAAGTTGCAATACATACCAGCTCTGCACACAGGAAGAACCCACCTTCTTGCATCAGAGCCTTGTCTCAAACTTTGAACCACCTCATGTAAGCACTTAAATACAGGAACACAATTTGATAAGTGGAAACTGCTCAAGTTGTTATTTTCTACCCTTTCTCTGTAAGACATAATCAATAATTTGGTTAGGACACCAGCACACCAGACCTGTGTGTGTGTGTGTGTGTGTGTGTGTGTGTGTGTGTGTGTGTGTGTGTGTGTGTGTGTGCGTGTATCAAAGCAGTAAGTACTTGATCACAGAAGACTAACCAAGTAAAGAAGCTTTTCATAAAGTTACAAAATCCTCCACACCAGAAAGCATTATCCCTCAACAACTGTAGACAGGCAGAATGCAAGAAGGATGAAGAGATACGATATAAGTCAATATAAGAAGAAAACATTGATAATAAGTGACATTTTCCACATTAAGACTGACATAATAAAAGCAAGATGTTGTAAAAACACTTCATAAGAGTAAATCATTTTGCCCTTTCACAGCAATGAGTCTTAAAACTACTGATGAGAAATCCTGCACCATTAATATACAGAAGTGATGACACCAGCAGCGATAAGAGAGGGTTACCTGAAGGCAAGTAATGCAAGTCTTGATAAACAGGTTATGCTACAGACCTGTGGTCACACTCAGCTCTCCCTCACAGCAGCATAGTGATGATGACATGCTATACACCAGTAACTAACAAGCATTGAGTCTCCCTTTTAGTCTAGTAAATAATCACAAGCCGTAATCATTCATGAAATTAGGATATGGGTATACCTCACATGATAAAGCAATGCACAGACAGCAGTTTAAGGAAACATGAATCTTCTAACTACAGAGCAGCAGCAGCAGGAGGAGGATGAGGAGGAGGATGAGTCACCATAGAGAAGAATGGCTGGATGGCAGTGTCCGTCCCTCACAAGAGGATTGGAGTGTGAGGCCACAAGGCAGGATTGTCCCGGTACCAACATCCACCACAACAGTGCCACTGACGGCCGCTCACCTGGGCTCACCGGTGCTCCACTCCCCGACAAGCACCGGTGTGTAACATCCTGCCTGCCTGCCTGCCTGCCTGCCTGCCTGCCTGGGTGGGTGGATGGGTGGAGCAACACACCACTCACCACAGCACACCACAGCACACCACACCGGCTCACTGTGTTGTCTGCCACACACTGCTGTACAATCAGCAGCAGTGCACCTGCCTCTCACCAAGCAGTGGAAAAGGAGGGTGGCATGAGCCAAGATGGTGGCACGTGTGACTGCTTCGTTGGAGGGACGGCCAGGAAAGGAACATAAGCAGGAGCCGGTGTTTGACGGCAGACACAGTGTCATGTCCGGGGCAGCCAGCCATCACTACACAGGCCACGGATGGGGTGAGTGAACACCAGTCACCCGCTTCAACACACACACAGTTTTTGTACAAACCAAGAGCTGGAACCCTCAACACACAACACACTACAGTGCTTCACTGCCGTGTTTATGATGCAGTCAACAAACATGCAGCATATATGTGGGCTGCACACACACACACACACACACACACACACACACACACACACACATATGCACTCAACACCTGCAATGAACCCTTCAGCACAGCAGCACATTTCTGAGAAGGCAAATTATCCACAAATCATGAGATCATGCTCTAAATTGTCTGACTTGTGAACTAGTGGTTGCCAACACCCAGCAAAGACATTCTGGCACACACCTCATCCTTGCCACACAGGAAACACCACAGTACAACAGCAGCAGCAGCAGCAACAGCAGCAGCAGAAATTTAATGACATGCAAACAAATCTTGTAGCAAAGAACAGGCATAACAAATACAATACATGTATGAAGCAGACCAGCAGACCTGTAACCTTCTCCCCAAAGCATAATTTTCTCTACATAAGTGAAGCATTGATTTTAGCAAACCCACTGACCAGTAAGAGACAAACCATATGTAATTTCTAACCAAAGACCACTCACTGTACTACACACCACACATCACTGTTGTATGCATGATCAATGTTATTAGCAACACAACACTTCAGGAATGTGTGTCACGACTCACAGCACTCAAGATGCATCAATTGATTCACTCCTGTGGTGACCACTGACCTTAATGAAACTTGATCCTAACAATTAAACATCCCATTACAAACATCAAAACAAACCAAGTGAAAAAATCATGTTGGCACATAAATAATAAACAGACTCCAGAAATAGAACAGATATCCACTTTACACATGCAATTGTATCCTTGTCATAATGCAACAACAACACAAATGACACACAATATGTACAATGCACCTCCTCACTACACACTGTGGCCGGCCTGTCCTTAACAAAGCATCCCTCACCATGTGCAGGGAAGCAACAAGCATGCTGTACACTTCCTGGACTCACAAGTTGGAGCAGCACCACCACCAACACAACATCACACAACCTCAACTATCAATCCAAACGTCTGCCACACTAAATCTGGGCCTTCTGTTCTCCCAGCACCAGGTGAAGTTGTCCAATGCCCACACAAGTGTTATTCTCTCATCGATAAATACAAATAAGTATTTACATTGATGTTAATAAGCATCCTAATACCAAGTTGGACTTCAGTGCCCCCCCAAAACTACACACATTCATATTAATAAAGCAAAGACAGGGATAATATTAAATTTGAGTCATAAAAAGAAAACTACATGCATGAGACTGATCATAACCAATAATCTGTCTCCTTCCTTTATTCTCTGTTCTACATGCAACCCACAGCACAGATCTAACACCCATCCATCCATGCAGTGCCACACCAGACAGGCGGCATCATGCAGAGGAAGCTGGACATGCACCCACCCCATGGCCTCCCTACCCCACCCTGCCCTCAACCTTACTTCATCTTACATTGACTCCCAAGAAAAACATTCTCCCCTCCCTAAGGAGGAGTACTCCCTCACAAGGAGAAGCACTCCTCCCCTCAGCACACCTGTGTCTCAGCTCTTGCTCTGAGACACCCCAGGTCCTGCTTCATCTGCTGGGTAAGGAAACATTGATGAATCTTAATCTTTATTTTCGATTAATTGAGAAATCACATGGCATCATGCAATGACGAAAAATGTAAATGTTCTAGATGACTTACTCTTTGTGCAGAAATATAAATAACAAAAAAGGCGCGATGGTATCTTAGCAGAGAACAATGCCAGCTCATTCCATGGCTGTTGGGAATGTAAGACAATAAATGTTCTTCATTTCTGCAGTGCATCAACAGATGCCTGTCCTGAGGAACCACACCCCATACAAGCTGAGGACTGAAGCTCAGCAGGTGCAATGTGCCCCTTGCAGCACCTTGCTACTCCTGCTTCCCTTACACACCAACACCAACACACCTCACACTAGTGACAATGGTGCATGTCCCCAGAACACAGCAGTGTGCAAATACACACACACACACACACACACACACACACACATAACAACTTTCCAATTCTCTTTTCCAACACCAGCAAATTAAATTTGTTAACTTATCATAAAAACAGGTGGTGTCCAGCACGCTTTTAAAGCAGCCTGATTAGTACATCAATTGTTAGAATAAGTAAATGCTGGGCAAGGAGTGGTCTGTGTTCACAGTGACCTGCACCAAGGGTGTGCTGGCATCTTTATGGCCTGAGTCAGTGCCTAGGGACGGCTGGAGCCTTGCACGCCTCTCACAGGGAAGCACTGTGCTATCAACACCTACACAAGCATGAGCTTCATTCAGAGAGATGATATCATAAATTACATTAAAAAAACTTCATATCTAAGCAGGATGACTTATGCAAAGCTAACATCAAAACCAATTAACAAAAACAAAAAGACGTTTACTTAAGTAATACGACTTAATACGATAAAAAGGTTATATTTCCACTCTCCCTCTCTCACTTCTGTCTATATTCAGCACTCTCTTTTATTTCTGTGTATGTTAAATTAAATTGACATCAGAGGAGACTTCACAAAATGAGTAGATCTCCCCTATAATAGTTATCACATAGAGTAAGTGGTGAGTACAAAAAGCAATGCTGAAACGGCAAGACAGGGAGGTGAGGAGAGGCAGAGTGGAGCCTTGGCGGGTGGCACCGGTTCACCGGCCCCGCAAGGACGAGGGCTCTACTACGTACTACTGTTTGTTGTTCAGTGTGACTCAGATCATTAGTTCAAATGTTCAGAACACTCTTATCTGTCGTGTTTCATGCTGGCGGGGATGATGGGCTAGTACTACTGACACCAGACAGGCAGGGACGGCACGTGTCAAGCAACACACTAATACTGGCCCCAACATGCAACCAAAGAGAGGTCTCATAAATAATACCATAAAACTATCAGGCACCGGGATTCTTAGGATGACCCATATAAGATGTAGTAACTGTACATATGAATGTCACATATATACACAGAGCTTATAAAAAATAGACTGTATTAACTGTTTTTGAGGTTAAGTTTCTCAAGGCCTATTCCACTTTTTTTCATACGATTAAAAAGGTCTTTTATATTTCATTTAAGTAAAGAAAAATCTTTAAAGTTGTACATAAAGGCACTGGACAACACACACACACACACACACACACACACACACACACACACACACAAGCATTATTATGATATATATATATACTGAGTCTTGACTAGACAGCCTCAAGGCAGTACAATTTTCCTCTCTTCACTCTCCAGCCCACACTGTGAACAGAAGGCAGCAAACTGCAGCCAGAAAAACTTAGACAGAGAATAATAAGATAGAAAGGTGTGCTGAAGTGTGACATGAGTAAACTTGGGCTGCAAGAAGAGGATGCAATGAATGGAAACAGATGGAAAAAAATAACTTGAGTGGCTGACCTTGCTACAGAATGGGAATAAGGTTGTATGAAGGAGAAGAAACTTGTCTTTGTCTTTGTCTCTGGCAGATATGGTCATTGCCAATGTCAGATCATAAACTGCATTAATGTTATACAGTGTTTGTAATAATAGTCCAAGTATCTCCATCAACTTATTCCCTTTTTTCTTAGCAATCATGTCACTCCGTGTTTGCTCTCTGAAAATCTATATCCACACCCACACTCACACCCACACACCCACACACACACCAGTATAAAAGTAAGTACAATTTTTGCTATACACGTTTCAGGTCAATAATTACACCTGAAGATAAAGTAACCACTGCAACTTTTGTGGCTTGCTGTGTTATTGGCATTGCCTTCACTGCACTGGTGGGAGAAAGAGGCAAGCACTGTAATGATGTGCAAGGTCAGTGAATCGTGCTCCCTTCACCTCTGCCACTGGGCATCACACCACCAGACTGAGCAGTGCTGGCCAGGAGTCCTACTATTATCAAAATGTTTAGTTATCAAGAGTTAACATTATTCTTGAAGTTTTGTGTGCAGCCAGTGTGGTGTACAGTTACTTCCTATTGTATACTGTATGTGTGTTCTTTGCTTTACTCTTCTGTGCAGTAAAGTTTCTTAGTCTCAAAAATAAACTTTGTCTTGGTATTGTACTGCATTGTTCCACAGGCTTTAACTGCACCCAACTCACTCCACCACTGCAGCGAGCCAGAGAACGGCTCAACATGCTCACCAGCACTTGAGGTAATGTATCCTTGCATTTTTGTCTATCAAGGAAAACTATTGCCATCCCGAGGTAATATTTTGGCAGTTGATGTTATACAAGTACGATGGTGAGTGGGATTGGTGAGTAAAATGGCACATGAAGGCACTCATTCCCTTCTCAAAGTCTATCTTGCCTTCCATTGTCAATCAAAGGAAGTATTCATCCTAATACTCCTTCTCATTTTTCACACAAGAATGAGCAAGCCAAAGTGAGAGAGTTCTCCAATACTGGGCTGGCTTCTTCCTTGGGCATGTTAACTAATACTGACCTCTTAATAAATTCATGTTGTCATATTCAATGTCCTTCACTGTAGTTAAGTCAAATGAATTCAAACTAAATACAAACAAACATCCCAGAACCTAATTCAATCGATGTGACCGGTCCTTAAATGTTGATCTCGTCACTCTGTTTCCCTACACACTAAACTGATAATGATGATGATGATGACGACGATGATGATGATAGAGATGATGATGATGATGATGACTTAATGAGTATATCCGTCTTAATTTTCAATTGTTATCATACGAGTTAATTCCCGTATAACCCAATGAAGTGAATCAATGACATCTCCAAAGTCAGCAGACCACACACTTTACTTGTGGTCTTCCCTTCCCTCCTTCGCCCCCCCCATAGCCCACTTCCTTGGCCCCTTTCTCCATTGCCTCCTACATCATCCTCTTTGTCATTCCTATCCAACAATAACATTTCCTCTCTTCCTCCCTTTGTGTCTTTTGTAATTGCTCTGTCTCACCTCTTCAATTCATTTTGCCTTTTCTTATTTTTGCTGTTTTCTACTCTTTCTTCACTCCATTTCCTCTCTGCAATACCCCTCTCTCTCTCTCTCATTCCACATGTCTTTTGCCTTCCCTCATTCCACTTTTCTCTCCTTTCCCGTCCTCTAAGCAGTATTCATTCCTATACATTTTGCTCTTCATTCTCAGTGATGTAACTCAACTTTCTGTAGCCAATTTCCATCATGCCTTTGTAATTCAGGTGATGATTTATTATTCCAAATGACTTTTTATGTCCATTACCTGCTTTTTACTCATATATAGATCCATATATGAGCAAATGAGTGAAGTATACAACTGAGAGTATTAAAATTGAGTGTTTTTCTCTTTTATATATTTCTGTTTTGCTTGTTCATTCATCATAACTGATACTGATGGCAGATACTTTGTTTTTTTTATATTTTCTATAACTCTAGTTACTTGGATCTATGACACTCAGCAGCTACATTCCTCCGCATTATTCATCGATCATTTTAGGAACCTTTGCATCCTCCTTGACAATTCCAGGAAGAACCAGTATGGCATCAGTGACATGGCATCTGTGTGTAGCTCAATGGATTTCCTGCAGTCTTATTTTCTATGTATGCTCCTATGCTTGCTGTGTGGCCTCTGAGATGACACCAGGCAAGGAAAGTACTGCTGATTTCACCACTCGTTACGTATTTCACGAGGCAGATCACTGGTGTTTACGGTTCATCTCTCTTTTTGTACATAATGTGGGGCTTCATACAGGAATATATGGGCTAAAGAAGACCACCTAATGGAGACCTCTTATCTGAACGCCCACCCATTTGGGAGCCGTTACCCGGAGTGGATGTCCAATCTCCCCTTGGACCATTGTCATGATGTGAACCCGTGTGCTATGGGATCTCTCAGCCTTTTTTTATTCACAGCTCATTTTTCTTTTTTCTTGTCAATATATATGAAGGTTTTGTTACTTCTAGTGTTGTGACATGTTGCATATCGCATTGACAGAGTTCATTCTTTCTCCCTTCCTGCTACCTAGTGTGTTCAGGGCATGGCGGCTGTTACAAAGGGAATGTGCTTCACTATGTAATGTATCTGGTGAAATGAGGAACACAGGGGCCATAAGGTAAAGTCTTCAGCTCCTTGTTACTTATATTACCTCTCTGTGCACTATGAGTCAATATCCTCATGTGGCTCCCTGATAAATGGATACAATTAAGATCCATAGAGCTCAGAAAAAAGTTGTGGTTTAGTCAGTGATGATATAGGAAATCTCTTTGTGATACTCTTGTTGCTGTGTAAGTGTGAGGAAATCTTTACACCGGGATATGTGGAAAATTTTGCTGCTGAAGAAGGCATGAAACCTGCTATCTATGTATGCAGCTTTGAATAATATAAAACTAACTTTGAAATGTTAATCATAACTTTCCTTTTCTATCATTCAAAGGTTCAACTCTCACACACACACACATACACTCACACACTCACACACACACACACACACACACACACACACACACACACACACACACAACTGTTCATTCTTCATTCCGACATGACACAGATCTCACATAAAACATAAATAAAGCAAATGTTTTGAGCAACACAAGCTTAGTATTGCTTGTGTGAGTAATGAAGTGGTGAGAATTAAAGCTGTGGTGATGAGTGATGCCTGCTGTGACTGACAGAGTGATGAGTGAAGTATGCTGAAGATTTTGTGACGTACAGAGTGTTTTGTGATAACAGTGAGTGAGTGAGTGAGTGAGTGGGGGGGTGGGGGGGGGTGATGGGTTGGCTGTTTACAGAATGGCTGAGTGGATGGGTGTTCCAGACATGCTAGGCCGTGGAAGGCAGGCCAAACAGGCACAGGTTGCCCTCCCAGCCGTGCATGCCCTGGGTTTGATGGTTCATGCGGCTGTCAACCCTTTTGACTGAGTGACACAATAATTGACTTAGAGTTTATGAACAGAGATAACTGTCTCCAAAGTTGTCATGTAAACTTCTTAGTCCGATACAAAGATAATCCATAATCTGATACATTTGAGGCATCTCAGTTTTAGATTATTCTTTTCAGACTATACTGTTTGGGGACTGACACTTTACTGGGCATTTTCAATACTTTTTGTTGCCCAAGGCCAGTCCCCCTCCCTCTTATATTAATAAGAAAAGCCTTACTTTTCTTTAGATGTTAGGACTGAAACCAAAAGGTGCTACTTTTCTAAAAGTTGGCTGCTTTGGATACAATTATATCTGTTTAGGAATTTTATAGACTTGCATCATGTCTTCCTATTCTGCTGTAAATAAAAGGGGGAGCCTCCTCAGGAAAAGACTTCCCTGCATAAAACTGTACTAACATAGCAACACAAACACACACATAAACATATAAAAGAAACAACAACAAGACAACAAAATCAACACATAACAAAGATGTTTCAGTGTAGCTTGCCTTGCCACATCCCTCCAGTGAGGACGTGACACGAGTGGTACCGTCTGCACCAGTTTACTCACCACACATCGTCGGAGTGGGGAAGTTCCTGACAACCAACAAAGGCCACCACAGTGACTGGCATGCACCAAACATCAAGGTCTCTCTCTTTACCAAGGAACCAAGATGCTGAGGAATACAGTCTCTCTAAAAAGGTATTCTCTAATAACCTACCTCAGTTTAGGTCACGAGTTCTGAACCCACAGCACCTGACAATCAAGGCTCCACCTGACCCAGCCTTGC
Source organism: Callinectes sapidus (assembly GCA_020233015.1). Taxonomy (NCBI): domain Eukaryota; kingdom Metazoa; phylum Arthropoda; class Malacostraca; order Decapoda; family Portunidae; genus Callinectes; species Callinectes sapidus. The sequence goes on from CM035180.1 coordinate 631,986, forward strand.
AGCAGCAACACACAACTCTCACCACAGAAAAACCCAGCAAGATCCAACAACAGTGACATGTGGTGCAGACTCCTGAGAAATATTTGCTACCACTTTTCTGGTTCTGTTCAACTTTATGACCAATTCTAACTACAAATACTCCTGGTCAAGTTTATGATTCCCTATAAGAATCATCTTCCTGCCTCTTCACTACTTCTGTCCCTTGAATGTGGTAGTGTGTCTCAGGGTATGTCAAGGATCTGTTTATGTCCTTTTGAGGTCTGAATTCCTGGAAAACCTGCAGCAATCTATGGTTAGTCTACTCCTGGGGTGATGAACACAGAAAGGCCATCATGGGACTGTTAGTGGTGTCTTCTTGTATTCCACTTCCATATTGTGTCCTGGTTGGAATTTACTGATGATGAACTGATATGTTTGATGAGTGTCCACATTATTGTATGGGACACCTTTCTGTAATGGTCTCAAGGGTGATTTTTCTCCTCTTTCTGTGCCATTTGCAATCTTCCATCTGGTTTTGTGATGATAATTGAAGAGCAGAGGGCAATAATTTAGTCAACTCAGGAATTTTGTGGTTAAGTGAACCAATACATCAGTCAACTCAATACACACTACTACTCCTCACTAACTACTTGTTCACTACATCAGCTACATCTTATCTTACAACTAACAACTACAGATCTGCCAGTGTCTCCCCCACACCACACCACACCACACCACCACTGTACCACCAGAGCCAACAACACCAGCAATGAGGTGGCAACCTGTCCTGGACACAGTGTGGTGCTGCTTCAGGGCCACACCACACCACACCACACCACACCACACCACACCACCTGCACCACCTGCACCAACACACTCGTCTAATCCTCAGAGGAAGAGTTATAAAAGTGAAAACAAGGCATCGGTTCGAGCATAACTACCCAATCAAATACAACAAAGGCTACTTCTACAACAAATTTAATTCATATTTTAAAAGTACTAATAATAACAAGGCAAACATGTAAGCAGTTCAAGAACATGTTTCAACAATAAGGGTAACCAGAGGGAGGGCAGTTGTGACGCCGTGCACGCCACACAACAGTACGTAGTGCACGGCCCACATGACTAGAGAGGCTCATGCTACACACTACACACCCTTCATCCACTACATCATCAATCACTACGTACACATCATCCCTTAAAACAACAACATTCAGATGAGATCTTCCTGATGCACTACCTCATACTCTTCACTCAACTTAGTAGAAAACACTCAAGGCAAAGCTTTTTAAATATATATATATAAATGTCAGATGCAGAGAAGGTTCATTAACTTAAGAAATTTTCTTCACTGCCCCATTTCACCAGTGCCCAGCCACAATGAAGGAACTTTCTTTCTAAAGGAACTAGACCTGAAATCTAGGATTGATTTACTCCTGCAGTACATTTGTGAGTGGCACCAATACCTGAAGTGCTGCAGGTGTGGCCTGGGCAGCTGGTGACTGGGGCACCAACGGCTACACAAAGTAATGCTTTCAATACTCAAGAAGTGTTCCTGGTCTACCTCACTACCTCGGTGCTCCCACACAGACAGACTTCCTGGGATGCAGACGCTGCTGGTCCTAATATTTGGCACAAAAGGTTCAACTGGACAATTTGCAAAAGACAGCCAAAAAAAAGTAATGGAGAATTTGGCAGCATTACATACCATACATACGTACACCTTCCTTGCAGCAGACACAGCCACTGAGGAACCTCTCATTACTACACAAAGCAATGATGAGTGGACTCGCCCCTACCAAGTGATGACACACCCAACCTATAGTATTCAGACAGCCAACATTGAGGGGGAGGAGGAGGAGGAGGAGGAGGTCAGGGTCGCTGCCGCACGACACGTACTCAACAACAACGTGCCATGCTGGGTGGTGGTGGGGGAGGCTGTGTCATTGAGCAAAGTGACCGACCGGCGGGGTCCTGTTGCCTCTGAGTGGAGGAGGAGGCAAGGAAGGAGAGGCCGGGCCATTCAGCTCTGCAGGCGACTGGGCGGGGCGGGGTGGGTGGGACGAGGGGAGGGCGGGGCGGGGCGGGGCGGGGCGGGGAGGGGCAGTAGGAGGGATGGTGGAAGGTAAGCATCTTCGCTTACCTGTGCTTGGTGTCTAAGACTTTGGATACGTCCTTGTTGCTTATTTCACTCTCTCTCACTTGCTCTGTTAAGCTCTTGCGGACTGAGTTTTGCATCCTGGAACAACACAAGACACAGTCAGGCCTCTCTCTCTCACAACACAAACTCACTCTGACAAATCTAGGTCCACTGAGACATTGAGACTCATTATAACAAACATCATTCTGGCAAATCTAAGTCTCTCATTACTGTCTCATATTGCAGTTCATAAGACAAAATAAAAAAACCCACAAATAAACAAAAAATATAAACCAACACTAACACATCCATTATAAAAAAAGAATAAATACATAGGGAGGTAAAAAAACACGGGAAGAAAACATGAATAGTGTCAGTACGCACGTCTTGGTGGTGACATCCAGCAGAAGACAGGACAGAGGGATGAGGATGACTCCAAACCAGAACACAGGGGAGGAGTACACCTGAGGAAGGAAGACAAGTACCCATAAGCCCTCACTCATAACTGCAAGGAGAGAGTAAAGAAAGGGAGAGAAAGGAGAGAGAGTAAAGAAAAAGGGAGAGAAAGGAGAGGAGAGAGTACAGAAAGGGAGAGAAAGGAGAGAGTAAAGAAGGGAAGAGAAAGAGGAGGGAGAGAAAGGTGAGAGGAAAGAAGAGAGAGTAAAGAAAGGGAGAAAGGAGAGGAAAGATTAAAGAGGGAAGAGAGAGAGGATAAACACAGGAAGAGAATGGGGAAAAGAGAAAATAAAGAAGAGAAGAGAAAGTGGGAAAGGAAAGGCTGAATTGAGGAAGAGAAAGAGGTTTTGTGCTTTTTGTTCATACTTAATTACCATATTTCTCTTTTACCTCATAGTTACTTATTGTTTGAAGCTTCACTGTCTTGTATGAGTATGCCAGTACATCCCCCCATATACCAATATATTCCCCATACACCCCCCCTCCCTCCCTGCCAGTACACTCCCAATACACCCCCATCCCTGCCAATATATTCCTGGTACACCCCCCCCCTACCCAGAACCAGGCAGGTCACATCTCCAGCACCTGCAGGTAGATCCCCGCCATGTCAGGAGCCATGGGCAGCACCGGCCAGAAGTTGGAGTACACCAGGAGGAAGATGAACCAGGATGCAATGGAGCCCCAGATGGCGAGGTGCGTGACCCACGTCCAGGCGTCCGTCTCCAGGCCGGCCTTCAGGCAAACGGTGATGACCACGTAGGTGTACACCATGTTCCCCACCATGAGGTAGCCGCCCACCCTGCCATGCCCCCACGCCACGTCCTGCGTCATGCTGAAGTACGGCAGCACGAACACCAGCACCGAGTGGACCAGTGCCAGCCACACCCACCACAAGAACACCTGCACAGGATGACAGTGACAAGGTTAGTGACACCCCAGTTTTTGTGACAGACAGAAGAATATTACAATTTTTTTAGCTGCATTTTTTTGTGTGTATGTGTGAGAGAGGGGAAAAACTGGCCAAGGGCAATGAAAATAAAAGGCCCACTAATTTGCCAGTCCCTCTAAAGAATGTAGCACTATTTCATTGCATTGTATTTTTTTTTCCCAGTCTGTGGCTTCCCCCGCACCTTCCAGTTGAAGTGTGAGCCGCTCTGGGACTCTCGGTACAGCTCGGGGTACTTCATTCTGGTCTCGGCACTGCAGGAGCGGTCGAAGATACCCATGACCAGCGGTGGGGCGGCAGTGAACAGCTGGGGAGGGATGGAGTGAATCATGAAGACCACAGCCTGTACAGAGGTGTGAGTTGTCTGGCACACTTGTAGCACTCATTAAACACATGTACACACTCTCTCCACACACCAAACACACCACACATATCATAAACTAACTAAACACACCACCTCTCTTCCTCTACATACTAAACACATTTCCACCATTAAGAAAACACACTAGTACACTCTTACCACACAATACACAGCACACTCCCTTCACAAACAAACTGACACCTTAACACACACACTATAACAGCAACACACAGCAACACTCACCACATTGTACATGGCGATGCTCCACCTTTCAAACAGCACCTGCCCTGACCAGCCTGACATCGCCGCCCACCACAGCTCAATGACGTACAGGCAGATATTTTTGTAAAAGCTATATAAGATCACTTTACACAGGCGGCTGTAGTTCCACGCCCCATGAACGAACAGCAATCTCGCCAGAAATCGGAACTGGAAGGGAAGAGAGAGAGACGCGATGAGAGTGACTGTTTATGGTTTATCTTCAATGAGGAATTAAGAGTGTTTGTTTTTTTATGTAGGAAGGGAAAGCTGGACAAAGGTAACAAAAATAAGAAAATAATAAGCCCACTAATTTGTTCTTTAAATGCAAGTGAGAACAGCAGAATTTTTAGGCATCAGTGTCTTTCATCTCAAAGCAAGAAAATAAGAATTACCATATTATACATACACACATACATACATACATACCAAGGCTGTCTTCCCCACAAAAACAGGATGGCTAAGACAAGTCAAACCCTCACATTCCCTCACACCACTCCCTCTCCCCTCATTAACCTTCCCTCACAACACCCACCTGGCCAATAGCATAGTCTGAGGCACATGCAGCCTGAAGACCCTCCAAGCCAGCAATGCCCACACCCACATTGGCTTTCTGGATCATGGCGACATCGTTGGCACCGTCGCCGATCGCCAGCGTCACCGATCCCGTCTCCCGCGTCAGCAGCTCCACCACCTGAGGAGAGAGTCGCCACCACCTTCAGTATGTCACCACCACCTTCAGTAAGTCACCACCACCTTCAGCATGTCACACCACCTTCAGTATGTCACCACCACCTTCAGTAAGTCATCACCACCTTCAGTATGTCACCACCACCTTCAGTATGTCACCACCACCTTCAGTAAGTCATCACCACCTTCAGTAAGTCACCACCACCTTCAGTAAGTCATCACCACCTTCAGTATGTCACCACCACCTTCAGTATGTCACCACCACCTTCAGTAAGTCATCACCACCTTCAGTAAGTCGCCACCACCTTCAGTAAGTCGTCACAGCCACACCACTACACCACTTCAGGGCACACATGGTAAGGATGGCTAACTGTATACATCTTTTTCCCTTTCTAATTTTTATTGTATTATTCTTCCTAATGTAAGAAGGGGGAACTGGCCAAGGACAACAAAAGCAATGGAAATAAAAAGGCCACTTATTTGCCAGTCCCCTTAAAGGTAAAAAAAATTAGCCAAAAGTCAGGGCCAAATGTCTTGAAAGAAGGAAAGCTAGCCAAGAGAAACAAGAGAGAAAAAAGGTCTATTTAATTGCATGCATGGCGATTTTATTGATATAAGGAAGAGTTTATGAAGGTCAGAAGATTAATGGCCAGAGTCTGTACTATTTTAATCCAAAGATGAGTTTCTGAAGCTGCGTAACAATCACCACATAATAAGCACAATGAATATAAAAATCACATCTCAGTAATGAAATAGATGAGGGCAAAAGAAAGAATAACAATAGGAAGAGAGAACTGGCCAAAAAAAGGGCACTATATCAAAGAAACACAAAGACAAACACACTCACTTCTGCCTTCTGACTTGGAGACACCCTACAGCAGATGACACTCTTGCAGGAGACACACAGGTCCAGGAAATCCTTGCGTAGGTCTGGCGTGAGGGCGTAGATCAGCGTCTTGCCGTCAATGATCAGGGCCGCCTCGTTCTCTCTGTTCAGCTGCTCCCCAAACTCCACCACGTGACGGTTGATGGTGTCCCGCGTCTCCTGCAAGGGACACACGCACACACGCACACACACACAAAAACACACACACACACCATTAGCCCTTCACTACCATACAAAATCCTTCAACTTTGTCATTATTAACACATTAACAAGAGCAGTGTGGATAAAATAGGCTTCCAAAAATAGGGAAAGGAATGGATTTAGATAAGGATAAGTATAATAACAATATCTAACCCTCAACAACCTGGAGATGAAGTACTGTCATTGTCAACACATTAACAAGAGCAGTGTGGATAAAATAGACTTCAAAAGATAGAGAAAGGAAAAGAATTTAGACAAACATAAGTCTAACAACAATACAATAGTTCCCAATCCTTAAGAGACAATATTAACCTTCTGTTCTCTCTCTCTCCTTTGTATTTTGTCCCCAGGTAAACAATCCTTACAGTCCTCTCAAGGCAAGAAGTCTAATCACAACAGTAAAAGAGTTAGGAACCAAAGAAAAACAAATATATAAACTAAAATAATTCCCCACACATCTTTGACTTGCATTTTTTCATTTTTCTATCCAATAAACTGTATACCCATTTATGTATTTTCTATTTATACAATCTGGGCTTTTTATGGGAATTTATGGGCTAAAGGAAACTACCTAACCTCCAACCACTCTATAAACGATGTGTCTATCCACCTGCCAGTCTCCACAGCACCACCACTCACATCAAGAGAGTCGGTGTTGAGGATGATGAGAGGCATTCCTTGGTTCAGTAGGTGGCAGGAGTGACCAATGTTGATGGCTGTCTCTTGCTTGTCTCCGGTCAGAACCCACACATGGATCCCGGCCTTCAGGAGGGAAGCTATGGTCTCTGGAACCTGCAACAGAGAACACGTATATTGTTTCTCATGTCCTTTGTTATCTATTATGTTAATTGTTCGTGTCATGATCACTTGTGCCGTTGTAAATCCCAAGAAGCAAATACTGAAAGGATAGATAATGTGGGGATATGATAACATGGATAAATGGATATGTAAACTGTACTATTCCTTATCACAGTAACAGGAGAAAATATGAGCCCATTTCGTAAAAACATAAGCTAGAAAAATATAGTACATAAATAAATAAGAGTTATCAAGAGTCAGACAGTGGTACCTCATCCTGCAGTTTATCTTCAATGGCTGTGGCGCCGAGCAGAGTGAGGCTGTTCTCGATAAGCTGTGCTGCGTCCTCCAGCTTCTTCTCACGCAGCTGTAGTGCAGTGCTTGCCTTGTGGTAGATGTTCTTCCACTTCTGTAACACACAATGCATCACCTCAGTCTCCACACAACACACAAGTGGACTGGACTGTTTGTGGCTTGAAGCAACACACAAGACAACACACCAGTTTGTCATTTATAAATATTTCTTTGACTTGTGATATCTTCTAATTGGGAATATAATACTGATTGAATTCAACATGTCAAGTATTAAGTAAAGGAATTATTAAAAATGGGAGCATTGATTATGATACAACACCATCCCTAAAACCACATAGGGGTGTGCTCTCTTATAACTAATGACAAAATTATATGACTTCATCCCTCGACAAAAAACAGCAAAATCTTCATAACTTCTATTAATATAATTGTTTTCTTTTTACAGAGCTCAACAGCATCAAACACTAGAAGTACTAACAAATATGAAACTTTAGACATATTCACCAAGCAATCACACACACAGACATACGTATACAGACAGACAGAACGCACCTCATAAAAGTCTTGTGATATGTCAGCCACAGCATAGCACAGTGTCCTCAGCCCCTCGCCAGCAAAGTCCTCCAGGTGTCTCACAGTAACGTCCCTGAACTCCTGACTGTCACCGAGGCGCTCATAGATCACCTGAGGGACCAGGGAAGGGTACAGAGTGAGAGAAGTGATTATGCAAACAATTAATAGAGTGAATGATGTCAACATTATAGGAACAACAAAAAAGTAGAGTGAGTAATGAGATTAAAAAGAAAAAGAAAAATGCAGATAACCAAGAGTTTTATAGTTCCTGCATTGCACTGGGAAAGGGTTATTCATTATATGAGTTGAGATTGAGATAAATGAACAATAAATAAAAATAAATAGTGTGTGTGTGTGTGTTTTTGTAAGTAAATTTCAATGTAATTCCAATACCTGAAAAAGTTGTAAAATCTGGAACACTACATCAATTTTAAATAGCAAAATACTGTGTTTACTTCCTGTACTGTCTGACCTGGAATGAATCTTTTGTCACATTCCAAAAGACAACAAATCAGAGAAAAAAAAATGTAACACAGTAGAAGTGAACGGGTAATAAAGTTATAGAACTCAAGACAACAACTAAACAGTGTGTGAGGGAGAGAGCATTACCGTGTCAGCTCCCTTGCAGTACAGCTTGATCTGTCCATCGGGAGTCCTGACAATGACACTCATACGTTTGCGAGCCGAGGTGAACTCCAGCACGTTGAGCACCTCGTAGCGCTCCTTAGTTCCCAGCACGTCCACCTCTACGTAGTCTGGCGTGCGATTCTCAAACACAAAGCCAAGTTTCTGCGCTCCCTCAACCAATGCTCGCTCATCTGGGAAACACAACAGAGGTATTACATTATAACTTTCTATGCCTTGACTTCATTTAACACCTTCTGTACTGGGACACATTTTTACCATGAGTTTTGGGTGTGATTAAATGGTTTTGTTGACATGAGGGTCTATGGAGGCTAGAAGATTAATGGTTAGAGTCTCTACTATTCTATTCTCCACCAAGTTTCTAAAGCTGTATAGAATCGATAAATAATAAGGAGAATACATATAGAAATGCATTCCAGTACTGAAGGGGTTAAAGATGGAGATTTTGTGACATTTATACCTTTCTTTTGACAAATTCTCTCAGTTTTTGGTGATGGATTGGCAATATTTATAGTTTATCATAAGGGGGAACTGTCTTGAAAATCCATCTCTGTGATCTTTGAAAACTGTTGTGGTGAGAGGACAAAGCGTTAAACAGTCTGCAATCTTACCAGGTGATGCTGCGTGATACTTGATGGCACCGTCCGGCCGGCCCTCGTCTCTGTCCGGGATGACGGTGTGACAGACGGCAAGCATGATGAGAAACTGGCGGGCCATCTCAGCGCCCGGCCCACCACTCTCCACCAGCACAATCAAGTCCTGCACGCTGCGACAGGGAGAGCTGACTCAGGGGAACGTAGAAACACCATTAGACACTGCATTAGGGTACTTCACACATCTAACACTAAGTAAAATCCTGCTGGAGATTAACCCCTTCAGTACTAAGATGCATTTTCATATTTATTCTACTTATTATTTGTCTATTTTATACAGCATCAGACTCATATGGGGATCAAAATAGCACAGACTCTGGCCATTAATCTTCTGACCTCCATATGCCCTTCCTAACGTTAATAAAATCACTTCATCACACAAAACTCGTGGTAAAAATGCGTCTCAGCACTGAAGGGGTTAAGAGTGAATATGAAACAGCAAAGTAAGTATAAAAGTGCCATGTCTCAAAGTGGCTCTAAGGCTAAGTAAAGTGAAGCTGGAGTTTAAGAATAAATATGGTGCAGCGGTCAAAGTAATTGTTTTAGCTGCATTAATTCATGTCCAAAAAGGCTTTCATAAATGCTCAGAAAGGATTAAATGGAAAATATTAAATAACAAAGTAAATGTCAAGCTTTCATTAAGTCATGTACCAAAATGCTTCAAGTATCAAGACTAGATGAATATAAAGAAGCTATTTTGATTTAAAAATTTATGAATACTAAGGCAAAACATGCTGCACAAATCCAACATGCTCACAAACATGTAAAGAAAAAAATTAACACCAAATATAATGCACTAATTGCAAACTTACTTTTAATGATGAAAAAACCAGCAAAACACATTTCATCTAAAGCTATGAATGAAAAAAAATTAAGATTCAGGAACTCAGCTTGATCTTAAGTCTCAATACATAATAAACAGAATAGGGTGAAGGAATTAAATATGATCCCTTACACAATACAAATAATATAATGATACAGGAACTTAACCAAACCTTCACAAACTACAAATAAAGAAAATAATGATAAAAATAAATGAACAACTTTACCAAATTACAAAACACACCAAGAAAAGGATCAAAATGCAGTAACCCAACCTTAAACAAAGCTACAAACAACAAAATAAGATAAAATTATAGAGGAACATAACCTAACCTTCACAAACTACAAATATAGAAAATAATGCTCAACAAATTAGTCATCTCAACAACAACAACACACCAATAAAAAGAATAAAAATGCAATAATCCAATCCCGATCTAAAACAAACTACAAAAAAACACACCAAGAAAAAGGAAATCAAAATGCAATACGTAATCCTCTAAACCGAGCTATGAGTAACAAAGAAGCAGCAACGCAGCACCAACAAAGTAGCATCGAGACTCACCTTCCATCACTCATACTGTATATATTGCCCCCAACACTGCATCGCTTGAACTCCATAATGTTGCAGGTGAGTGTTCCGGTCTTGTCTGAGAGCACATATTTCACCATCCCAAGCTCTTCGTTCAGGTTAGAGGTCCTTGCCATGGCCCAGATGTTGTTCTCCTCATACAGCATGTTGATGTCATTGTTGATGAAGCCAGCCTATGTGTGAAGGTACAGTTAACTTCTTGGTTTTGTATACTGATTGATATCTTTTGGTAAATATTATACTGGGCCTTTCTATTTAGTTGTTTTTGTTGTGAAGGTACAGTTAACTTCTTGGTTTTGTATATTGATTGGTATCTTTTGGTAAATATGTCTAATATATACTGAGCCTTTCTGTTTAGTTGTTTTTGTTGTGAAGGTACAGTTAACTTCTTGGTTTTGTATATTGATTGGTATCTTTTGGTAAATATGTCTACTATATACTGGGCCTTTCTGTTTAGTTGTTTTTGTTGTGAAGGTACAGTTAACTTCTTGGTTTTGTATATTGATTGGTATCTTTTGGTAAATATGTCTACTATATACTGGGCCTTTCTTAGTTGAAAAAAGACAAAACATTACATTATAGATTGGTAAAGCATGAATCCACATCTTAAATTTAAACCCTTCAGTACTGGGACACATTTTTACCATGAGTTTGGGTACCATTAGATGATTTTACTGACATTAAGGAGCCATGGAGAGATGAGAAGATAAATAGCCAGAGTGTGTACTATTTCAACCCCCACATGAGTTTCTGAAGCTGTACAAATTCACTCAATAATAAGCAGAATGAATGTACAAATGCATCCCAGTACTGAAGGGGTTAAACATCTCTCTCTCTCTCTCTCTCTCCTTTCCTCACCTGTATGAACCTGACAACTTCTAAGGTGACCTGCAGGGAAATGGGGATCAGGTTGTTGAAGAGAATGATGAATGTAATGAAGTTAATCCCAAAGTTAAACACGCTCAAATCTGGAAAGGAAAAAAAGAGTAATGTGAATATCTTACGGTGGCAGATTGTAGTAGTAGTAGTAGTAGTAGTAGTAGTAGTTATTCATATCCCTTTGTAATTTCACCTGATTTAAGCTAATATTTCTAAAGCTCCATTTAAAACACTACTATTAGTCTAACCTAATCTAACCTAACCTCAATTAATTTCACATCACCTAAGCCATAACCTTATAAGACCCCCATAAATGCTGCTAACCCAACCTAACCTAAACTAAGTAACCTCACTCCACACCCAGACTCCAAAAAAAGTGATAAAAGAGGCCCACTAGAAGAAGACCAATTGAAAAAAAGGCCAACTAGAAGAAGACCAACTGAAAAAAAGGCTGGGAAAAAAGACACTGAAAAAAAAAAAAATGCAGAAAAAAAGGCCTAACGAAAAAAACTGAAAAAAACGTTGAAAAAGACCCATTTAAAAAAAAAACTGTAAAAAGACCCACCACTACATAAAAAAAGTCATATAACCTAACCTAACCTGACACATGATAGTAGTACCTTTCAAGAAGATCCCCCCAAATACTATTAACTAACCTTCCCACAGCCAGGCCCAGACATCCCAGGCCACCATAGCCCCGCCTGACTCACCATCCAGCGAGAGATACCAATGCAGCTCGGCCGGCCACTGCGAGTTGCACACCGCCATTATGAGGCACAGCACGATGAGTAGGAAAAACAGCAGGATGATCAGATTGTTTGTCTGTCCGGTCCACCTGAAATTTGAGTTGCCGTAATGTTGATCAGATTGTTTGTCTGACCTGAAATTTGAGTTGCCGTAATGTTAGTGGTGAGTTGAGGTGACTTTGAAGGGGTGTAGCTAAGAGGTTATTTGGTATTTATGACAATTGGGTGGCTATAAATGGAGTGAGTTTGGTGAGGTAAGTGTGAATGGCCAAAACTGTTAGTGATTTTAATATGATATTGGATAATGGATAGAGTTGCAGGATATTGTAAGATTACTCCCCTCCCATAAACTATAACTAGGTAAATAGCACACACACACATACACGCACACATTCATTGCTCCAGGGTGCTCATTAAATATTGTACAGAAAATTACTTACATCTACTTAAATGTGTATAACTAATAAATGGATTTTGTTTGAGAATGGTTCTGTATATGCTTGTAAGTCAGTATGAAAGTAGGGAAAACCACACACACACACACACACACACACACACTCACCGTGGAGCGTTTGAGAGGAGCTGAGGTAGCAGAGTTCTTCATAAGCTTTGTCTCGTGGCCTGTGTAGATGACCAGTCCAAAGGCCCAGTTGGTGTTCTGCAGCTTGGCACCACGCAGCAGCACTTGGTCTGGGCACAGCGGCACAGTCCTGCACGTTACAGAGGGGAGAAAAATACAAGAACTTTCATCGCCAGGTAATCTTTAAGGGAAGGTAAGCTTTTGTTATCACTATATATTTGAAAGACTCTATTTATCCTTGAATTGTTATGGTTTATTTTATTAAGTAGTGGCATTTCGAACTATTTCTTTGAAGGATGACACAAATCTCTCTCTCTCTCTCTTATTCTCTAAAACAGTTGCTTAATGAGACTAGAAGCACCAATCAGCACAGTCCTACAATGTGTACAATAAAAAGCAAAAAGAAATGCATCAAATATAAAAAACCAAAACACCAGAATCAAATATCTTGGTTCATATTCAGCAACACTACGCTCTCTCACCACAACTATTTTCAGAGGCCACAGAGAGTACAAGACGGGTTTCTGAGGGTGTTTCTCCTCTTAACTATGTAGTAACCTTGTTCATTTGTCACTAGAACTACAAAAACACCCTTGAAAACTAGTGTCACTTAAACAGGAACCCTTTGAAATAGTGAAGGCACAGTGATTGGTGAGTTGTTTCGTGTTTCTCCTCTTAATTATGTAGTAACCTCGTTCATTTGTCATTAAAACTGCAAAAACACCCTTGAAAACTAGTGTCACTTAAACAGGAACCCTTTGAAATAGCAGAGACGCAGTGCTGAGTTGTTCCTGTATATGGACGCAACTCTCACAAAAGGGGACATGTTTAAGGCCACACAGTGAAGGAAGGAAGGGGCACTCACGGTCGGCTGGTCTCCTTGAGGTTGCCGGTGAACTGGTAGAGGAAACGATTGGGCGCCTCACACTCCACCTTGCCGGACAGACTCATGAGGTCCCGCGCCTCCAGCAGGTGGGACGTCTGTGGCATGCCCTGGCGGATCTTCAGGTTTGTCTCGCCGTCCAGGTTGGCAGTCTCCACGTAGCACAGGGCTTGCGGTTCACTGGAGACACAAGGATGTTAGTCTGATAACACTGGAATTGTATTATGAGACAGTTTACGATAGAAGGAATAATGGGGTTCAATGTCTCACTCTAGTTATGCTATAACAACACTGGAATTGTATTATTAGACAGTTTACGATAGAAGGAATAATGGAGTTGAATGTCTCACTCTAATTATGCTACAACTTTCTGGTGTCTCATTTGTCTGAACTAAACACACAATGCAATACAACAATACACACACACACACACACAAACTCAAACGCATTAGAAAGTACAGTTTTCCGCATAGAACTGTGGGTATTTGGAATGGATGAAATGAAGAGACTAATATAGCAACTAACATACATAAATTCAAAGATAAATGGGGAAACAGAGACAGGACACTATAGGGCCTAATCAAACACTGTATAAAAGAAATAGGTAAATACAATACAAAAAGGTAAATACAATACAAACGCACACACACACACGCACACACACACACACACACACACACACACACCTGGAGGCAAGGAGGACCAGATCGGCGGGAAAAAACTTGTTGTTGCGCACTTTGACAATGTCCCCAACCTGTATGTGTCGCCACTTGATCCACTGCCACTGTCCGTCCTTCAGCACCTCTATCTCCCTCTTGTTCAACTCATCGTCCGCCCGGTGACGTTTCTAACCACGGAGAAAGTAGAGGTTTATTCACTTATCTATTTATTTTTCCTATGCAAGAAGTGAGTCTAGCAAAGGTGACCCCAAAAAAGTGGTAACAAAATGCCTGCTGAAAAAAGTTATGTAGAAGATTTATTTTTTTTCTTTTATTCATTTTATTGAGAGTGAATGATGGTCTTTGATTTATGTTGCCAATGACATACTATTACATGAACAAAAAGCTGCAGTAACTATCTTGAGGTCAATTCATGAGGCAACAAATGAATCTGTGAGAAAGACATGCTGTTTTGTTATCTTATTATAAAAAGTGGTTCCCAAAAATATAGCAACTTATTCTACTGCAAATAAACTCATGAATGAATTAATGAGAGTGTAAAAAGCTAAGTGGAATGCATTATTTGGATACTAAGAACATTGTGAAGTTGTTACGTCTATATTTCTAAAGCTAAGATTACTCAATACTTGCGAGAGAGATTTTGCACCTTTCTTAACATTTTCCACCTTTTAAAAACTCCATAGAGGTAAAAATATGAATGATAGGTTTTTAATTTCCCATCATGCCTTTCTTTTCCAAACATCCTCCCTTCCCCTCCCTCATTTCATCACATTTCTCCTATTCCATCTTCATTCCTTCACTAACCTGTCTACCTGTTCCCATCTGTTCATCTCACACATGCACTCAACCTTATGTCTCTCTCTCTCTGTCTCTCTCTCTCTCTGTCCCCTCACACATTCAGTCAACCTTAAATCCCCTCAGCACAGCATTCTTTCTCTCTGCCTTGCCCTCAATCTTCCCTCTATCCTTTCACACACTCATTCAACCATCTCTCTTTCTCTCTCTCTATTCGTTCTCTCCTTCCTACTCTTTTCCCTCGTACATTTTATTTCCTTTATCTCTCTCCCTCTCCTTTAGTTTTCTTTATATTTTCTATGGTTTATCTTTTCTCTCGTATATTCAGTCCTCTCATCTCTTCTTTAAATTTCTATGTCTTGTCACAGTGTCGTCTCTATTCTTTCTTTCCTTTCTTATTTCTCTCATTGTGTCCTTTCTTCCCATCTTCATCACTTCCTTAACTCTCAATTTCACTCTTTTCCTATTTTCAGTCCTAATTATCTCTTTTTTACACTTCCCTATTCTTCCTCTCATTCCTTATATCTTCATGTCTTCCTTAACTTCAACTCTCTTTCAATCCTATCAAACACTCAAGAATCATAACCATTTCTTCTTGACAATTCACTATTCTCCTTCTCATTCCTCACATATTCACTATCTCATCTCTTTCATTTCTCTCATATACTCTAAATCTTACCATCTTCTCTCTCTCTCATTCCTCACATCTTCATTCTTTCCCTCTCTTTTAACCCTTTCAAAACACTTGCTAAACCTAACCTTCTTTTTTTCACACTTCCCCATCTCTCTCTCTCTCACTTTTTTCATTTCTCTCAAACATTCCCCACTCCTAACCATCTCTTTTTCACATTTCCCTATCTCATCCCTTTCATTCCTCACATCTTGACTCTTTCCCTCCCTTCCAGTCCTCTCAAACCCACTCTAAACCAAACCATCTCTTTTGCACACTTCCCCCATCTCTCTCTCTCTCTCTGTCTGTCTGTCTGTCTGTCTGTCTGTCTGTCTCTCTCTCTCTCTGTCTGTCTCTCTTCCCTTTCACTCCTGACACACTCACAATATCCTCTGCAATCTCCTTGATGGCCGACACCACCAGGATGCAGATGAGAGGCACCAGTGTTGTGTAGCGGCCAGTTGGTGACACTCCCGGTATTTGCTGCACAGAAAGGAGATATGATAAGTAAATGTCAGGATAGAAGGTTAAGTTTGAGATGTTTTTTGTTGGGGGGGTGTGTTTTTTACATAAGGGATGTTGAAATGCTTTTGTACTGTGATGTGTGTTTTTGTATATATTTTGGGTGTGTTTAGAGGATTTTCTTGGTGTTAGGAAGATTAATGGGTAGAGTCTGTACTGTTTTAATCCACTACAAGAGTTTCTGAAGCTTTTTAAAATTGACAAATAATAAAGCAGAATGAATATGAAAAATGCATCTCAGTACTGAAGGGGTTAATATTACGAAGTGGTGTGTGTGTCTCTATGGTTGTGTTTTGAGGTTATTAAAGGTGGTTTTCTGTGTGTATTGGTGAATGGGGAAGTGGTAAAGAGGTTAGGTTAAAAGTGATATGGAGAATTATAGTGTGTTTAATAGGGAAAGAAGCTGCAAAGTGGAAAATAAATGGTTCTTTAACTACTACTATTACTATTGGTACTATCACTGCACTAATGATAATAATAATAATAATAATAATAATAATAATAATAATAATAATAATAATAATAATAATGGTTTTCCTTCTTTCCCCAGCCAGTAATTTCTCAACATTCCTCTTCCTTTATGAGAAGTTTCCAACCATAATAATGCTTCTCCCTTCCTTCCTCTCTCTCTCTCTCTCTCTCTCTCTCTCTCTCTCTCTCTCTCTCTCTCTCTCGTTCTATTCTCTAATCCTCCATCTTATCCTTTCCTCCTTCTCCTTCCTTCCTATCACCTCTTTCAATCTTTAATCTCTTCTTCTTCTTCTTCTTCTTCTTCTTCTTCCTCCTCTTCCTCCTCATTATCATCACCGCCTCCTCTTTCCTTCCCTCCCATCAACCCTTCAATACTCTGCATCCTCCTCCTCCTCCTCCTCTTCCTCTTCTTCCTCACCCTCCCCGCATACCAACACTGCTGATAACGACTGTCAGAAAGAACCCCCTCCCCTTCTCTCTCTCTCTCTCTCTCTCTCTCTCTCTCTCTCTCTCTCTGGCCTGCACGATCGATGCCTGGAGGAGGAGGAGGAGGAGGAAGAGGAGGAGGAGGAGGAGGAAGACTGACTGATGAATCATGGAGGAGTGACGTCATGAAGTTGTGTGTGTGTGTGTGTGTGTGTGTAGAAAGAGAGGCATTTGTGTGCGTGTGTGCGTGTGCGTGAAGTAGAGAAGAATGTGCACACAGGAGAGGTAACTGTGTGTGTGTGTGTGTGTGTGTGTGTGTGTGTGTGTGTGTGAAAACATCCATCAAGCAGAGAGAGAGAGAGAGAGAGAGAGAGAGAGAGAGAGAGAGAGAGAGAGAGAGAGAGAGAGAGAGAGAGAGAGAGAGAGAGAGAGAGA